>VWYP01034956.1:73873-158138 GCA_013400435.1 Pycnonotus jocosus | reverse complement strand
TTTTTCTTTTTTTTTTTTTTTTCTTTTTTTTTTTTTTTTTTTTTTTTAATTAAATGTTATGGGCTTTCAGTGAAATATTATTCTAAGTATGATTTTTAAATGGGAAAAAAAAAATGTTTTCTGGGAACAACACCAGTGTCTATGGCTTTACATTTTGATAAAATTCCTCAAAGTTGGCTGTCAAGTACTAGTTGGTAATTTTTTTAGGGTAGTAATTTTTTACTTCTTTTTCTCCCTTATTTTGAAAACCCTAGATCTTTAATGTCATTTTTATATAAGCTCCTTGCAAAATCATTAGAACTGTGTGATCAATTTGAATGAATTGTTTTAATATGATGCATTAAATAGAAAGAAGTTATGTTAAGAAATTGTGAAAACTTGCATGAATAATTGCAATAATTTTTTCTTGGCAAAGTCTGGGAGAGCTGCCAAGAAAAATCTCTCCCTGACAAAAGTTCCTAAGCACTACATTTACAAAAAGTGTAAATATGTAAATATTACTGCCAGGAATAAATCTTAAAAAGAACATATTTATACTGAAAGAAAAGGTTATTATTGAAACTGATTTTGCTCCCCCAGCACTGCGATCACCAACGAATGCTAAGTTTACTGTAACATTTTATAAAGATATGTGTGTGTTCTCTCAGAACCAGACAGATTGTATAAGCACAGTGCAGGATGAAGAATGACCAACTCAGAGTATTGCTGACTATCACTAACCTGGCCAAAATCCAACATATGACATTTCCACAACAAGGAAAAGTACAAAGAAACGTCTGCTGAAATCAAGAGCAATAAACAACCCATCTGAGAAAAACAACATTTTCTAGCCAAACAAGATTCTAATGAGATTATCTCCTAAACACTTACAATCTAAATGAACCTAGAATAAAAATTTTGCAAAATGTAACCCAGGGGTGATACTGGCTAAAGAGAAGGCTGATAGATAGAGGTTGCATCTAGATGTCAGTTTTCATCCTGTGTTAAATATGGATTTTCAGTTCCTAGTATGAGTCCTAGCTGCTCAGTTAGAATTTGCCTTGAGGAGGATGATATCCTACACAACAGGTTTGTGGAAATCACTGGATGTATAACAGTTTGCAGCAGCTAAGGATCTGCTCCTTTATCTTTCAAAAGCACCAACTGCAGAAACCTAATTTGCTACTCTTGATCATAGCCAGAACCATCTGAGTGATGAAGCTGGAGTCTCCCAGGAGTATTCATGCCTCAGAAGGGAACTGGGATTACAATTGAGATGTGGATAATATCTCCAGTATCACTTGGCAATTTCAGACAACTTACAGTGCATTACCACACTTCCCTGCAATTTGGTGCTTGGGTGTCATAAATTACATTGACACACCATTAACATAGGTAAGTAGAGTAAATAATTGATCTCTCCAGAGAAACATTAGAACCCACTGTAATAGCAGATCTGCAGCAATCTCTATTAGAAACATACAGATCTCAACAGTTTTTCTTTTTTCATACCTACAGCTAAGCCCAAATTACTTTCCTTTTAGTGCCTTATTATGAGCTGCTATTCTTGCACTAATACTAGAATAGGCCTTTAATATGTAAACTGAGAAAAATAGCTTCCCAAAATTAGATTGTTAGATATATCCATATTATTAGAGATATCCATGAAATGACATGTGTGGGTTTCTTCAAAGAAAGGAAAAAAACCTAGGTTATTGGTCTGTGCTAATAGCAAATTTTCTGAGTGAAAGGGCACGAATGAACCATTAAAGTGGACAGGAGAACAGGAGAGGGGGAGAACAGGAAATAGAAGAGCAGAAGAAAATTTTTAAAAAGTGAGAAAATGTGAGAAGATTAGCGAGAAAGCAAGAAGAAGAAAGTAGGAAGCAATCCACTTTGTACATGCAAATAAAAAGAGCACAGGAATTCTAGGCACAGATGGACTCCCATTTTGGAAATTCTGACAGGATTCATAGACTGATGAGAGGATGTTATTCTTCATCAGATGAATTATACTGATGTGACAAGCAATATATACAAAGGTTAGAAGTAATTCTATTAAAAGAAAGAAAGACAGACTGTCCATTGGAAGCTCATGTACAGTTTGCATTTATGCTTTTCATTCCTTGTTAAAAATATGCTGGTGACATGCATGTTTAAAGAACAGAAATTCTTTTCAAAACTGGGTTATTAAATCTTCTCTTAGACTCAGCACAAGTGATGAAAGGTAGCCATGTGTTCAGATAGCTGAGGTATGGAATCATTTTAGGGCTACTAAGTTGTCCCAGATATTCATAAACCATCTGTTAAGTGAAAGAGCATTAGGTATAAATCATGCTAATAATTCTTACATTTAATAATTATACTCAGCATGACACATCATTGGGAACAGCAGAAAAGTACTTTTGGATACCCACAAAATCCTCACACAATTTTAAATATAGTAGGTGAGGGTATGTTTGAGTGGGCAGTGATAAGTAAGAGCATCTTTGCACAGAAAGGGAACTGCTTTGAGAGCATGCCCCTTTTATTTTCTCACAAATGCCAAACATTAATTTTATCTTCACTGCTGGTCACAAGGTTCTCAGAAATGAAAGTTAAGGATGAAAATCAGAATGCAAAGAACTCTAATATTTTGACAGGCTCAGTGTGATGTAATTCCTGATTCATGTATTGGAATTCTCTCATATATGATATTCCATTATAAATTCTAGTGGACAAACTCTGTATCAGAAATCCTGAGCCTTGCCTTCAGCAACAATGCTGAGTAAATAATGCCCTCATGGCCACAACATGCTCTCTGCCTGTCTTGACCAGGAGAAATAGTGTTATCTTTATCCTCTATTTTCTGAAAAACTTTAAAAAATATTTGTAAACTGTTTAGTTTATGAAGCAAAATGGTGACTAGATCCTTGTGAAAATCAGAAGCAGAAATTCTAATAAATTTAAGCCTTGCAATCACCATTGGAATGTGTCCATGTGTTTGAGTTTTGTATTTTTGACTCTCTAGGCAGACCCTAAGCTGTGAGTTGCTAAACTGACCATTCAGTTCAAATTTACCCAACACTAAGCACCATTAACTCTCTGTTTTCCATTTTCTTCCTTCTGTGTTGTAACACATTTTTGTTTTAGATTTCTGGGAAACTTGAATAGCCTTTAGGGAAGCCAAAGGTGTATTTACAATAAAGAGCTCTTGATTTGTATCAGTCCAGGAGTTACTGTATTGTACTTGTATGGCAAGGTGTAGAGTATAAAACCTTAGCAACCTAATATTTTTTCCTTTCTATGACAAAATAAATTGGTTCACTCTCAAAATTATTTCTTCTGAACCTAGGGAAACTCAGAATATCCAAAGATGAAGTGAACTTTTCACCCCAGACTTAGCTAAACAGGCAGTTCTAATTCTTCTCTCCCATTCCCCTCTTTTCTCAAAAGTGCAAATAGATGGCTCAGGAATAAATATTAGAAAATGGAAACTTTCAGCCATAAATCACTGTTTATATCTTGCTGAGGTCAGGGCTAAGGCACTCATTTCTGAAAAATGTTTGCAGTCCCTTGTGACCTCCTGAAGCCGGTGGATCTCGACTGCTTCATGCCAGTGAAGATTTGTGACTTCACAAATTCTGTTCTCAGTCCTTTATTCGCCCACTTCATCCCCAAAGCCTCTTCCCTGAGGAGTCCCTCTCAGTTCTCAGACAGAGACAGAATTACCCTCACAGGAAGCACTCCTCTGCTAGGGGTGAAGTCATTCTATGGCATGATGTTATGATGTGGGAATAATGTGGCTGGGAAGAAAGCAAGGCAGTGTTGAGGGAAGGCTGCATGTGGTCATAGCCACTACTCTGTTCTTGGAGGGCTGAAGGGTGGAAATGACATCCCATCCTGCCCCTGCTGGGTCGTGTTCTTCACTGGAAGACAAATTAGTGTTTCAGCCCTACCCTCTTGATCTTAACTGTAGGCTGTAATTTCACAAGGTCAAAATCCATATAGGCAAAAACAAAGGACTGGCCTCATTCTGTGTGTTTTGTGGAAATTAAATCAGGCAAAGTGCAGTAAAAACAAAATGCAGTTTGACTTTCCTGCTAACACAGGAAGGACTTAGGTTTAATTTTGTTCAGGTGTGAAAGTTCAAGTTTTTGCTTACTTTTGTCCCTTTTGTAGCTGTTGTACGCCATAGCAAGGCGTTATTCTTATGAAATCCCATAATTCACAAGAATGGTGCTATAAATACTTGTAAAGTGTCATTATTTAATACCAGTTTTGCTTTAATGCATTATATTCATTATATTAAATTTAGAATTTATGCTCTTAATGTATTATTTTGTCTCTTTTAGAGAGGAAAATGTTTGGAAATATAAGTGTTTTGATAATTAAAAGTGCTACAAACCCAAGAAAAATAAGAATAACTGTTAAGTGCTCTGTTGAGAGAAAGATGGATAAGGAAATCATATACAAGAGGAAATGTTGCATTTCTGTGAAATGTACTCTTTTAACATAACATTTCCACTGACTCTGACAGGAATATTTACCTAAAAAGAGTATTGTTGGATACTGACTGATGGTCGGTGCTGAGATACAACTTGCTTGATTTGACCTCCTAACATAAAAGTTGTGTAGCATAAAGATGGTTAAAATGCAGACGTGCAGGGTTGTTTGGAGCAGACTGGTGCCTCCCAGTTTGATGCTTTCTCTGTTCAGTAGGTGGTGTAACTGTCCCCTCCTGCATTTTTTTCCCTACTCCATGATACTTGAACTGCCCTTCTTAGTGGCACTGTCTCCCAGGAGGAATGGAGAGTAATTCTTTAGAGCCATGCACTATGACTAAGCAGCTGGCTTATTGCTTGAAAATGAATTTTCAATCTCTTGAGTCCAGAAAGAGTAAATTTGGTTCCCCCTCTACCGAGAAGCACAGATACTACTTAAAGCCACCTCACACCTCTCTGCTTTGGATTTCAGGCATGAAAATCTGGCAGCTAGAAGGCTTTTAGACTCCCTAAATTTTGCTTTTCATTAGATACTAGATACTTGCTGGAGAAATATGCTATACAGAGGCATTAAATATCCCATCCTGTCCCATACAAATTGGTGTTAATATTTTCTAATCCTAGACTTCCAGCTGGAAGGAACTCTTACAATATCACAGCACATATTGTTAAATACCTTCTCATTTTGATTATAGAACGTAGGTTTAACGAGAATTTGAACTGTGATCTTTTAATGTGATCACTTAGTTCATTAAAACACTGTTTCACCTACACAAATCTCTTGCTCGTGAAGTTCACTGCAATGAATCAGAGCCCAGCACACATGAGTAACTGCAAAGTGAGACTGAGTTTTCCTGTATCTCTCTGATGCAGTCTCCTATTGGTTTCTCACACTCAGGGCTTTTCAGAGACTGCTGTTCTGAAACAATAATGAGAAAACTCATTAAAGAAGATCCATTTTTATTTTTAAAGAATGGAACATAAAGTGATTCATTTCACTATGGCATGTGAAGTCTGTCATTCTGCTTTAAAGTCCCTGTTCATCCAACCTTGCAAACAACTAACAAAAATCACTGCATTTGGTTGAAGTTTGACTTACTAAGATTTTCCTACTGCCTAAAAGAGGATAGAAAATAAAAGGATGGGAAAAGAGACATCAAAAGATAAAAAGATAAAACTTACATGAAATGGAACTAGACCCTTCTAGGGGCCTTCCAGGAGACCATGGTTGATACAATAGTTGAGCATTTGAAATCAAATAGTTCTGCAAGGATTTCCATAATGGCTTTTCCTTTTAAATTATTTTTGTTGTTTTTCGAGAGTCACTCTTGAATTTCTTGTTGTCCCATCAATTCATCCACTTGTTAAATGGAGGACAAGCATCTTAAGAACATAACAGAGGCAGGACAGTTGGCTTATTACTCATATGCACAAATCACCCCAACATTGAAGATATTAAGATTTTTTTCATCCGAACTTTGTAATTGCTGTCAGGGTCAGTTGCCTGCTTTAGCCACATTTCACCCCGGTGGTGCTGGGAAAAATCTGACAGCAAGTAATTGCTGAATTCCTCATTCCTGATCCTCCATTTCTGCCAGGAGTGTACCAGGGCTAACAGCCTGGAAGGGACCCATGGGATCTCCCAGACACAATACTGAAAGATCACCTTCACCTGCATGCTTGGATGACAAACCCTAAAAGAAAGTAGGATGCAATCCAGAAGAAAGATCCCAGGTTTAATGCCTCTTGCTTGACTGGTTCCCTTGTAATATATCATCTCAACTTCCATGAAGATTCCATGACTTGGTGGAAAACTATCTAGAGATTTTCTAATTTTGTGGAAGAATGTTTTCTTACGCTAACAGGAAATTCATAGATTTATAAAAACAATTTTCTTACCAATAAAAGTTAGTATTTCTTCCCTTTCAAAACAATAATTTTGACTAAAAATAAATAGAAAAAATTAATGAGAGCTTTCCTTCATTTCTGGTAAGAGCAAGACAATTTTTAGCAGAAAATCATTGATATTTGAAAGAAAAAAATATATGTGCACATATGTACAAAATGCATAGAGGTACAGAAGGATGGTTCTTTCTGTAATAAGATTACTTTTCCCCTCACATTTTCAAGCTGAAGCTAACTCCATTTAGCACTTGGAACACGTGCTTTCCTCCCAAGATGCACAACTCCTGGCAAAGGCCTCAAGTGCCCAGGGGTGGATGAACGTGCAGTGCAGAGACCCTGTACAGGATAAATGCAGCCCATCATATGGCTGTCCAATTCATCACCCAGACAGCAGCTAGCAGGGAGGGTTTATAAATTATATTAACCTAATTTAAACCCCTCTATCGAAAATAATTGAACAGGAGAGCTGCTGTTTACAAATACGCGATCTAGCCATGAAAACTGTTCTGATATTTTATAGAAGCTGGGTTGTGCCCCCCAACATGTGAGATAAGGCACCACTCTGAGTGATTAAATATGACAGAATCCTTCCTGGAGAAATATCAGTTTGTATAAGCTCTTCAAGAAAGTGCTGAATATATTTACCTGGACAGTGTCAGGTTGTGCTGCACCATCATTATAAAATTGACAAGAGAAGTGCTAGAGGTAAACAGCAGATGATGGAAAAGGGCAGGGAAAAACAGCAGCCAACGAGACATGAGGAAAAAAAGGAAAGGATTTTGATGGAGAGTCCTCTTTACACTAAGCCACTTTAATGGACACAGCCAGGGAAAAAAAGAAATTCTTTTTTATCATAGGATTGTTAAACCTATTCCCCTAAGTCACAGTGCACTGAAAGAAACATTTTAAAATCTGATAATCAGAGGCAGAAAGAACACAATAACAGAAGAAGGTATGTCCCAGAAAAATGACTTTTACAAAGAAAGCCAGGATCCTGATCAACCCTGCAAATAGAAGTTTCTGATTAAACTGAGCTGGGAGCCTCTGGGAAAAATAAAGGAAAAACTAAATTTTTCAGAATAGCTTAAATAACAATAAATTTTAAAAACCATTTATCCTGAAATAAATGACTAATTTATTCCCAGAATTCTTCATCATTTCTGAATAATATACGTGATGAAGTGTGAGAATGATGCTTGATTAAATGAGGTCCCTGGAGTGCATTAGAGGAGATTTAGTCTGGAAAACAGCATCTGCTGTCTCTTTCTTTCCTTCTCTCAATGCTGTGTTGTTTCCACGTATTACAGCATATTACTCTCTTTCATTTTGAACAGAATAGGACAATATTTATTCAGATTTTTTTGTGGTGGCCATACAATGGGTCTTTCAGTGTGAGGTTCTGAAAAATATTGCTGAATACTTATTTTATTTTTCCTGGCAGGAATAGTAATTACCTTCTCTTAGTCACTCACAGGTCATACAAATCTAAGTCATTATCTGATATAATAAGGCCAGTAAATTTAATTCACCGGGCTTTTTTCAAGACTGGGGGGTTTTTTTGTCATATTTCTGTTCTTCACAATTCATCCAATGTTGAGGATCATGGCTTTGGTATAGCACCAATGAGAGCTAGAGAGATCTGTCAATGATCAACAGCTGGATGTAGCACCAGTGCTATCCTTTGCCATTGCCACCAGTTTGATAATGATGGAAAGCCTGTGCATTATCCAGTACAGCTGTGCTGGGCATGTCCAGCCTTACCCAGCTCTGAGGACAAGCAGAGACAGCTCATTTGCAAGGCTGCCTGAAAGGCCAGGTTATTGGAGCTCAGATGAAAACACTCACAGTGAGTTTTGAAACCTTTGTACAGACTCCAGGTGTCCTTTAAAACACCCAATCTGGCTCTAGCCTTCAGCATCATTCCAGCCCACATCTAAGCAGGATTCTCATCCCACTTTCTCTTGCTCTTTCTCACACCATCTGCCTACCAGCCACAGTGATATGGGAACACTCAGTACCTGCCACGCCAGTAACTTGGGGAAAAAATTCTATTGTAACAGTGTACTTATTCAGCAGCAGAAATCAATGCCAAAACATGACTGGTGTGTGGGTGGCCAGATGCTTGTCCACAAATATCTTCAGACTAATAATGGGTCCAGTGGGTGGATTTGGTTTGTTGGGTTGTTATTTTTTTCTGCTTGAAAGCTGTGCTGTTCAAACACGTTCCAGTATGCTCTGCTTCTTCATTAGCACACATTCCTTCCCTACCATGTGCTACATTTGATTAGAAAGACAACCATTTTTACAAGAAGATGTTATGTCAATATTAACTAGCGACAGAGATAATATCAAAGATAAAACTGCCGTCGAGTTATTAAGAGACTGTAATTTGCTTGAACGTTTTCATGAAATTATAAAATTGGGTATCATATCTATATCTGATTATGAAGAGCAACATATCTCTGAGTTAATAATTACAATCTTGTTTTTACTTGTTGACAGTCTATGACTAATTGCTGTCTGAAGAGAATTTAAACAGATCAATTCAGAAATCAGCCATCTAAAGAAAGGTAACATGCTTAACATATATTCAGTTGGGACTGCAAAGTTCCTGTATTTTATTTGGATATCTCTATTATGTGGTAGCTACTTAAGAGAATAAAAAGCAAAGTGCATTAACTAAAAAGAGGTAATTTAATAACTTAAATATTAGTTCTTTGGGTTATGTAATGCTGTTAATTTACCTGTATTAGAGCATAGCAAAGATCCAGAAGGATTTCTGATACCCAAACTGAGATCTTTCACTATCTAACCATGAGCAACAAACTGCTGATAATTGGTCTCTGCCAGTGTCAGTCTGATCTATAGGGGACTGCATCAGTGCAGGCAGCTTGGGGTGTAGCTGCAGGGAGAGCTGCAGCTGAGCCCTGGTGGGAACTGGAGACAAGAGGCCATGAACTGATGTCTCTTTGCACTAGAAAAGGCACAAGGACCTCTGCCTGTCAAGAGGTGCTCAAGTGTGACTGACCCAGTGGTTCCTGGATGCTCAGATAGGAAAGGTTCCTTAACAATTTGTTAAAATGCTGGATCACCTCTGATCTGGTTCCATCTCTTTTACAGGTGGGATGCTTTGGGCCTTCTCTTAGGGTGAATGTCCCAGTTGTGTTTCAGCTGAGAGGAAGCTGGGTCACACACAATGTTCTGTGATGTGGAGCTGGGAACAGTAATTGTGGGTGATGCAGGGGTTTACTCCAAAAGCAGGACCATCATCTGTTAAGCCAGAAATTAAATGCCCTCCTGGTGTTGCTCTGGGCTTAGAAGCAGCAATACTAAAGCCTGGCTGGTTAGTTGGGCAAACAGGAACCACAGCACCTTCCCTTAAACATCTTATTATTCAGCTTTCAGAAATAATATCTCCATTTAAAGAACAGGTATCTTTATCACATCAGAAGGCTGTTACTTTTAATTTGGAATGCCATTTAAAAATGAGTCTTCTGGGGTCTTTTTCAAACACGCATGACCACTGTTTCTGAAAGTCCCAAACTTTATGTGAAAGATAAAACAAGGCTACTAATTTTTCTTCCTGTCAACTTCTTTATCTTCATTAAAATTCTTTTAAATATAATACTTAAGCTGTAGCTAATAGCTGAGATACAATAAAAGCAAGTATACCACCTGCTTTAGAAAAATGTGGTTCTGCCTGAAAAGGATTACGAGATTCCCTGTTTGCTAATGTACCTTACTGGGTGAGAAAAATATTGGTTTATATTTACCCAAAGTTACAGGCTCTGTTCAAAAGGTGAACATGAAAGTTAGCACTAGAGACTGACCCTGAATTTCCTGCTTGTAACATTTCAGCAATTGGGCAAGGCCCTTGTATTCTAACACTTTCAGTCATAATATCAGATTCATTTCTCTGGTATCAATGAGGTTTAGTAGCAGATTTATTTTAAACATTTTGCCAGGAAACATTAAATATATTTAAATAAATGTCTAATCTCTTCAAATTAACAATAAGGACTTAATATTAGAGAGATTGGAAAGGATTTAGTAAATTAGTGTACAAAGTGACAGGTTAATTGCCCTGCGGATCATTAAGCAATGCATTTATTTAGCAACCAGTAATTTAACCAATGAATTCAGCTTGTTAACAAGGGAAAATATTTTTTTAGGCATTTGGTCATATTTTGATGAATAAATTTATTTAGTGAAGTTTTCCACCAGCAGTTTGTTTTCAGCTCTCATTCAATATTTATTGCTCACAACTCAAGCAACATGATGGGTCCCTGCAATTGCATTTTAACTCTCTGTTTCTCCAGGTGGCTGCAACCTCAGCTCTTCCTCTTGTGGGGAGGTGGGGTTTTTTGGGTTTTGTTTGTTTCTTCCCACTTCTCTGTAGGTAGGTCAAAGAGCTATGAAGATTAAGTACATATCAATATGCAGCTGAAAAACTATCTTTAAAATAATTCTGGAAAACAGTGCAAGTAATTCTCCTCCAATCAAAAAGAATTCTTAGAAACACTGAAGTGAAAAGGGCTGCAAACCTGGGAAGCCCCCAGGGCTTCAGCCTGAGGGGGGGCTTCATAATGTAACATCCAACCCCCAATATTATTCACACTTTAAAAATATATTTACTGATTCCATGCATATTTAATACACATGAAAGTAATGGAGATAAATGCATGCCATTATCAGCAGACACTGTTTCAGTTCATTTATTCCCTTTCCCACCACTTCTACTGAAAGCACAAAAAATAGAAATGAGCATTCAATCTTTAGAAGAGGAAAAAGAGTTAGGACATGTATGGGCAAAATTCAATCTTGGGCAGGCAGATCTTTCAGAAGGGCTCTGATTAACCTGGGAGAGAAACACCACCCACACCAAGTACCCTGCAGGGTCATAGGAAAGGAGGGGTTCTTCCAGCTCTTGTGTGATACAAGGGGGGCCAAGGAACACAAGAAAAAAATCATTACTATGCTGGGAACACATTAATTTCAGGTGTCAAAGCAGGCAACCAAAGACCTCTTATCCTCTCTTCCCAAGACACTGTGATAAATCTTAGTGGATTTCCTAGACCACAAAGAGGCCAAGCATACAGTAGCTTCTAAAGGAAAGAATGGGAAAAATTACAGGTGCTTTAATGTACATATTCCACTGAGAAATGTTGGGATTTTTTAAACATTTAGGCTCTTAACAAAATTTGTGGAAATCCATTTACTCCCCACATACACATAATTCCCACAATTTCAGTAAATATTGATGTTTGTTTGGGTATCTATTGAGATTAATTGAGTCAAGAACTAGGTATTGACCAAAACAAAGAGGAGATCAATACTCACATTGAAGGAAAATATACATTCATCTCTGCTGAAAACATGAAGCCCAGAGGCCAAATATTTGCCCTAATTTATTTATCCTTTGTGACTCCTGGAGATTCCACTGGTGAAACTGAGCACTAAAAAACCCTCCAGAACTCATATGGTTCATATAATTAGTTAATTGCCCACCCTGGTTTAACATGTGATCTCACTGTTAAGAACTATCTGGAGAATTCTACAAATGAGAAGGACAAGTTCAGGAATAGAATAAAGAGACGTTCCCTCCTGCTGTATAGTGTCTTTTTCAGTGGAGCGTGTTGTTGAAGAGATTATCTGTGATTAAGTCTCCAACAGATAAGTTGTGTAAAATGGATTGGATGACCTATAGATATCCCTTCCAATCCATATTATTCTACAAGTCCATAAAGAAGTCCATGACAAAAATCCCATATTGTTAGACTCTCATAAGCAGTGTCCAACAGCTGAATAAAGACTCATTCAGTGGCTCCACAACAAGAGTTAATTTAAATTAGAACAATATGCAGTGGATTTCTTTTCTTTTTTTTTTTTTAACCTTTTGCATAATTATAACTTCAAATTCTCCCTGTATTGAAAACCTTTTCTAAAGAGATAGGAACAGAAGTCTCATTTGGCGTAGAACAAACACTGTACTTACTGATATTTGAGTCACAGAATAGTCTGAGTTGGAAGGGACCCAGAAAGATCATTGAGTCCAACTCGAGTCTTTATTTTCCTTGCAATTTAATCTGACCTAAATATGTAGTCTGCAATGACAAAGACATCACAAGTGAGCAATAGGTGACATTTTTATCACATCTGATATGAAACATTTTATAATAATCTGTTCTGGGTACTATATGAATTAAATACACATTCGTTTAGCATATTGCACTGGCAAAACCTCATATGGTGTGTTTAAAAGGCAACCTTTAACATATCAATATGCCTAAAATACTTTTCCTAGGGAGATAATCTTGGCTGAAAAGAAGTAGACACTGCATGGGAGGGGAAAATAGGCTAGAGTTTTTCAGAATTTTTTAAATTTAATTCATTAGAAATGAATGTGTTTGTACACTATTAGACAGCTGCAGCAGTGGAAAAAGCATGTACCTTTTAATGAAAATGCTAATAAAATAGGAAAAACCTAATTTATACAGAACAGAGAAGATTAAACCTCTGGCTTTTGATACATGATTTGATTGTGGTCATTGTATGAACATAAGGATGTCTCATGCAAAGGATTCAATTTCAGATAACAGGCTTTATTTTCATCTATGTGCAATGAAGAAACATGTCAGCTTCTTTGTTTTAATATTTACATTTTGGTCATGGGTGGTGGTCATACTGTCTTGGGCAAAGCCTACTACAGCACTATTTCCCAGGGGAAAAAGAAAAAGGGGTCTAAACTATCTCTACACAATGTCTACAGAAATCTCATCTTCTAAGTTTTTTTCCCCCTCTTTGTTTCACTAAAAAATTCCTTACATATTTCATCTGGATTATGGCTGGCATTCAATCTGTCATTTTTATGGGGGAATGAGAAAAAGGACTGCAGAGATTGACATTTTAATTTCTATCTATCAAGAATGAAATCTTTGAATGAGCACACACTCCAACAGGACTGGGAGAACCCAACTGAAATCATCACATCAAGGTAAATTGAGGAAATAGGAACTGGAAAAAGTTTTTAGTCATTCACACTGAGAAAACTATTTTAATTAGTTTAGCTGAGCATCTCATTTTTGTCTAAAATTAGTACATTCAAAAGCATATGAGAACAAAATAAATTACTGTGTTACTTAATGCTGATCATACCAGATTCAAGGCAGGTTCTCAGTAGCAGATAAATTTTTCCTCCACAGATCTCTAACAAGTCTCCTCAAAAATACTTTTTAAAAAAAGTGTTTATTCACAAGGTCAAGCTATAGGTTAAGGTGAGACATCTTGCTGTTTTTACCTGGAGTGAGAAAGTATATTTAGACTGTAATTGAAGTATCCAGAACCTCTGTCTCTCCTATGACTGTAGAAAAAGAATGAGGTTATTAACATCCATATGCCAGCAGCATCTTTTATCAACACCTGTCTCTCTTTGGGGACTTGTTGAACTCGTAATAGAATGTATTTCTTACTTGAATATTTATCATATATTTCTTTTTACAGTAAAAGCAGGATAAAAAATAAAACCATGATTTCTTTATTTCATAAAAACTGAAGAGAAAAGAAAAACTACCATTGGCCTTTTAAAGAAACTGATTGGGTAAAACGTGGAGAAAAAAAAGTGGTGACAGGCATTTGCTGGAAGTGCTAAGAAAATAGCAAGGGAATTTTGGTGCTGGAATTAATCATGAAAGTGCACTATAACACAGTAATCAGACTTCTTAAAAGCCTAACTATGCAGAGTACTTAGTCCATTAAAAAATGCTAATAAACTCTAGATTTTGAGATTTACTGGGTAGTAGTCCAAATTATAACTATCCTTGTGATTTAGTATGATGATTTAAAAACCAAAAAACACAATTTCCCTGTCTCATGAAAGTAACACTTGTGAGCCAATAACAAGCTCCAAATTGTCTGGCTCTAAGTTTGACATTGTTCCATCACATCTCCTGAACAGGTGGAATGAGTAAAAAACCCCTGTGCATAGAGACACTGTACTAAGATGTGTTTTATACATGGACAAGCAAACATATGAAATAATTTTAAAACAATTAGGATTACCAGTGTCAGCAGTGAGTCGATGAGAAATGTCTTATGGCAGGGATATTCAAGAAAGTCCCATTGATGTATTTTGATACATCTGTTGCTTATATCTCACTTCAACAAATGCTTTATAGAAAACTTGGCAAAGGGAAGAAATCCTTAAACATAGTAATAGTCGATCTAGCATGTTTTGATTACTCACAATCTGTAACAAGTACTAGGAACAACAAAACTTAATTGTAGATGCTGTGAAAACACCCCTTTCCTCACCTTAAGTCTGAAGATTTCTGGAAGTACAATAGTCAGTGTTTTTTTAAAGAGAAATTGCTGCAATTTTGATTCTTTAAGGATAAGAAAAGTGCTCTAGTCAGTTATTTCTGGAGGAGTTAGTAATGACATAAGGCAGCAATATAATCATAAATGCATTGCTGTATATTCTTGCATAAAATTATGTTACTTATTCTACATTTATAAATCAAGTGCAGTCTACCTGTAAACTATTTCAATGTGGGAAATAAAAGAGATTTTATATTAGTCTTTTGGAAAATTTAGTGATTTGGTTATACTCAATCAAGCTGGAAATTTAGTGATTTGGTGAAGTTACTTATTGATGAAGACATGAACAGACAGACAGTCATGCCCCCAAAATGAAAAGTTTCCAAATTTTTTGCTAAATTGTATTTCTGATTACCAGAGGAGAGAAAGGAGTCATGGCCGTGGCTCCAGCTCTGTAATCATAAAGTCAATTTTAACTGAATGGGTGTGGAAGTAAACAGTCCAGGACTCTTGCTGTCACTGGCAGCAGTGCCAAAAGGAGACTGCCTCCACCAAGGGCCACCAGGCTTTGGCACTTTATTTCTCTGCAGTGGCAGAGAAATTGGCAGAGCTCCACTGACCTCTTCTTGTAGAGAAGTGTAATTTCAACACAGTGGATGGAAAAGTGCCTGTCTAAAACTCTTCTGTGAAGCAGCCTGAAAGAAAAGACCTATATTTCTTTGAAGGATGTGAATAATTCCCACTATTTATTTCAAGTTAAACAGAACCTTTAAATTCTGCAGCCCTTTAGACAAATCCTGCATCTCACAAAAGTGGATAAGCCATATACTGCATTAAGGGGTTTAAGATCTTCAAATCAAAATAATTTCATCATCACTCATGTTTCATTTAGTCCTTGATATTTACTCCAGTAACATTAATCAGAATGGTAACTTCCCTAAAATATCACGAAGTGCTTAGTCAGCTAATCAGTTGTATCACTTGTAGGGTAAGTGCTACAAGGTGTCCAAAAAACCCAGAATTTTGTTATTATTGCTGCAAGCAGCTGCACAGTTTGGCAGATCTGTGTGGTGGCTTGCAAACAAATTTACAAATAAAGCTTCATAAAGCCATTAACATTCCTCAAGAAGGTCTCTGCCAGCCCCTTCATCTCAAATCCCAGCTGTGTCTCAGGGTAGGAAATCAAGCCTGAAGTGACAGAAGTATGTGGACTGAAGGTAACTTAGTAGTAGTTTACCTTCTCTACAGTCTTTGAGAGAGAGATGTTGAATAATTGAGAGCAGAAACCCAATTAACTGTTCTGAGCAGCCTTGCACAGCAGTGCATGCTCCCTAGGTCAGGGTAGATTTTCCCAAGTATCTCACTTCAGCACATCTCTCCATCTCACTTCCAGCAGCAGGGTGGTAGTAATCAAACAGATTTAGTCCTGGATTCACACTGTATCTTTACACTTAGTACAGCTTTGTCATGTATATAATTCTAGAATATATATCAAAAATTACCAAAGTAACATGGACAAAATGATCATTCTATACATCTTGGAGATGAGCCACATGTTTCCCCCCTTAGTACTTAAGTGATTCAAAATCCACCTTCTGCACAAAATAACACACACAACTCAGTCTCTGTGAATGTCCAGTAATATACACCTCAGCCAAGAGGGTAACCATACAAAAAAAGACTGACAGGGTGGAGTTTCAGCATTCCTCACAAAGAAGGACTTCTTTTTCTTAGGTTAAAAGTGCTCAGGGAGCTGCTGTATTAAAGTTTATGGAATTACACCAGAAATTAATTTGGTCTTCATTGCTCAGAGTGTAAACAATGGCATTATTATTTTGCTCAGACCTTTCTGGTCTTAATGAACTAATCAGATTATTCTATTCAGAGGTTTCACAATGATGAGGATCATTATGTATTGTCAAAAGATTCAGCACATAACATTCATAACACTGAAGCTTTGCAGGAGCATTCTAATGTTAGAGGTTGATAAATTAAGCAGCCTTGGAATTCTCATTAAGTTTGTGAAGCTGCATTGTCAGGTATTTTGCCTTAGCTAATGGCTTGGGTGACCAACAGTCATTCCCAACTGAGGCCATGGTTATCTTATTAATGTAACTCAATAAGTGTTCAGAAAGGTGCCAAGCAGTAAGAAGCTGTCACAGTTTGAAGCGGGCTGCTCCACATTACAGAACATAAATACTACTAAAAGAAGGTTTCTTCCATCTACTTATAAGGAGACAGACACATTGAAGTGAAAAAATGTATTTCTTATGATTAGTACAAAGATGAGCTTAACTCATTCTTGATCTAAGTGTGATTCATACCGCTTATCTTCTCCCGCTTTCTGATACTGAACCCAGACCTAAAACCTCCATTACTGATTAATCATTCCTGGTAAATTATAAGCATCACCACACACAATCTGCATTTCCCTTTTTTTCATAACCAATCATCCTTCATGTCTGCTTTTAATGCTTTCCCTTAATTTTTATTTTGATCCTTCCGCCCCACCCTTTTGAAAAGGTATTTGCAATTCACAATTCCCATTTCCATACACAACAGAAGTAATTAAAATAGTAAAGGTATAGAAAGAGCCATAACAGCATTGCTGCTCTCTAGTTTCCTTAGGAAAGCCCTAAACCACCTCCCAGCCCTGCTAAGCCTCCTCCAAGACACCCAGTCTGGTTTTATCAGGAACAGTTAAGAGACTGATAACTTCTCTTTAACCCTCACTCTTAATGAAGGTGAAGAGAGTGCCCTATTACTCATAATTATTTATCTGTGCACCATCACAGTTTTAAGTCTCATAAGCCTCTCTCACTGCATTTAATGATGCTACTAACAGTTCGAACCAGGTACTCTAATAACTCTTATATTCATAGATGCTGAAAGCCATTATACCATTCCAAGTGAGAATTCTTTGAAAAACCCTTCTAGAAAAATATAAGTAACATTTTTAAGGCATACACAAAACGAGGAAAAGAAAGTGCAGCAGCATTCATGACAGGTTTGGTTTTTTCTCCTGTGTTTATGACTTTTCCCTGTAGGAATTAAATTAAGACAAGAAGCCAGTTGGGGAACTGTGTAAATCATCAAATGTCAGACTAATCTGAGTTCTTTAATTGCACACATTCACCACCACACACTTGGAGGTGCAAGGACTTCCTTCTGCTACAGTAATTTTGTTTTAACTTCTACTCTGAAACTAACAAAAGCAATTGTTCTGTTTGGTTTTGGTGGATTGGCAGTGTGCACGTAAGGTAGAGAATGCCTTTTTCATGCAAGTTCTGTAATTATTCTTCTGTCTCAATTTTCAGCAGCTGAAATGAACCCTCTCCTTCCTGATTCCTCCATTACAAGCCTATATTGCATACTGACACTCCACAACTATAAAAAGTCACCCTGCAACACATTAAAAAATTATTTTAAATACTGGTCTTCATCACACGATTGAAAACAGAAGGGAATTTTCTTTCAAAATTTTTCAGTGTAGATTTCAAATCTCCCTGGGCAGGTCAGACCTTCCTCCTAGCATTGTTTGTACTCTGCCTTACAGGTACCACAACATGTGCTTTCAAACTGGGGTACGTTGAGTCGCTCTGATACATTTTCTGTGCATTCCAAGACTGTTAGTGCAGTGAATCAAGGAACCATGACAATTCTGCAACAGATGTAGTCTGTAAGCATATTAATATTCAGATGAATAAACAAGAGTCCCTTCCTTAGACCATTCCTCAAGAAGAGTCGGTCTGTACCATGGCGTGGAGACACAGTCTGGCTCTGCACTATTATCAAACTTTTCAAAAGCTTTTCCTAAACTAGAGAGGAATTCTTGATTCTTGAGAATCTAGAATGGGGCAGAATACATCATTTGGAATATAATTTCTGTCCCTTCAGCACACACACAAACAAATGTTTTTCAGAACAAAAATAGCACAAAGCAATATACTAAGATGGAAAATTCCTGCAATGCACAGTCTAGTTCATGGATCTGAGAATAATTAAAAAACATTATTGCCAGTGACAATTATTTTGAACTTTATTAAATCTTATCAGTTTCTCATATGAGTTCTGGGAGGATTTCTCAGTGCAATATCTTCAAACTCTCATCTCAGGAGCACTACAGACTGTCCCCATGGTGACCTTAGAGACACTGTAAAAAATTAAATTCAGTGTACACAAAATGTAGATTTTTCTGGCTAATGGCACAACTGATCTTTAACAGTTACAGTGCTGAGGATGTCCTGCTTTAGCCTTCTCCTGTGGCATAAGTTCCTCTGCTGAGTGTTAAAATTCAACCCAGAGAAAACTAAAGCTTTGCAGGAATAGGCTGGAGGTGTTTCAAGCTGCAGGGACAGGACTCCTTTCTAAAGCTTTCAGTTGTATCCTGGCCTGAACTCTGAAAACATTTCAATTTCAGCTCAAATTCTGAATGAGGTTGTTCCTTAAATATATGCTGCCAGTGTCCAATTGAAAACCAAAATGAAAACCAATGATAAAACCTCCAAACCAAACCAACAAAAAATTAAACAAAAAACCAAGGAAAACAAACCAAAAATACCCCCAAAACCCCCTTCAATAACTTTTTGAAAGTATCCCCAAAGGCCTGTCTTTGCCATTAATAGCACAAATTCATTGTACTGTGATAGTAAGCCAATCTGAAACTTTTTGAATTACAGAAACAGCTTAAAATTGCACCTAAACTGAAATAATCAAATGTATTTTTTTGCACATTAATTAGCAGATTTTTCACCTATCTGCCTGAAATGTGATCTCTAATTTTGTAAAAATCTGTTCAAAATTCCTTGCTGTTTCAAGAAACTGATCCAAGCTACTAATTATTTCACAGAGACATATTTTAATGTAAATTATAAAACAGAACAGGCATGCTTCTTTCATCTTCATAAACTAACATGGTCCCCTAATGTTCCCATCACTTGGGAATAGGCAACTTAAAATTCCACAATAAGAAAGACATTGTTTAAGGATTAAGTGCATTTCCTGATTACACTGCATTTCAAGATTTGGATGAGTACCAAATATTAAGACCTTTGTCTTCAGGACAGATTTATGAAATCTCAATGAGTTTCTAAATCTGCAGATAACAAATCTTGTAGGGACTACAAATAAGCTAGAGGACAAGCTAGGAATTCAAATTAACTTGACAAGTAGGAAAGCAGCTGAAAAACAAAGGATGTTTATTCAGTGGGGACAAAGGCAAGGTTCTGTACCTAAGCATGAATAATTAGCTATGCAAATGTAGGACGTGGATCAAGTAGTTAGCAGTTTTACAGCAAAAGATAGGAGCTTTGTTATTCATCAGTGATGAACACGAGTCAACAATGTTACACTGTTGAGTAAAAGCCAAATACCCTCCTCAGACAGCTGGAAATTAGAGTCAAGATGCATCAGGCAATCTTTTCCCTCTAGGCAGGGCCAATAAAGCTGCAGCTGGAGCATGCCATGCAGCTCCTCACTGTGATTTCCAGGAAATATAGACGAACTGGAGAGAGGGAAACAGGGCACTGAAACAGCCAGGGTTCATTAGCTATGACACAACACAGAAGTATTTGGAACTGCTCAGCTAAAAAGAATAGAATATGGTAAATGTGATGATAGTCTGTAAATATGCAAAAGGTTTTTTTGTCAGACAGAAGTGATGAACACATCTGTATCCATAGTGTACTAGATAAGAAAAACTTGCAATAATAAAGATTCAATTTCCTCCCCAGAAAATTAGCCTCTATTCCAGCCCTTCACCCTCCCTTCCAGCAGAAGTGAGATGGACATCATCTCTAACCTGGTGTTTTTAACAGGTGAGAGAAATGACTGTTAGGAATAAAGAAGGTGTAATAGAGGCTACTAAAGCACTTCTGGAAGTCCCTTCCAGTATTATTTCTGTTAAAACCTGGCATGTGCACATTCATACATGGAGCAAGAGGATAAGGGTGATGAAAGCTTGAGGAGAAATCTCTTCTCCTGTGACTTTTCTCCAGTTTTCCTTAACTGTGGTAGAAGCACACAGGAGGGATAGAACCAACTCAAACTTCCATTATTTGGTATTAGGGGAAGAACATGTGACTAGTTTCTCCAATTTGGGCTGGCAGTCAGGTTTTCCACCTTGAGAAAAACACTGAAAAATCATACCTAAAATCCTATCCAGAGCAATAACCCAACACTGCTCATTCTCACTGTTAGCTGCTGTTTTGTTCCCAACTATAGAGATTAACATACATCCTTTTGAATTAGGCAGGCACATGCCTTTGGAGCACAGACAGAAGAAGGGAGCACTCCTCTGCTAAGAGAACACTGCCATTGTCACTGAAGGAATCAGTAGAGACAAAGGAAAGCCTTGGCTAAAACACTGCAGTTACTCCAAATTAACAGAAAGGGAGAGGCTGGGTCAGAAAAGAGCTCCTCCAGCTTTGCTTTACAAAGAACACATTCTCTGAGTTTTCTGTTTGGGAGTCTGGTATTTTTAGGAGGGAGGTGGTATGCATGGGTGTGTGTGCATTAAACCGACAAGGAGATGTCTTGGGTTTATTTTATATAAACCAAAATACTGCCCAAGCTTTTTACACCCATCACACCACCTAATTCAGAGAATTAAATTACAAATCAGATGTTCTGATGCGAGGCTGAAACCCTGCAGAGATCATATAGGTGGTGGAAGACAGTGAAATATGGGAATAAATGGTAGAGTTGTGCCATTATATTTCAAGAAAAGTTGTTGCTTCCTAGGACTATAGCAAGAAGTTAATGAAAAAGCCAAAATGACACAGAACATTAAGAAACATTTAAAATCCAGACACCTAGGTCTTTCTTTTAGCATACAAGCCATCTAGAAAAGGGTTTTCACTGCCTTGTGGAAAGCTCATTCCAGAGCAGAAATCGTGTCAGAGGTAAACATGGTAACTGACAGGTGAAATCAAACAGAAACAAGCATTGAGAGTTAACATCAAAGGAAGCTTAGGGTTGTATTTATAAACCAGAAATATACAACAAGATATTTGTTGTGCACATATGGTCTGTGGTGCTGCAGCAGTATCTTTGCTATCACAGTCTAAAAAAATAAAAAAAAACCAAACACCAAAATCACAAAACAGCTATATTTCTGCTTTGAATTTAATCTTTCCCATCATCCAAATTCTATTTATTGATGTAAACATACTGAGGATATTTTGAGAAGAGAATTCACCACCCAAAGTGGTCAAAGGCCTCATACAGCAAATGGGACAAGAAAATGAAAATATATCTACAACTCAAGTAAAAATAATGCCAGGCTGCAGATCTTCCTATAATATTTGCTAGGCTGTAATGTTTTGTAAATTAAATTTCTGAAGGGAGTTTGTATGTGTAAACACAGCAAGCAGTACTTAGTTAATCCATAAATGTATTGGCTCAAAGAACAGTTTTACCACATGGTGCTATTTAGAAATCTGTGAGGCTTCTAGAAATTCAAAATTTCACTCTGCAAAAGAGCTTTAATTCCTGTTGCCCTGAATTCTCATAGTATCAAGTTTCAGAACATCTATTGGAAAAAATAACAACACTGATTCCGAAAAAATGCAATTTATTGTAGAGAAAACAGCTAGACAGATTAGACTTTAGGACATATTCTGCTCTTGATATATGTGCTTAATTCCCCTCAGCACTAAAGGGTATTATTTGCATGTTTCAGAGCAGACTATATGCCTTTCAACTTTACTGTAATATGCAGGTTCCATTTCAGAAATGAGTGGGTGTTAAATACAAGAGCATAGCACACAGTACTCGGGATGGTTTAATGATACAAATAACGTGGCTGCACCATGCCAGGAGGGTTCAAAGTGTGGCTGAAGGAGATTTAGGTTAGCAGCCCTCTCCATCAGATAATTTCTAAAGCCATCAAAATGTCTGCTTTTACTTATTTGTGTTTGCTGTGTTCAGCTAAGAGATCACCCCTTTTTCCCCCTGTATCCAGACAAGTGAGACTCCTGCAACAGGGCTTGCCAAAAATCCTGCAGTAGAAATAAATAAATTACATCAGTAACACCTCCATGCTTTAAAACACCTATATCAGTGTGTTAAATACATGAGATATTTACAATTTGCATTGAAAAATTAAGTTATGACCAGAAGCCAGGGGGTTTTTGACACTTTTTCTTCATATTTGTCACTAATTTTACAGAGCCTTGGACAAGTAACACAATATTTATGTCTCAGTCAGTCTTTGAGGTTAACAGTTGGACTCCATCTTGCAGGTATTTTCCAACCTTAATGATTCTACAATCTCTGATAGAAGTGAGGTTTAACTAGAGATTGCTCACTATTTGGCAAGATCAGTAGGGAACATCACAAAAATGCAAAACATATTCTTAGGTCATACAAATGCTGCAACAAAGAGTAGACACAAAGTGGTGCCAGTATTAAATAGGAGGTCAAATACTTGCATTAGGAGGCAGGAATAAATAGAGGAAGGAGAGAAAATTTCAGCTATCAGAATAGCTATATTTTCAAGATAGATTTTGTCATCTGTTTTGACTTCAATACTGACTGTGGGAGGGACTTGCAAAATATTTTATTAACTTATGAAAATAAATGGTCGGATGCAACCCCAGATATACACATGGCACTCCAGTACTGATCAAAAGAGATGCCTTAGAAAGCAACCCAGAGCATCTGAAGCAAACAAAAAATAAACTGCAATTTAACTACAGGTTCATTCAAATGCCTGGCACCAAGCAAACAATCAAACTTCTGAAGAGGACTGCTTAAAACAAATTAAAAAACCCAAAATGGACAACAAACTTCCAGCCTCCTCACCCTCTATTATAATAACAATGAAGCAATAGGTTAGACATATCAGATTTATATTATCACAAATATATTCTGGTGCAGAAGTGATAAAAATTTAGAGGAACATGAAACATTTGCTAGAGCTGCACTTTTCTGTTTTCTTAAATTGACTAACACTCTCAGCAGACAGAGTAAAAGATAAAGTCAAGTCAAAACCTTTTCTGAATAGTTTTAGAGATATCCTACTATCACAACAGAGAAACTAGTGCTCATCTAGTTTTACATCCCATTTACATGTAGTTACAAATAGAAATGTATAAAAGAAAACCCAAAACCCCTCAGGTGACAGGAATAATACTTTTGAAGTGTAAAAGTGTTTCATGACAATACCTGGGAGACAAAATATACAGACTTGAGTTTGGTTTTTTTCTTTCAAGATGAAAAGAAAATTTGCAGGACATTGAAGAACACAAAAGAATCCTTAAAGCAGCATTTGTTGCACTCAGGTGGGAATGTCAGCTCCTCCCCTGAGGGATGCCCAGGTTGCATTTCTCCACCCAAGGGGTTGGCAGAGCCAAGGCAAAGACATCCCATTGTCTCCTGAGCAAACCCACTAACTTTTTTTTTTTTTTTTTTTGACAATTAAGATAGAGTTGGATACCAAGGAACACAGACAAACCCTAAAACACCTTTTTCACTCCTTTAGCCCAAGCTCTGCTCTACCACCTCTCTCCCAGCTCCTCTCCCACCCCAAGCAGGGCAGGGGCACTGGGCTGAGGGCCAGCACAGCCCTGTCTGCAGCTCCCTTGTCCCCAGGGGCTGCTCCAGCGTGGCCTTCCCCCACAGGGCACAGCTCCCTGCGGATAAAGCTGCTCCTGACACAGGCTCTGCCCCGCCAAGCAGAATCCCTGCTGGAACACCCCCAGTTATCCCCACCAGTTCATTCCTGCTCTCCTCATGGCCTGAGGGGTGGAACTCAAACAGGACTACCATGGCTGAGGGCTCGGCTGTGCTCTGGGGACAGCTGGATCAGGCTGGAACCAGCTGGATGTGGCTGGATCAGGCTGGAAGCAGCTGGATGTGGCCAGGGCAGCCCCAGTGCTGATCCCCCTCGGGGGGCCCAGTAGCCCCCCAGCACTGGCCCCTCATCACACAGACCCAGCACAGACCATGAGGGCACAGGCTGAGCTGGGCACTCACACCCACCTGTGACATTGACACTTCAAACCTTGCCCTCACCTCAGCCAGTGGCGTTGGGCAATTCCACACCAGGCACCACAGGAACCATTTTCCAAGGTGCCCACAGAAGGCAGGAGGTTCCCCCTCCCACCCTCACTCCACACCACCAAGCAGCCCCTCAGCCCAAACCTTGCTTTGACAGAAGCTGCTCTTAAATCGTGTTAACACTTGCCATCTAATCCAAGTGTTTCTCTAAGTGGTCACCACCATGCTCAGAGGATGAAGGAACCATGGATGTCGATTTACCAAGCCCCAAGTGCAGGTGAGTGCCATCCATATTTTTCCAACATGCAGTCTCATTCTGTTTTTTACTCCAAAGAATCAATGCCCCTTTGATGCCTAACCAAACTAGCAATTAGTTGTCGAGGCGCGGCTGAAATGTCAAAATAAAAGCAGGAGATTTAATCAGGATTTCCATGGTAGCTGAAATTATGCTGCTTAATGGCTGAAATGGGTTGCAATAAAAGTGAGTTGACTGTGTATCCCTGAAAATTGATTCCTGGAAGAACAGTCAAACACAATTGCTTCAGGAAAGAACATTAAAAAATATTAAACCATAGGTCTCTCAATTGCCTTAAAACATGGGCATAAAATCTAAATCTCTTTAGGAGTATACCAAATTTAGCCATAGATTTAGCTGGAGAAAATAAATTTAGAAAGGGAGATTTCATTTGGAATAAATCTTCAGAATAGCCTAGCTGATTACCTTTTCATAAAGGCTATATCTTTTGGGGAAAAACATGTTAACTAACTCTCTCTGGTGCTTTGGATATTTGAGGATTTTTGGTGAAATACCTCATTGTTTTCATTTTATAGCCATACACTAGTGCTCTCTCATGAGGACAGTGTATACAAAAAAGGTAAAAAAACTTGATTTGAAAATGGTGGGTGTGACCCATGAGGTCAAAACTGGAAACATCATTCTATATGTGACACCCAAATTGGACAAGTCTTTAAAAGTATTAAACAAACATTTTAAAGATAAAAATATTTGATAAACAAGACTGTTATGTTGATATTACCATGGACACCAATTTCACAACATCTCAAGAAGCACGTGCAGATCATGCTTACAGCTTTTTTCAGCTGAAATACTTTGCCACTCATGTTCATTCTTAGGGATTTTTTTGCAGTTTGACAATTAAGTTTTCTTTGTCTCAGTACATTGTGGTGTTATACAAGATATTTGGGAAAAAAAAAAAAAGAAAAATTATGGAAATTGGTATTCTTTTTGCAGTTCTCCTTCTGGATAATGACACAGAAAATACTTCCATCATGCAAATTAATCTTGTGGAGAGATGTGACAGACTGATGTTAACTATCTTGCTGTCAAATTTTAAAGCAATATCTCGTTTTTCTTTAATCTTTGTAAGAACCTAAATCTATCAATATGTTTTAAAAAGCAAAGCAAATGGGAAAAGAAACTTTATTAGCTTTACCTACATATCCATTTTATGTTGATAATGTCCATGGTTCAAAAGTTGAAGCTTCAGGAAAGGGTAAAAGTTTCATACTTTGTCATTGCATGATGAGAAAGGACAAGTGCAATAACAATGCAGCAGAAATGAGGGTTTTCACAGTGAGCAGCCTGCCTGTCACACTCCTCATTATCTCACATGCAGATGGCTTTTAAAATATTTTTCCCAAGTATCCTGCAATACTGAAATGAATTCTGTAAAATGATTTGCCATATGTTTATAAATACTACGCACATAATGATTACACCTAGGCTGAAAGGCAGGGACATTTGCATATGGGAGCTGTCAGATATCTCACTAATGGGCAATATTATTTATACATACACCTTACAATTAATTACAGATGAAGATTACTACTGGGAGAAGAATTAAAGACAGTTGGTTTAGCACAGTCTCACAGGCTTCATATAGGTGCACTGAACCTAAACACAGTTTGGAAAGTCAGGAAATGTTGTGTGGATATCTAACTTTGCTGCTGCAAATACACAGCCAGCCACTTATTCTTTCATACCAAATTAACCTTTTGGGAATAGGACAAACACTGTGACAGGTACTTTGAATCAAATATTGATATCAAAAGAGCAAAAATTAGATAAATATTCCAGCAAACGCCGAGTCTAAGGGCTGCAATTACAGGAACTTTAGGAAATGTTGGAAAATAGCTGCCCATCCAGAGAACTGTTCTTACAGGGATTCTTAGTGAAAGAGTGACTTAAGAGATGCACCATTTCTTATTAACAAATTAACTGTAAAGTCATTGCAGTGCTTTGCAGCTCATGAACACACAGGGCAGGAGCAATGAGAGGAAAGGCACAGGCTGATGGGACAGCAAGAGCCAAGTACACAGAGTGGCCTGCCAGGGAGGGAGCAGGGACATGCAAGGCAGGCAATTTTGTGCCACCTCCTGCCTTGGCTGCCCCATCTGCCAGGTGATCTCTTCTGTAGCTCGCAGAATAGCCTGCAGTTGAATTACCTGGTTTTGCCTGGCATAGAGAGTGGCTGCCAACCTGGCAAAAGCTTGTTACACCTGTTGTGTCTTTGCATTTTAATATCATTGTTTATCATTACTGTTGCATTAACTGCTGGCTCCCTCAGGAAATATGGGTAGTTCAATCTATAATAGTATTTTTCTGCTCTGTGTGAAAGCTCTTCTTTTGGGTAAATTTGCAAAACTAAGTTAGAAATATCCTCATTAGCAACCTGTTTACACTTATATTTTTGTGTGTTCTAAATGATTAAAAGCACTGTCGAAAACAGCAGTGGACCTCGGTCTCAGACAAAAAAAGAGGTTATCCCCCTTCATTTTGCTGCTGCTTCATCCAATGTTTAATTACCCTCAGCTAAATACACCTAAAACTGCTGAATATGGATTTGTTTTTATCTTTGTAGTTCTTCCCCTTCCTGCTAACTCACAGAATTTCCTGTTGTAGACAACCTTTGTTTTGATCTCTGCTTAGATAACTTTTTTTGTATAAAGGACCTATTTTTCTTTTAATCCACACAATGTGATGGTGACTCTCCATGCAATCTCTTATTTTCTTCCACTGTGTGTGTTCTGTGGTAGCTGTTAGCTCTGCACTGAGAGGTGTCCCAGAATGCAAGTGCTGAATTACTAATGCACATGTAGGCATTCAGAAAATGTACTGTATGAATCTCAAATAACATCTAATTTGACATTATGGCCTATTCAGCATGCACAATATTCACAGAACCTTCAGAGTCCACAGTCATGTTGTGCTGAGAATCATGCAATCACTTTGTTGGACTCACTTTCAGAAAGGCTGCTTTTCCAGTCCAACATATAAGCCTGAAAGTAAAATCACTGTGTTGGAAATTTCTCAGTAATTATAAATCCTCTAGAAATAAACTAATTCATAGGTAATTTAACAAACAAGACTCTTTTTTGGTTGCTGCATGTATCTAGTAATGGAATTCTTGGAATTATTATGGCTGTGTTCATTTAATATGGAAATGCAAGTACAGTGTAACCACCTTTAACCAATGGATCAGTCCATGTTTTGAAAACTGTTTCTGGGGAATTCATTCCAGAGATGTGTGCACTGAAAGTCGTTACAGCAATCACTGTTAATCAGTCTTTCAAAAACAAACAACGAAAAAGACATTTCCATTTTGTGGATAGCACAAGGAGTCAGGCATTCCAGGAGAAGCTGTTCAAAGCTCTCATTTACTTCTCTACACGTGCTCAGCAGAAACTTCCATGACATTTCAGATGAGATGCTGTGAGAAAGGACACTGACTTTATTCCTGCTTCTGTGCCTGTGCCACAGAGGCACTTCTAAGAAATGGAGAAAGATTTTACAGCCTGGATGTACTAAAATGCATGGATACCTATTCTGCACTTGTCAGGAAAAAGATCAGGAAGAACTCCCACCTACATCATTAAAAAATAGAATGTCTCACTAATGCAGCATCACCTGTAGTTTTTTTCTCTCTGATTCAGTAGCTACAAAAATTATCATGCCCTAAACTGACTCCTCTGAACTTCTCCCTGTGTGAGGTGGTCTGACATTAAAATACACTCATTGACTGGCTGCAGAGCTGAGGCTCCACACACTATTCCCCATGTATCTTTGTTTAGTGGCTCTGCACAACAGATGGAATTTTATGTCATGCAGCATTAGGCTACTGTTAAATTTTAATTTCAATTAATGGTCTTTATGCTCTTTCTTTATGCACACCAGGGATACTTTAGGCATCCATTTCCCTTCTAATTAGCTTTTATTGCTGAATTCATTCTGAATCTCTGGAAGTCATTAGATTCTCTAGGATTCGCAGCTGAATTTACTTACTCTCTAATAAAATTAATTAGTCCCTCAGAAAAAAAGGAGAAAAAGAGCTGAATTTGGTCTATTATACATATAGGTAAGTATTAAAAGTCTGAAGTGTCTACTCATCACTTCCTGTTACAGTTTGCTTGCTAATGTTGACTTTTATCCTGGTTATTGACATCAGTGTTTCTCAGGTTGATGCTTTGCCTGCTTCATTTAAAATGAAACCTGTTTCCAGGGCTGTGTCTCTTAGTTTATGGCACAACATCACTTCTACACCACTCTGTGTCAAAGAGCAGATTTGTATTGGGAGTTTCCCTAGAACATTGTGCTCACTGTAGAACTGAGCCTAAGGCACAGGTGATTTTCACCAGCACTGCTTGAGAAACTCGGATGATCTACAATGAAAATGGTAATAAGAATAAAAAAACTCTTTTATTGGTCTGTTGGAAAAAAGAGAAACGACCAAGGTAATGCAAGAAAACAAGGAGTCAATATCACACCAGTGTGACTGCTTTCTGTATTTTTAACATTTGGGCAGTTGTTTATAAAAGTCTTGGCAAGCTTAGTGGCAAAACAACATTAAACTCTAATTTATCACTGTGCTATAACTCTGAAAATTGAATAATATACCTTCAGGGGAGAGGCAGTGAAAGATTTCTTATTGTATAGATCACAGTGGAATATTTATGACACTAGTTAGGAGTCTGTGACAACTTTTGTGGTAACCTCCCATTTTGAGAAGCATAAATTCAATGTGGTTATAATATGGCCACAACACAAGTAATTAGTAAAATATTGCAATATTTATAAGACTCAGAATTGTACTTAGCACATAAAAGAGTTTATTTATGCTTTTTATAATATCAGCACACATACTGCATTATGTTTAGAACCTGGTTATGAACATGCTATAGACATTTCTATCTATTCAGGTGTCTAAATAAAAAGGCACATTTATACAAGAGACACCATGTGTGATATCTATATAGTTACGTGGTTCAATGCAGTGGTAACACTTGTTCTCATCTCACTTCCTACAGGCAAGTGCATCTCATGTAATTATTCCTTCTATTCAACTCCATCATTTGGAAGGACCTGGCTTCACAGAGGTGACACCCTCACAGACAAAAGACATTTTTATAGCAGACAAGCAGTGAAAGTCGTGAGAGTTTACAGCCAAGGGTCTATCTGAACATTGCTCTGAAACAAACATGTAACACAAAGTAAATACTGTCACAGGAAGCATAAGAGCTGTGGTAGCAAGGCCAGTGGTTATTTCCCTGTCTTGTTTAGCATTTCCATACTTAGGATAGCCTCACCAAACTAGCTCCAGATTTCCTGTTCAGTAGAAGAGAGAAAGAAAACATGTTGACAAGAAAGGTACTTCAGAGTTGCAGACTAATTTGTTTCCCAGGTTTGCTCCTGTAGTAATAGCTGATTTTTTCCCATTCTGATTTTTTTCCAATTCCACATACTATGACAAAGAGCAACAATACCTGGCTTTATTTTAGTATTCTTCCTCAGCTCTTCCCTCTTTGCCAAGTGCATGCTCTCGCAAAGCCCAAGCCTCTCCCATCTCTGCAGCAGGCACAAGTGGGCATGAACAAAAGGACAAAGCTGGCTGGTGGGCTCATGAAAAAGGGCATGAAAGCAATGACAGCTCAAAAATGTACCAAGCAAACAGACACATCCAAAAGGAATGCTTTCCACTGTGTCAGAGTTTGGGTGCTCAGGCTAAATCTACAATCCCCTACCTACCATCTTGCTGTTCCTTAGCTTGCAGGGGGAAAGGGACAATAGGAAACCTCTGCAGAGGGGTCAATTGTTCACAAGGGTCCTCCATAAGGGAAGGACATTGAATATTTCAGAGCAGACCAAGGATTCTTTTCTCAATCAGATAAAAGTTCCCATCAGATAAAAGGTACCTTCTCCAGGCATTGCCTCAGAAAGGTGCCATCAGTCTCACCCTCATAAACACAAACCAGATAAACAGTGCAAAAGATTAAAAAAAAACCTTTTGAAATTCACTTGATCATAAACTTTTTTTCTCACATATAATATTGTAACTCAACATAAAAAGTATGTACAGTAGAAGCTTAGAGAATTAGGTCACTCAAGGAAATTAAAAGGCCAAATCTGCTTTGCCTTTGTGGAACAACTGGTAAAAACAAAAGCAAGAATTATTCCAAATGGTATTTTTTTAGGCTTCTTCATTATCATTTCCAGGCAGTGCTTTTTCACAAGATTAAAACAAAAATAAGTAACTTTATTTATAGAAAATGCTTAAATATTCATGGTCATGAAGCATGGCACAACCTCATTTTATGTTATTCAGACTCATGAAATGTGAAATAAAATTATATTTTCCCCCAATTCAACCTTTTTTAAAAGGGAATGCTGATTAAAACAAAAGAATCATGCAAAACAGATGATCAGAATAAAAGGATGATCTGAAGTATGGATGTTAACTGAAAAGCTTTCATTTTTACTCAAAAGCTATTATGTGTTTTCATCTAGAGTTTTTGGGTTTGTGATATTTTTATGCATAAATAAGTTTAAACAATGGGTAATACAGATTTATCTATGAATTTGTTAGTCCGGAATTTTAAATAGTCTCAAGAATTCAAGCTGGTCAAAAATGAAGTAATAAAATCTAAGCCACCTGCTCTGATTAACATACCCATTTTCTTCTCTGCTTTATGTAACTGTTTATCCCATGAGCACATTCCACATGCAAAATTTGGAACACCAGTGCACTTCCTTGGGTTTACGTTTTCACTATTATTTAGTTTTACAAATCTTCAATTTTCACTTAGTCCTCATTCAAGCAAATTTAATTTTTGACATGTAAAGATAATTAAGATTTACTGATTAGTAAAGTTGGGGTTCGGGGTTTTGTTTGTTTGTTTGTTTGTGTGGGGTTTTTTAGCTGATGCATACCCCGTGGTTGATGTGCAATTTTGGCTTTAAAGCATTGAGTTAAGGGTTCCCTGAAATTTTTGAGCACTTGTCTTTGAAGCATCATGTGTGGCATCACTTCTCTTTGGAATATTCAAACCTGTTCCTGCCAGTCTGGGCTCTGCAGCCACTTCACCACAGAAACCCAGGAGCTGTGCCTGCAAGTCACTGCTGCCCTTGCAAGCTTATATCCTTCTGCAGCTTTTGTTTGGGATTATTTTATTGTGGCACTGACTAACAGGCCCCCTTGGGTTGTCATCCTTTATTGCCTATTCCTGACAGCTGCAAAAATACTGGCTTCCTTTTTTAATCATGAAATGAATTGTTGCAGGGACGGGGAATGCTACAGTTTCCTCCACATAACGTTCTTCAATCAGAAAATTGTAATTTCTCAGATGCATTAGCACAATATACTAGGAAACAGCTGCATAATTTAACTTAATTGTTAAGCAATACCTCATTATAGCTAGACAGTAAATTCAGCAGTTCACTTTTTTTGTGTGCCTCTCATCTTTTCAGTGCTCACATCATGTTCTCTTTTTCATCTGCCTTTCTTCTCCCAAAGGTGCTGGAAAAGAGCCATATTTGCAATAAAAATGAATTTAATCTTCTTTAAGAACCAGTTTAAATTCATGGTAGATGCTTAAGATTCAAATTGATAGGAAAGTAAGCCTTTCTTGATAACTCTGGAAAGTCTGATAGCAGATATTCATCTATTTTTTTTAAAACAAATAAAAACCTCCATCCAAAATCCAAGAGCAAGTAATAATTTTATTTTGAAATACATCTTAACTTCTAAAGGCCTATGATAGCAATAAATAATGTTCAGCAGAGTAGAGGTGGACAGCTTCAAAAAGAATACAATTCAATGCCAGTGCTGAGTGCCTAATATATAACTTGTTTTAAGACGCTACAAGACATGAAACCATTTGCATTCCCCACTAGTTCATCTAAGAAAATGTAATTTATGGTATGAAATTGATAGCGCAGTGTTGGCAGGCTGACACTATATCTTCTCTAGACATTCAGTACATTNCTTCCTTTCCTTCCTTTCCTTCCTTTCCTTCCTTTCCTTCTTTTCCTTCCTTTCCTTCCTTTCCTTCCTTTCCTTCCTAATGGTTTCATCCTAAACCAGTTAATTTTAAATCTTCTTTACTTCCAAGGTGGTTTTTTTTCTTAATTTAGTTCTTTCTGAGTCAATTTGGACATATTTGTTCAAATTACATTTGAGTTCAATGGCCAGACTTGGCTATTTGCATAGTGTATTCACATTATATGTCTATATGCTGATTCCCAACTCCCTTGCAAGTTATTAAACTACTGGAATCTCTAGGTTAACAAAGGAAAAAAACTCCATTCAGTTTCTATAATAGATATATTTCATGTCTTAAGTAACTGCTCCAAACACGCATCACTTTTATTGCTGCCATTGTCTAGCCACATGATCAGGTGCCTCTAAAATATTTATATTTGTACTTCATCATTAAATAACAACTGGAGCTGCCAGTAACTGTGTGATACCAGTCCTGTGCTGGTTTCTGCCTCTTTGGACCAGAAGCTTTACTGTGTTCTGAGTAAGAATTGATACTGCCTACCTCAATGAATGACACAGCTCATTCTGCTTTTAGTGGTTGTGCACTCCCTTCCTATGTTCTTATCCAATGCAGTGTGGGAGAAGGAAAAGATTTTACTGTCACAAAGGTGCCACTCATCCTCTCACCCCCTGGAACAGTTTGTCTGCCCTCTCCAATGCTGAAAATAGAGGACACAGCCTCTTCATTTGTAAGTCTACTTCCAGCCATGGAAAAAGCAGACAGAACTCATTTTGAGTAAGATCAGGACAGTAAATATTAAGAACAACCACTCACATTCCCTGCTGTAAGTTAGGACCATTATAGAGAGGCACTCAAGAGACAGTAGGAAAACTTCAATGACCTTTCTTCTTGCTAGTTCTATGTACTATGAGCAATCAGTAATTAAAGGTGTTCTATATCTGTACCCAAACATTAAAAAAAAATTAAACCTTGAGCCTTTGAGGTTTTGTTTCTTTATTACTTGGTTTTGTTCCCTTTTTTGTTCACAGAAATTAGGATAAAATCATTTGGCTACAGGAAGCAGTAACACCAGGAATCTGAAAGCGTTTAGTCAGACCATGTAATTACTGATACCAATCAATCAGCCCTCTAGCTTCTGATCTGTGTAATTCCCCACCCACTGAAATTCAACTAGTTTCTAATAAACCTTTCATTAATTCAGAAAAAAAAAGGGGTTTTGCATATTTATAACCCTTTCACAATTAAATGTTGGGTTTGGTGGGGGGTTTTTTGTGATTACTACACATCTTAATCCAGCCTGACTTCATTAGATCAGTTGAAGAAGTTCACAATGCTGTAGGCTGTTTTTTTCTGCTAAGCACTATCAGCATCTCCTGATTTCACTGATATCTATTCAGCTTGTTAATCCATACTGTGGATTAATACACAATCCTTGCTCTTTTTCCTTCATGAGGAAACAAAAAGGTCCTGATCACTACATCTGGACTTTTGCTAAACACGATGTGGAAGTTCAGAATCTGGTAAACCATGGTGAAAATACATAGCTGTGCATTAGTATTCAATTATACAATGAAATCTGCCTGTATTTAGAATGAATGGAATGACTAATTGGCTTCCTAACATGGTCATAGAGTAAGCAGAACTACAGTCATTACATTTAGCTCTTAGGAGAGCCAGGTTTTGTTGAGAATTACAGAAGAACAGTAGAGAAACAGGCTTACCAGTGTTTGCATAAGGGAAGGAACATTTCACTTCTAAATTAGGCAAGGGAAAGGAGAAGATCATCACAAATATGTGGTGATATTTAAGTGTATGGTTTATATCAACACTATTTCCTTGCTACATAAAAAAACCCAGTGTTTTATTTTGAACAGGCATTAATAAGTGTAAACCTGGGAGAAGTGAACACCTGCTATGAAATATTGCAAAGATACAAAAAAATAACTACACTGCCTGACTTTAAAGTGTCCACAGCTATAGAATTCATGTTTCCAATGTACAGTTAACCTCTGTGTTACAAACAGCACCTGACTACAGTGGTAGGAATTAAGGAAAGTGCTCCCTGTGGCAGAAGCAGTTTCTTGCCCTCTGCTTCCAACCAGTGGAAACACACACACTGTGGATGTAGGGATTTCCTCCATGTGCAGAGTTATATACTGCATATTTTATCATTCCATTTTATGCTTCTGTCCTAATCACAGACTCCTCACATATTCCATGTATTGTGAAGACTCTGATCATGTCATGGACAATTTTTGTTTGCCTGTTCCAAGAAGCAAGATGGTTTTGACCAAGCCAGAACGCCATTAAGAGTATTTCTTAGTGTGGTTCAGTATGTCTGAACATTATCTAATAAATCTCATTATGAGTTCACTGTTCCTAGTTAAAATTCAAGAGTAGCTTAGATGAAGAAATTACATGTGTTTAACCTGGAGATGAATTCAGGTCTGCTGATTAAAAGATGTCAGAAAAGGACAATAACTTAGCAAATTGAAAAATGCTAAAGAATGACAGCTATTTGTTCGTTAAGCCAAGTCCCCCTGGAAAAGTTTGTCAATCTGCTGTTGTAAAAATATTTACAAAAGGTTCTAATAAAATCTGTGGGTTTGCTTACAACAGAGAAAAAAAAAATGCAGTCCTTCTACGGTCAGTGGAGCAGCTATGAAAACAACATAAAACAAAAAGTAAATCCAAAATGCAAAACCTAAAAACAATTACCCAAACAAGGGTAACTTGCCTAATGTGCTAAGATAAACAATAATTCTATTAGCATATTTTGCAGTTCCCTGATAGCCAACCATACTTATCCACAAGGAACTGAGTCTCTGTTCTGCATGAATTAACCTTCATCGTTATCTCTCAGAGTTTTTTGAATGGCAAACACCATAACAATGATTGAGATTAAAATGTTAGCCTGAAGTCAGATACCTGATACAATGGATGAATCTCTAATTCACTTTTAAATTGCTTAAATAATGTTACATTCAAAATTTTCTGCATGAATGAACATTAATTCAGCTAAGAAAGAAATGTTGCCATGTTTAATTCAATAGTTTTAAAAATTTAGTTATTAAAAGATTCTAATTTAGCATTTCCTTTGGTATTCTGTTTGTTGCAATTCATTTTAAGATGCATCAATATGCCATGATAAAGAGATTAAACAAAGCTGTAAAAATGCTGCCCAAACTGAATATTTGGGTTTTTTACATAGCTTTTTACACAGACAACTATGACAAAAATAAATGGCACCATTTGATAGCAGATTAACACAATCATGGCCTCCATTTCTACAGCAGTTCACTGATGGGTGGGTAACAGCTCATAAAGAAGGTTCTTGAAGCCTAGGGGGTTTAATTCTCTTTGCCATTTGCACAGATGTTGCTCCTTGAAAGCCCCTAGAAGACTGACCCTTGATAAGAAAGTGCTGGTCAAAAGTCTTCTAAATCACAGTCTGAAAGTCTTAATTCTGATCAGCCATTCTTAAAAATTCACTTATTTTGAAACTAGAGAATTTCTAAAATGCCCTAAAATTCTTAAAATATTCTAAGTTTAATGAACAGTCAAGTGAAATGAAATAAAACAAATCAACATTAATCTGATTTAATATGATATTTATTTGGGGAAAAATATAGGAAAGTCCATACTATGGATAGAAAGTGTTTACTGACCTGAAACATTGAGGAAAATTAACCAACAGAACTAAAACCAGCTTGTTGTACCATTTGCATAATTCACCCAGCTCAGCTGAAGGCTTCTGAGTTATAAATAAAATAAAAGGATATGCTGGATACTTAGCCTGGTTTTCTAAATGGCTCATTCATCCATATAGTTTGCAGGTTCAATTTGCATGTTGGTACACACTCACCCCAAGATCCTGCATAATCTCAGGTCCTAGAAGTGTACTCTTGGCTGTAATGTTTGTATTACTTGCTTGAAAAGTTGTGGTTCTCTGCAACAAAGAGTGGGGGAAAAGAAAGCAGGAAGAAGAAATACTCACAGCAGACAAGACAGTCTTGAAAATGCCCTCTTCTGTGCCTAAGCCAGTGCTGAGAGGGCAATAGGGAGAGAAAAACCCAGAGAAGGCAAAGAAAATCCCAGTTTTCTCTGTGTGAAGAAGCACATTAAGCTAAAGGATATGATCTTCAAGTGAGGCATTGAAAGTGATGCAGTTTGTTGCAACAAGTGTTACTGAGAACATGGACAGACCAGTTCTTTGCTATGTTTTCAAGTCTTCACTATTTTAAACATTCCAGTTTATTGAATGTTTCTTGTGTTTTGGGTTTCTTTTTCACATTTAATAGCAGCTCCAGCAGGGGCATTTATATGTTATTCTGACATTAAAAGCTAAAATATCTGTTTAAATAGTATAAATAGAAGCTGTAGGTGTACACTCTATGTTCTGAGGCCGTAATTTCTCAATGGCTTGGCTCAAAGTGTGGATATGAAGCACACCCTGGGTCCCCTCTCCAGCACAAGGCCTTTCTGCTCCAGTGCAGCTCGATGCACATCAAAGGTTTGTGCCCAGTCATGTGCTGGAGTGCTGAATGTATTTGATATGAAGGCAGCTGAGGGAGAAGCCTCTGACAGCAGCCGTGATTTGTTTTTCACAGTTAGGTATCTCTTTATTCTTTGAATGGTAGAAATATGTCACCATTGAAGAAGGAAATATTGTTTAAGTAGGGAAAAAAAAAATCTGACTGCATCTTTGTGTATGCTAAGTCTGTCACTTGGGAAATGAATTCCCTTCCAGAGCAAGGGTAGTGACTTGTCACCTCCTCAGTTTGATCGTCTGCCCTTTCATAGTGGCTTGTGATGAGAATGCAGTACTCTCAGTGGTAAAGTCATTCATGGAAAGCCCTGAAGAATGGAGAAGGTGCACTAAAACTCACAGAAAATTATTCTGACAAGCCATGTTTTAGAGCCTTTCATTTCTGAATATCCTGACTCGCTTGGAAAGTCTCCTTCGGCTCCCTCACCTCTCTGTCTGCACCCTCTGCACAGGTGAGCAGCCCCTTGGTACACACACAAACATTTAGGATCATTCCCCTAACGTTGCTATCAAGGTGAAACTTCTTCCTTGGGCTGTTTAATATGTTTCAGATTCATCTGCATTTCTCATCGAGAAATCTAATGTTTCCATGACTTGTGAAACCAGTCTGGGGTTTTTTTCTTTCATTGTTTTACTTGTCGTTCTATATTTGTCTATGTCTACTTGTCTATACACTATTTGTCTATTTTAGCAATCTTTCCCATAATGAAGTTTAGTCTTCCAAATTCTTTTTCAGACTCTAACAAGATGTAGGTCAGGAGATTTCCAGGTAGGTAACAAACATTTTATAGCTGAACAACATTTGTGTGCCTGACATAATCATTGTGTCCCTATTATTGACCTAGAATTAATATTTTGTTCCATTCATCAGTAATCTTACTTCATCCAATCTGAGGTACAAGTTTCTTGAAGGAGTACTCAATCTTTTCAGCTACTTTTTTTTATTGCCCACGTTCGAATTCACAGCCTTGAAAATTCATTACTGCTTCAGATTTTGAGTTATCCTTCTCATAAAACTGTAACAGAAGGAAAACCAGGGTAGGAGAAGCACAGAGTATTTCTTCTGCTGAACTATGACTTTGGAACCAGGGACAAGATACTAATCTCATTGCTCAAAAAAAAGTGAAAGATCCCTCCCTTTGACTTTTAATACAGGAACACAGAATAATCTGAACTGTCAATATATACTCCTGCCTTTCAAGGCCACAGAAGATCAGGGTCAATTGGATTACAAAGAGTACCAACTTGGTTTAGGATAATGCTTTAAGCACATAGTGATAAGCAGGATAAATAGGACAATATTTCCTCTGGGACACCATGTTTGCACAAACTGTAGGATATAGGCCAGAATAATGCACCCTCCCCCTTGGTACCTAACACAGTAGCTGTGCTCCCAAGGTTAACCCCTGAACTGGACTCTTGGAACTCCTGGGACAACCACCTTGAGTAAAAAAGCATTTTATGTTATTTTTTTGACTTCTCCTGTACTTTGCACCTGAACGAACCAAAGGGGTTTCATTTAAATTTGCCATTATGCAATGGAGGCTATATATATAATTCTTGGAAGGGAAAGGCAAGGTCTCACTTTGATCAAGTCCAGGATGTGTTTATTTTGATCTCAGAAATATTCTGAACTGAACTATTCACCTGTAAGGCATTTTTATCTCCAAGACTCATTACTCCCATAGGACTGATTTATATTCTGCATCCAAAAAACTGAAGGGCTGATTAGGCCTTAAGAACAGCAATTTAATCAATGGCCCAGTGAGGGAGTCCATGTGTGCAATTTCTGCACAATGAACTTAGTGCATCATTTCAAGTGAAAACCATCTCATTGGATTATTTACAACCAACATTTACAAATTAGATGGCTGCAACTAAACTATGTGAGTGGTTTCTTCTTTTGTCCAAATTATACTTGTGTAAAGTTAAAGTTTTTAGGGATTTGGTGGTTTTCTTGGTTTTTTGTTCAGTTTTGGGGGTTTCGTTTGTTTGTTTGTTTGTTGGTTGGTTGGTTGGTTAGTTTTGGTTTGGGGTTTTTTTCATTTTTTGGGGTTTTTTTGTATTCTGCAAGAGAGATACTGGTCTCCAAATAGCTGTAATTAAGGATGTAAGCAATATACAGACTGAGAATGATTTACAGCAGATCAGCATTTTCTGAAGCAAAGGCAGAAAACAATGACATGTCAGTGAGAAATTAACGTCTTTAGAACAATTAATTATCAGGCCACACATGCCAATAACAGTGGAATAATTCATATAAGAAAATAGAATCATACAATATCCTGAGCTGTAAAATACATCTATAAATTGTTAAATGACATGGTAAAAACTGATTATAATCCAGTTCATCATAACAAGCGATTGGCCTCAAGAAGGGCTTCTTCAGCCCTTCACTACTCACTAGGATAGGACAAAGTGACTTTGGGTGTTCAGAATGTGACTCCAAGGGGTTTGACTAAATCATCTTCAAAGGAACCTTTCAACTCTAAATTCTGGTGATGATGTGACAAAACTACTGAGAATGTTGATGAGATGAGAAAAAGCATCCCTACATGACAGCTTCTGTGGGTTTTAGTCTAAGCTTCTTTTTCATACACTCCACCCTCCTTCCCAACAAAAATGAACCTCCAAGATGCCTTTTCTAGATAGAAAGTACAAAAAAAAAAAAAGTATGGAAAATGTGGCCCATAAACATTTGCAAGGTCAAGGCCCTACACCCAGAGAAATTAAGACATGTACACCCAGGAGATATTTTGTATCAGCTTCTCAGTTTCTATTATAAAATGAACAGTCAATAGGAGGAAATGCATCTGAAGAGAATTATCGCTCCCTAACTTTGGAAAAGAGGACCATCCAAGAGTCAGGGCAATTGTAAACACTGACACAAAATTCAATGAGTTTTGCACAGCTGAACAGAATTAGTTACCAAGAATCTGTTGTTTAATCTACAGCAACATCATCTAGACCAAACCTAACTGTTTCCATTCTCATGCAAAATGGAAACTCCAAACAAGTTGGATTTGTTTGTTATTTATTTTGGCAATTATATTCTGTATTCCTACAGACCTCCTTCTCAAAGTCAGCTTCTGGAAAAAAAAAGCCAGAATTCAGCAAAACAAAGGGAGGAGAAAGTACAACACAAACAGGTTTGTTTTGAAATCATCAGGAGGAGGAGGGCAACTAGAAGCTAAATAATTTTTCTATTGTTCAGAATAAGATCAGCTTTCCAGGTGCTATGAGCTTGCTGCAATAAATGTGATCTAAGTATGCAAGAAGACAGGTTGACTTAATTCACATCATATTCAAGTATATTAAGTGTTTGAACACTGCATAGCTTTAAGAGCTTCCTTGCTTCAAAAGCATTAAACTTTCCCTATAAAGGAGCCAGAATGTGTGTTGCTCTTAAAATCCTCCCTTTGAATTCATTCCTTTGGCAGATAGGACTTGGCCAGAGTGAACCTGAGTGTGACAGTTTTAATGTATTAATACATAAAAAGCAATTTCAAGTGAAAAAGAAAAAAAAAATATTCCTTCAAATGAAAAGAAAATTATGGCCAAAAAATGCAAATGAAAACTTGGCACTTTATGTTTCCATATGTTTCCTGCAGCCAGGATGAATTCCAGCAAGTTGTCCTGGATTCCTGAAGAACAAAGAGAAAACTAAAAAAAAACCAAACCTTAGTCATATTAGGCAGGAGCAAAATATTCCTGTGCTGAAGGTATAGAGAAGATTTCAGAAGCATCATAAAGCCTGCAGCAGTATGAATTAATTGTGAAAATGGAAAAATATAAAAAAAATCAGCATAGTTCCTGAAAACGACAGAAAGCATCTGAAATTTCCTTTACTGAGACTCATTTCAAAGCTATCAAAAAAAAAAGATATGAGACATTTTCTATATTTTGATATTAGACAAGTTGATCTGTAGACATTTTGCTCTTTATTTCAAATGCTTTTAACACAGTTGAAACAAAAAATGAGAGAAGATTCAGTAACCCAGAAATTTCATCTTTTGCTGCTCACAAACTCTAATTTCATTCAGTACTTTCAAGTCTTGCACCCAATAATGAACATTGGGTGAGCAAGCATTATACCTGTCAGTATAGTAACACAAGTCATATCTATCCTTCATGAATTCAAAAGGAGTTTCTTGTTAAAAAACCAAAATAACTGCAGAGCTCTTTGGAAAATGTCTTCCAAAAGTGGATCCATTTGGTATGATAAAGATATAACTACTGTTCTTATAAAACAACTTTTATACTCCTGGGACCAAGTCAAGCAGGGCAAAGGTTTTAGATTGAGCAAAGAGACAAATGGTTTACATTTGGTAGGATTTTAGTATCAAATTCAAAATTTTCATTTAATTTGCCTGATTTTCCAATATATTTTCATCCATAAGACTATATTTAATGAAATTCTTTGTAATGATTTTCCACTTTCTTTTATCATTCCCATTTCTACATATTCACCCTCAAAGACTTTTGGTGCATGCTACAATTGCACAAACCAACTGGTATTTTTCTTAATTGTGATTAAGTGAATGAGAAATGTTCTGCTGAAAGAGCTTCTCTGCAAGACCAAAATCTACCAATGTTCTCACCAACATATATTTCATTCAACAATATCTTTTCTTTTTCATCGCTCACTAGCTTAAACCTTCAATTTGTGAAGCATCACCAATAGCAAAAGTACCTTTTTTCTACTCTGTTTTCGTACTTTTGATACTGTTTTCATCTTTTGAAATCAAAAATATTGAAATAGCTATGACAGACCCAAGATTTAATATAGATAACAAGGGTGTAGATAAGGTAAGATGCTTAAGTTTAGATGTGCTAACCGAAAATTTTAGAAAGGGTGAACCAATAAATTCCTGACAGCCTCCCCTTTAGGGCAAACCACCAAAATTCTTATAATTTTTGAAGAGTTTGGCCAAACAGTAAAGAATGCTTAGCATTTATTCAGTTATTATACCACAACATGAAATTTGCCATATTCCAAAGTTATTCCTGGCAAGTAATTTCTGAGTCTCAATCCTTTCCAGCCTGGCACTCCATAATTTGATAAATGCTTTAGCACTTGGTCTCCCAACCCAACACCCTAATTCTACCTTCACCTGTTGTAAGCTCAGTACCTCAAAAGGAGGCCAAGGGTTCCCAACAGCACAACCAATTAATTGCAACGAAACAGAGGACAGGGCTGACCAGTGCAAGAAATAACTGAGCCCTGAAAAGGTCAAAGCAGTCTGATTTACAGTACTGTCATGTTGTGCAGGATGCACGAGGCATTTCAGTGCTCATTTCACATTCTACAGTGACAATGTCTGTAATGAATAGGAAATGACATATTATGAATTCATTCTTGTGATGATAATTGTAATGAGAATAGTGAATTGTACAACAAATCTAATCCATCTTCATGACAACTTAAAAACCATAATCTGATTGCCATCCTGGGGTATTCTTCAGACACTTTCTGGAAGAAAACTAAATATGATAAAGAGGCAAAAAATACTGTCTTTCCTGGATTTGTTAAACCCATATTTCTTGGAAAGGTGTGTGATCTGTGTGAAACTTACACAACCCCCCCCTTCCTTTATTTACATGGAAACTTTGATTTTCCTTTTATTTCAGCATAGTATGTTGTAACTTTATTAACAGAATCCTTAAGGTCACCAAGTCTAAATCATGCATTAACAGAGGATAAAGAAAAGAATTGAAAAACCTTGAGTTATTCCAATAATAATCAGATGTTCTGTATGTAAGATAATAGGGCAGAGTGATGCATTGCCTTTAATAAACCCAAGTGTATAGGAAAATCAAAATCTACATAAAGCTTAGTTACCTTGCAGATTTCAGAACCTTTTTCTTGGTAGGTGGAAAACAATCTTTCAGTAAAAGATACAACAGTACACTCACTGAAATTTCAAAAGCAATAATTTCTGTCCCCACAGTTTTAGTGGAAACAGGATCCACAATGTTTGCTTATGCCAAGCCAATAAAAATGTAATCCCCCTCTCTCTCAGGGATGCTACCATCAGATTTCAATGCTCAGAATTAAATATTGGCCCCACAGCAGGGCCTTACAAAAATGAGATTGTGACCCTGCTGGGACCAGGATGTCAGCATTGCTTGCTCATGGCTTCTGTCATCCCCTCTGTCTACCACTGATGACACTCACAACACAGCTGGTCTAAACTCCCCCAAGCCACCACCAAAAATCTGAAATTCAGTCTAAGAAATGCTTCTCGGAGGTATCCTTCCTCATTCCCTATAACACCAACATTATTTTCTGTTTAAATTTTATTGTTTTCTTAATGTCTGGGTAATTGAATTGTGTGGGTCATAGCATTGCTCCTAAGCCAGGCTTGAAATCACGTAGAGGAAGGCTTATTTAATGGATCATTGCTTGCTGACTTTATATAGCATTGCTTGGATTGCAAACCAGTTGTGTATCTTGTTACACAGCTGATGGTCTTGTAACCATGCTGCTGTATCAACTGAAATTTATGGTTCTGCTTAAGATTCACTTTGGGAGTGATTTATTTTGTTTTCAAGAGTAATTTGTATTCTAAGAGGGCCTGTTCTAGTAGAGGCTGAAATCATTCTCCAAGAGGTTTACATAAGCAAAAATAAAAATTATAATGACAGTCTGTAATTTTCATGGATGAAGTTTTAATAGAAGTGCTCTGGTAAACAGCGACAATTTGTGTTCGCTTGTAGAAGTAAATCACTTGATATGTTGATTGTATTGAATTAGTCACCTGTAGAAGTCATGGGTGTTGACTATTGAATTTTTTTAAAAGGTCTTTATTGACTTTTAAGGAGAAAATGTATTGAAACAGTGGCCCACTGTTGTAATTCTGCTCATTATAAAGTGCTAAATAGCTGAAGGGGACTAAAATAGTATTTGTGAAAAGAGAATCTATTTTTAACTAATTAGCTTTGAATCATTTGTCTAGCTAATCCATGTTCTCAATCTATGCCAGTGTTTGGAAGGTAATTGAAAACCAGTCTTCTAATAAATGTGGTGAGTGCCCTAACTAGAAGAGATTCCAGCACTCAGGAAAGAGAACAGGAACAGCTGCAAATGCCAATTGCAGGACTGGGGCATGACTGGTGTCCAAGCAGTCACTGAGATGCCCTGAGTGTCAGACAACAGCCTCTTAAAATTACAACTCACTGACAACAAGGCCCCAGTCACTAAATACCTTGAACTGAAAATATGCACCTGGTCAATATGGGAATAAAAATCCACCCACCCTCCCTTCAAATATTTGTATTAATATTTATCCTGCTCAGTGTTAGTTGGCAGATTTCTCTAATGATCTAAATGTTCTTGGAGTTTCAACACTTAACTGCCTTCTTTAGTTTGCCTGTATAATTAAGGTGTATAAGAGCAAGCAGAAGAGATTCCTGGTTGTTTTTGGGGTTTTTGTTTGGTTTGTTTTTGTTTGGTTGGTTTTTTTGTTTGTTTTTAATTTAAAAACCAGTCAATATTGCAATCCTGGGACAAGATGAATAACATATGGCTCTTAGAAATGGCATGGTACAGAGAACATCTTAAGATGTACTAACTAGCACTGAACAAATGTTGTAAGCAAACAGGCAACATAAAGCCTTTTATGAAGTTAAAGCAACTAAATATACAAGGTTCAGAAAAAGAAGTTATTTAGCAGAGAGCCAAGAATTGGAGAGAAATTTAGAAAAATGTCGTGCTCTGCCAAATTTCACTTGGGTCAAAACAGAAACATAGTGCTAAGGAGATGAGGCAAACCTACCTGCAAACAAGACTCTGAAAGAACCCAGCATATTTCTTTCAAGTTTTATGTTATCAAACTACACTTTTTTTAGATTCTTGAACTCTCCCTCTGTCACTCCTTTGGTCCTTGGAAATCCTTAAAAATTTCTTATTATAGTAGAATTTTTTTTCCTAAGAATCTGGTAAGTTAATTGGTTTCTAGCATGACTTTTATACCCATATCAAATGTACTTGGAAAGTGGGACTGTTGTAAATTGTAATGTGCAGTTTCTGGAGGATTGTGCAATTTCTATAGTCAGATCTCACTTCCTCTTAGACCTTTGTTATCTGAGACCTTGTCTTGATGAACCCACCAAGTTTGGCAAAAAACATTGCTGAGCAATGGTTTGTTTTCAGCACCAGGGGATACAGCCTGCAAACAAAGATAAAATCCAAATGCACTGGATCCACCTCACACAGAAAAATCTCCCCCTCACTCTGCATTTCTCTGTTCCAATGTGAGTGCAGTCTCTTTATGCTTTAAAAACAGGCAGGAACATAACAGCAATTAGTTTTGGAGCTTTGGATCTTGTAATTGTTGTTGGAATCTCCACAAAAACTGCTGTGCAATTTCCTGATTAGAAGCACTTTATAAAAGATTCTAATTGTTGTTTTCTCCCACAAAGAAAAAGAAAACTGAGTAGATATACTTTTAATTATCTGGGAAGATAAAGCAAATGTTTTTGAGAAAGAGTATCAAATCAACTCTGCATTAACATGAGAAGACAGAAAACAAACAAATAGCATTTACTTAATTTTATTTGTATTTTTATACATCTTGCAGCCTAGCCAGTCATATTTTAAGCCACCTCACTTAACATAAATGTCCAGGGCCTGTAAATAATTCCCTAAATTCCACAAGCCCAATAAAATACAGCTGTAGAGCAGTAAATGAAACATAGGAAACGCTCCAAGACTTTGGTTCTAGCTCCAATTCTCCATGAGAACTTCCACTCTAATTTTCAAATACGAGAATTTCAATGTTTACTCACCCCTTACTTTTATCTACTGTTCTGCTACTTCTGTAGAACTACAGATTTGTACAGAACTATACATTTGTTATATGACTGAATTAAACAGAAGTCAGGACCACAAAGAAAGGAGGAGCAATACTGAAATGCTTTTTGTCTCCTTCCTATAACTTTCTCCCAAATAAATATTTATCTTCCTTATCCTTTGAAAGATGCTGATGCTTGGAAAATTAGCTCCTACAATCTAAGCTGAACAAGACTGCAAAATCCACACTGGCCATGATCTATTTTGATCAAACCCCACTGAAGTTGATGGAATTATGCTTGATGGTATTTCAAGGAAAAATGTTTCACCAGATACCCTGAAAGCAAAACTACTTTTTTTGCAGGGTATTAGTGTTGATATATTTAGCCAATCTATTTTTCTGGGAGTGAAGGGACTAATAATAATACACATTATTCTGTGTATTCCCCAGGGATGCAAAAGCTTTTCCTTTTAGGTCCTAAGGGATTCATTCACGAACAAAAAAGTAAGCAGCAGTGGGGCTTTAAATTAAGCTTTAGAGTAATTGGACTGTGAGCAGAACCTCCCTAGCAGAGACTATAAGGAGACTTTCTCCTTTGGGCATGCTCCTGCCACAGTTCTGGTTTTCCCCTGGGAGTTATTTCTACTCCAACACCTGCAAGGACATAGCAGAGCAGGAGAATGCTGCAGTACTTCTGAAGACCAAATGTTATGTGAAATTCTTCCAGTTAAAATGTTCTCCCAAGTTCTCTCTTTGGGGGCAGCAAATAAGACATTTTAGCATCTTAGGAACTTCCAAGACAGGGATAGACAGTTCTTGTTCCATGTTCAAGTTCATATTATTAATCTGCCTTTTCTTTCTGCCTCCATGGTGAAATTACTCACAGTGAGAGCTTTGGATTTCAATTTTGAGTTTGAGATTTGTTTGAGGGGTTGTTAATTATTTAATTATTATTTGGTTGGTTTGTTTGCTCTCTGGTCTGGTTTTATTTGTTTGTTTGTTTTATTCAGAAAAGACTGTCAGTCATATCATTAGCCCTGTAATTCAGGAGCCACTTGAATAATAAGAGGTTGTATTGTTTTGTCATTTTTATTGAACAGGATCTCTCAGCACACAGCAGGCAGATTAATGTCACTGGCCATCATTTAACTACTCGTGCCCTCTTCGATTCATTCCCTGAAGTTGTAGAATTGATATTAACTTTTAAGAACTGGACAGTAAGATAAATGATTTTGGTTTTGTTTTACCTTGAAATAAGAAAAAGGTCAGAAATAATTTATCTTGGCAGGACAGAGTCTGACCAGGCAAAGAGAACTTCCTGACAATTTGCTTAGGGAAAACTCTCACTGCCTCCAACCTGAAACACCTGGATGTTGACCCTTGAAGCCCTCTCCCCAGCTCTTCTTTTTAAATTCTCTTTGGCATGCACTGATTTAAAGGGAGTGAAAGGTGATTGAGCACAATACTGTTTTTGACAGAGGCAGACACATTGGCTATTTCCCTCTGGTTCAGTCTTCTCATCCTTTGCAGTGTGGAGAGGACTTGGATCTGCTCTGATGTTTGAACTGATTGGACAAACTACAAAGCAACACTAAAAGCTGCCTCAATAAAATCTGCCTCAATAAAATCTGCAGGCCTGTGTTTTGCCATGCTCCACCACAACACCCTGTGCCTTGCAGGAACACACTCTCCAGACCTCCCATCTCACGTTCAAATACGACAGTCTACTTCCTTTTGGATTTTTTCTTTTGCTTTTTCATTAAAATTTGCTTGAAAATTGTTATGAATGAGTCTGGTTTTCCAAGAAGAGTCACAGCACACTCCCAACTTTTTAATGATTTCGATTATTTACTAGAACTGAGGGAAAACCTGACAGCCTGTCACAGACAATGCTAGCGAAGTTGTTTAAATCATCTCTAGGCATGTTCTAATTTAGCTCATTATTAATTTCCTGCCAGGAAATCACTGCCCTAAACCTCTTTAATTCAGACATAAGTCATTCTAAACTCTCACACAGACAGCTGATTGAACCCAAGACTTTTGTCTCATTATAAAGCCCAGACGCTTTCAGGCAGAAGACTGTTCTAGGCATTTAATATTTTGAAACAAAATGTACTGTATAATTAATTGAGTATGAAATGCATTGTTCATCATGGAATTAGTTTATCTTTTCAAGAGTTTTCTGGCTGTATGCAATCATTCACATTTCACAAACTGCTGTAGGTTTATGAATTTTCACTTTTGATACAATTGAGTTCTAACTGTGTTTGCAAAATGAATACAAAATGTTATCTGGAGGCAAACTGAGTGAAACCCCTCTTGTTCTATTCAGTAAAATAGAATGTTAGGTCATTAATCACCTTCTTCTTCATCACTTCTCATTTTTTCCAGTGAATGATTTGTATTCCAGCCATGTGGGGGATACGAGCTGAGAACAAATAAATCTGAACTGACAAAGCAGGAAATATTTCCTAATTATTTAGACTGCTGAAGAGAGCTAGAAAGCAGGGACCAAGAAAACTCACAAAAGGATTACTTTGTGAATCATTTCCTTTGCTGGGCATGAGATGTAGCTGTCATGCTAACTTCAGTTATCGACTTTCTTCAAAAGACAAGGAGATGGAGACAGGGGTGCCACTAGAGGGGAGGTACCTGGGTGCCCACTCACTGCACCTGAGAACAGTGAGCCTCTCCTTGCCAAGTGTCAGGGTGTTTGCTTTGGCCTCATTTGAAATAAAAGGAAATTTGGTCAAATCCTCCACCATTTTCTGCTTTCTTGTATTGGCCAAATAGACTGAAGAAACACTACTTTATGAGACTGCTCTCTGTTTCACCCCTCTTTTTGAATCACTAGAAAAATAACTGACCACAGCTAGGATTGGATTATGCTTTCCAGCCTTCAGTCTGTCCTCCCTTGTGTGGGTGTGGGGGGCATTTAGACACCATTTTCCCCCCTTCCTTGATAACTCCTCTACTGAAACCTGTGTCCCTCATCAATACCAACAGAGCAAAGGATACACAAAACTGTAACAGCTGTCCCCTCACAAGGATTGTATTCCTGTACCAGCACTTGGGATCACATGTATTAAAAAATACTGTGTGCCAGCTACTGAGGTACGATGACAAAATGAATTTGTCTCTGAATATGTCTCTGCTGTTACTTTGCACAAGAAACACTGAAGAACTTCCTTTAACCAGGACTTACATGCCCTAGAGAAACAGTGTGCTCTTCTTTCAGACAGATCCTTTGTTACAAATGGAGCGATGGCTGTAGGAAAAATGCCTGCAGAATAAATAACATTTTATACTCCACTAGGTGCTATAATAACACCCTATAGTCTTTCAGGAGATCTTGCTGGTGGATTTGTGCTATTTTGATGATAGCTGTCAATTCACAGTTCCTCAGACCAATTGACAATGGGGCCCCTACTGTGTTATATAAAGCATGCACTTTAGCTTTAAAAGCTCAAACCTTTAATCAAATTCGAAATGCCAGAGTAGAAATTTCAAATCACTGTCAGTATGACTTTGCTCACATCTTCAAGTCTGGCAGTCTCAAAAATAGTTTCTCAACTATATGGTATCAAATGGAATTTGCTTAAACACAGTGGTGAGAATTTTTAATAAGGAACAATTTGTGTTGCTTTATTTCTCTGTTCACAGGGAGAGCAGTATGTTGAGCCATGTTTTCACTGGTTTTGCTTTTTCAGTTAAAGCCTTAAACCCTCTTAATCTTCACCACTCTGTTTTCACTGTCAGAACAGCTTTTTTTATTTTTTAAATGAAATAGACTGACTGATAAAATTATACTAAAAAATCCTGAAAACTGCTATCTGACATTCAGCTTTTGAGTTACTCATGACTAACACCGTATTGCACAACAAAACCTTTAACAGCCAATCTTTAACACTTTTCCTCAACAAATAAATGCAAAACAGACTTCATCAAGCAAAAAAACCCTGGATTTCCAAATTCCACATTTCCACTTTTCATTCAGGACCCAAACCCCATAAGATAATTAAGGTTCCTATCACCATTATCAATGAGGGAGGAATCCAATTTGCATCAAGCCAATGGACATTGGTGCTTAGAGTTCATTTTCTTTGCTGTTGCAGTATCCCTCTGCCAGAGGCAATAAATTCTCCTGCAAGTGTTACCAATTTCTGAGTAACAACCATAAACTCATTATCCTGAAAATATGATGTAACCACCACGGCCACAGACCTGGAATAACTAAGTTTGTAGATCAGCCTGATCTCAGGGGTGGCCCCAAATCTTTATCAAGACTCTTTCTTTTCCTTTAGCATTCCAGTTCCCATGAGGAAATCAGGAACCTCTGAGAGGCTTAATGAGATCAGCTAAAGGGAGCAACAACCAGTTCAGGTGCAATTGCCAGTCTCAGAGGCTTCTCATTGAAATCCTTATAGTCATTCGTCTGTATTCCTTACTGTGCCTGGGATATGGGACTCATCCCATTCTTTACATCCATGCAAAGGAGTAAATTCCCAAGCTGAAGCTCCTAGTTGAATTCAGCACTAGATTTTTGCAGTCAGGATAGGGTGTTATATTACAGCTGCCAGAGTCCAGCTAGGGTGGCTCCTCTGAAATATAGTTTCAAGCAAAAACTTAAATCCACTGCTCACCTAAAGTACAAACCTCTCATAACCGCATTCTATAACAAACATAAACCTCTCAGTGCACCAGTGCAATTCACAGGTGGTACTAAATTAAAAATTCTAAACACTGTGAGGGTAGAGACAACAAAACAGAGCACCCGAGATTAAAATTTTCAGAAAATAATTAAAGGAAGAACATCAAAGAATGCAAACAAAACATAAGAAGAAAGAAACTGAAAGATGAAAATCCAAGATGTGATATTGAAAGGTAGAAAGGAATAATATATGCAGACAGGAATTAATGATGTGGCCAGAAAAAAAACCCCAAAAGGAGCTTCTAATACACATTTTAAGGTGCAAAAGAGGCAAAACAAGGATATGGAAATGCCATGGTGAAATCCTGTTTTCTAAAGTTACAAAATAGAGTTTCAAAAAAAAAGTGTTTACATAAAAAAACAGTGAAAGAACCACAGCACTGGATTCACCAAAAAAGACTAAACAAAGCAATACCTAGTAAAAGCACAACAGCAACCCACAAAAAAGTCAAAGAAGGCTAATGCAAGGAATAATAACTATTTACCATGTTACACCAGGATTAATGAAATAAAACCAGAATCAGCCTTCAGTGAAGGTTGGACTTAAGAAAACAACTCTGAAAGTGGGTTTACTAGAAAGCTTAGCAATGCTGCAAAGGGCACATTGAAATCAGCCCATCAACTGGGACTTAAATGTGAAATATACACCTGTCAGTGGCTTTTCCAGTACATTACTGGATCTATTTTGAAAGCTGCATGCAAATATCTGGTGAACAACTGAATATATATCCCATTTAATGAATTTTATCTTTAAGTGAATAGTCAAGAATCAATTATTTCTCAACAATTTGTAGGTAAAGATAACTTCATGAATATGCATGCAAATATAGAGTGGCAAATACTCTGATGAATATGCAAAACACATGGAGTGTTCAGAAGTATTCCCTGAAAACTTTTAATTAGGTACTCATCCAATCAAACAACAGAAATATCACTTAGTTATGTGATCCCAAGCTGAAAATCAAGATCACAATATGGAATAATCCCTGCACTCCTTCTGTAGGCTAAAATAAAATTATTCAAAGGAAAGTAGCACCAAATTAAGATCCATTTACAGATAACTCTGGTGTTCGATAGACTGACGATTTCCAAAAAATTATGTTTGCTTTTTTTTTTTTTCTCCTTTACTGGCAAAAAAACCCCCTTCTTTTTCTTTGTGTCAAAGCTCTTTAGTATTTCCTGAGCCTGACTACCTCAGCAGAAAGCCATGCCCAGCTGCAGCTCAGCCCATGCAGACCAGGTGTTGCCTGGCATTTCTGAGCCCAGGAGACAGCACGTATGCAGAGCCTCAGAGAGGTCCTGCTCTGGCTGCCACTCCAGTAAATTTGAGACAGATTATGTCACTTGGTCTGTTATTGAAAGGCATAACCAACTTAGTTTATTTCAGGGGACAAACTAATAAATCACAGTAGCTTTGGATGACCATTAAGCTTGTCAAGGTTTCATTTTCTGACTTACATTTCTTGTGACTTGGCTCCACACAGGAATTTTAATGATGGCCACATAATGTAATGCCAGGCTGACCTTTCCAGTCAGGAAAGCCTCACCAGTAAACATTGTGATGACCTAACCTCTAGAAAGAACACAAAAATAAAAGGAATATGAGCTCAGGCCAGGTGATGGGTGCTGTGGAACAGGATCCAGGCAATGCTGTGTCCACTGCCCATGCTGGGGATCTGACTGAAAGCTGGCACTACGGTTTATTGCCATTTTCCATAAAATTACATGGTTTACACATGCTTCATCCTGACACGGGTTCAGAGGGCTGGCAGAGGAGCACTGAGATAACCTTTTAATGAGCAACACAACCATCAGGAAAAGAATGATAAACTGAGCTCTTATAATTGCTAGTTTCATGGCATATGAGATATGAAACACGAGATTAGAAGGATGACAGCAAGCTTTATGTAAGCAATAGCATTGCTAAGGATAACAAACTCACAAAACCTTTATAAAACTACACCCCCTCAGCTGGGGCTTTGGTGGAATGGTTCCACAGAAGGTGAACTCACACTTCAGCTCCCAAACCATTGTGGTACAAGGAGCTGCAGCAGTGAGAAAGAAAGAAAGAAAGTGGCAATGCTCCCTTGGCAGGGCTGGGCCAGCCCCTCCTCAGCAGCTCCTGGGGGACCCCTCCCTCTCCTGGGAAGAGGAGAGCCAGGCAGCCTCTCTCCAGAGCAGTGAATGTACTGGGACTCAGGGCAGGCCAGAGCCAGGTGAAATACATCCACTAGATGTGTTCCAGGAAATGCTAAATTGGCCATTTGTCAGAGATTTCTTGTCTGAATAGGCAAATTGCAGTGAAATTGGTTGTATGACAGTGATGAGTGAAGAAAAGAATACCATGTTCTTTCTGAGGGGGCATTTAAGGTCAGTCCTGGCACACTGCATTCAGTGATATGTGCTAGTAAGCCTTATAAAGTAAGAGCAAAAAATGAAGTCCTGTATCATCCAAAGCTGTCCTGCACCATGCAAGGTCTGGTTTGCTCCTTCCATCCCTCCTTGCACACCCTGACCCAGGAAAGGTAGCACACAGCCACCAAAACCATCAATTGGAACAGGGACAGGGAAAACTAATTTTCCTCATGAACCCCAGGCCTTCCCGTGGCTTCTATGAAACAGGAAAAAATCAGTGATGTTTTCACTCTTACATAGAAAAATAATAATCTTAATGAATATTGTAGTTGTGTTGTGCATTTACATTATAACTATCTTTGGCTATCACTTAATGATCTTTCTGTTGTCTAAAAAACCTCTGGTGACTGCTATGAAACAGGTCTGGTTTTGTTTCTATTTACACAGTAAAAAGCAGTTGCCAAGCAGAACATAATAAATTGAAATTCTGACATAATAAATAGATAATGCATTGTAATTGGATTATTTGTAGACTGTCTCAGCAGAAATTTGCATAACACTCAGAAAGATTGCTGGAAATATTGAAAATAAGCAGCAGAGCTAATTAAGGGGTTTGTTTACATGTATCTTCCTGAAAACACAGTAAAGAAGGAATTAAAAACATACCCCTTAGTTTTCAGGAGGAGATTAAGCCACAAGGTTAAAGAATTGATGACTCTCATAACTACTCCTTTCCATCAAACCCAAATTTTAAACCTCCATCACTAGCATGAAAAGGATAATGCACCCAATTCCAGCAGCAAGGACTGAAACTTATTGTAGTGGATAGACATGTATCAACAGATCAATAGCCATCTGTGTTCATGCAGATAATCACTGCATTAAAACAGGGAACTCTGTTCACTTGTCATCCTGGCACATACCAAACAGGCACTGGTCTTTGTGCCTTCAAATGCTCGTGGTCTGTAACCTAAAGTGTGATTTCTGAGCCCATTTCTTCTTGCCCAGATGTCTGGCTCAAAGATGAGCAATGCAATGAATATGCAGGAATAATTAGACCTGAGAAAGGCCTCAAGATGCCACTGTAACATTTGCAGGCCTTTAAAGAAAACAAAATATTGACTCCAGCTTGGGTTTTTTTTGCTTTTGAAACCAGAATGAAATACAATGAAACAAACTCAAGATGCTAGTGATGATGTAATTAGTCATCAACCTTGACCCAGATGAACAGATTTCCCAAAAAAAGTCTTCTGGCAAGTCTTTGAGCTCAGTTTTGAATATTCAAAAATCCAAATATTAAAAATTTGATATTATTGTGAATTAATAATCAAAATTATAATATGAATATATTTTTCATGTTAATGGAAATAAATAGTTTTATAATAATTTTGACTGTCAAATTATCCTATTTGATATAAACTTTAGTTTATGTGCAAGCAGAGTACTAAATAGCAGTAAAGGCAGGTTATGGTAACCCTCTATGTGAAATACTTTGTTGTTAAAGCTCTTGAGGGGGATAAACAGCTGGAATGAGGGCCTGGTCCTTGAGAATCAATACAGTGAGGCACCTCAGAGACATCAGGACACCACCCTTGCCCTCCTGCTGCCTCCACAGGAGAGTGCAGATCTCTCCTGTGATCCTTCAAACAGCTGATGACACTGCTTGATGCTAGAACAGCACTTTTTGGAAACTCCATACAGTCCAAGGATTTCTGTTCAGTTTTCTAATAATTCAAGCAAAGCCACAATTTTGGAATCTCTGTGTTCAATTTTGGGCCCATCACTTCAAGAAAGGCTTGCAGGTGCTGAAGGAGGTGTCCAAAGAAGGGAAACAAAGGGTCTGGAGGACAAGTCTGATGAGGAGGGGCTGAGGGAGCTGTGGGTGTTCAGCCTGGAGAAAAAGAGGCTCAGGGGAGACCTTACTGCTCTCTACAACTCCCTGAAAGGAGGTTGGAGCCAGGGAGTCTGTCTATTTTCCCAAGCAACAAGTGATAGGTGAGAGGAAATGGCATCAAGTTGTGCCAGGGGAGGTTTAGGTTGGATATCAGGAAAAAATTCTTCAGTAAAAGGATGGTGAAGCCTGGAAACAGACTGCCCAGGGCACTTGTGGAGTCACCACCCCTGGGGATAAATGCATAAATATGGCACTTGGGGACACAGTTTAGAGGTGGGTTTGGCAGTGCTGGATCAATTTGATGGCCTTAAAGTTCTTTTCCAACCTAAACAATTCTGTGATTCTGTGATTCTATGATTCTATCTCTCATCAAAATTGTGTCCCACGAGTATCCAGTTTCAGTATAGTCTCTAGAGGAGAAAATGGTGTTAAATAGGATTAAAAGTTAATGAAATATTTTATGACAATATTTTACCATAGCAACAGAAAGTTAGATCTGAGCATTGTATAAATATTAATATTACTCTCCTCATCTCAATCACTGAAGGACTTGGGGAAAGTGTGTGGAGGGGGAAGAATCTCATCTTTACGGTTCTAAAATTCAAATGTGAAAGAGGAAGAGAGATTAGGTTATAAAAATAAGGTGCTGCTAACTTGCCTAATGGCCTGTAATCTGCTGGAAGTACAGCTGCACTGGGCTTTTAAACAGGTGCTCTGATTATAGAGCATAACAAACATGTTAGGCTTTGTAGTGCATTTAATATCTTATAAACAGCCAGGCTAATTTAGGCAGGGCTAATGGGTTAGCTCAAATGGTACTCCTGTAAAAGGTGTGCGATTATTTCTGCACACATTAAAGCGACAATTTCGGTGCTCTGAGCTCCCCACCCTGCACATCTCAGAGCAGAAGCTGTGGCAAGTTCCCAATCAGTGCAGCAGGGAGATCCAGCTGCTCCTGCCTCTGATCACTGGCTTTACTTTGTGATCCCGTGGCTGTGTAATCTTCCAGACAGGAAAGAAGTTGGAAACGAGCCTGGTGTCTTGAGAGAGCCTGCTGTCATTTATATGTGCCCTCTCTGCAGAAACCTGTGACTGTGGTTTTTCCAAGTGCAAACCCAGCAAGTGTGATACCCCAACCGCCCCTGTGCTTTGTATTTCCTGAGGTTCACTTTATCAGGAAGCCTCTGCTAAGTTGAAACTAAGAAGTTATACTTCCTAACAAGAAATAAAAATCTAAAAAAGTGTATGAAGACTAATTTTACTGTGATAGAGATGGATTTCAATATGCTAGGACTGATGGGGAAAAACAATCAGGGTATTTTTGTGTGTGTGGAGAAAACACAATCAAGAACTCAAAGCGCCATGTCCCCAGCAGCACTGGTCTTGTTTGGGGTGGCAGACCCTTGGGTTGGTCACACCTTCAACACTGGCCAGATGCTCAGGCTGAGGCATCAGTGCCTGTCTCTGCCCCTGGAGCACATCTGGGAAAGACAGCCTGCATGTGGACCCGCTCATCTGTCTCTGCTTTGTGCTGTCCAAGTAACACTTTATGCCTGTGGTTACAATCGTGCTCCCTGTGGGCATAAAAATGAGGTGTTTAAATATTTTATTAACTAGATCATAAAGCCAGCCTCCAAGGGGGTGATCCTACCTGAGGCAGTGAGATCACTGCCCTGCTCTGCTCTGCAGCTGCTCCTTAGCTAATTAATCCTTCTGAGAGGTCAGCACAGCCACGAGAGAAAGGAGGCATTGGTTTAGGGCAGATCATAAGGCAAAAGCAGATTTGTGGGTGCAGAGGGGAGAGGGCAGGAGAGGTAAATGTTCCATAGGAAATTACACTGAAGGCCCAAACTGGAGCTGGAGCCCCACTTTTGCTGCAGTGCCTGAGGTACCTGTACAGTGCACAGCTGCAGCTTTGGAGTTTGTAAAGAACTATATATTTTAAAATTCACTTTTTAAATGAGATTTTATTTTTAATCACTGTTGGAGTATGGGGTTTTTTGTCATAATGAATCTGTATACCTTAGATGAAATTCAATTTAAATGTAATAATAACTTTCAGTGTACTTTTTCAAGTTCATAGCACAGTCAGAAATATTTAAGTGACGCAGATATTTTTGCAAGTTCTGGAAGTTTTTTTAACAACTGACACATTTAAGTTTTAATATTTATGCTCAGTTGAATTTTGACACCTAAAATATCCAGCAGTGATGTGACCTTTTAGGTTTTCTGTTTTGTCATTATTTGAATTGCTGCTGTTCTTTTGAGCATCTGTTTGGTGGCATACTGTGGAGGAACACTTATTATAAGAGTGTTTATTTTGAGAATAATGATATAACAGATATGTATTGTTAGCAGAAAAGCAAAACATCAAAAAATAGCATATGAAGCTGGCAGCTCAAATACATCTTTCTGGGAGTCATCTTAGTGAATCCACTTACTCCACTTGCTCCACTAAAGAAAAAAAGTAGGGTTTTTTGTAGCTATACTAATGCCACATGAGCCATTCTGATTAAAAAATTTAGAGTTTCAGATCTGATGCTGAAATCTAAAAGAACAGTAAGATTAAAATATGCCACATCTTCAGTGTGGCATCTCTCATTTAAGGAGGAATACTGCAAAGGAAAGAGATTAACCTTCTCATGCTGCAAAAATTCAAAGGCTAAGCCCAAAGCCTTTAGAGCAAGCACACACGGTGGCTTAAGCCAGAAAACATTTTCTCATGGTGAATCCCAGAGTTGCAAAGACTCAATCTCGACCCAATTAAGTTCCTTGAACTCTAGCTGTCTATGGATGTACATAAATCTCCCTGAAATCCTACAGTAAACCAAGAGCAGGGTCTCTGCTATTCTAATGACTGAATGATTTCAGTTGTGTGCCTTCCCACCGAGCACAGTGCAACACTCAGTCCCGGTGCTGTATCACTCTGTAGCATATTCCACCGTGGATACACCACTCAGGATCACTTTAGATTTTATGTGTCCTTCATTATGCAGTCCTAAAAGCCTAAAATGTGATATAATGGAACATTTAGCTCAAAGATAAGGAAAACAGCATGCTGCACTTTGCAGCCATCTGATATCCTGACAGGAAAGGGAACTGACACATGATAAAGAAATAAATAGTGCTAGCAGTGAGTTATGGCTTGTGGGGATTCAGTCATGCATTATTAAACCGGTATCATGACAGTTCACTTTGCAATTGGCCAGGCCACCATTTTGCATTCCTTCAAACAGACTGGTTTCCTGTGCAAGGAACTGACGGGAGCCAATGAAATGGAAATATACATGGAAATGGTAAGCAACAGTATGAAATAACAAACCCAAGGGCAAACGTGCACATCCTGTCAATTCCCAGGCCATAAGGAAAATAAAATATTCAGGCATTGTGGTGATTCATAATGTATAAAAGGCAGGTAATGTAAAACAGTTGTGGTGACCCCCTCTCACAGAGGACATAGAACTGGCCCAAATTATGTTTTCTTTCTTTCAGGTAAAGATTTCTATGAAAAACAATTTTTAAAATGAATGCTGAGGGGAAATCCAATGCTGTCTATGATAAATCACATTCTGGTTAGTTATCCTCCCTGTCACAACCATAATTCTGTAACACGCTCTCTGATTAACAAAACTGCTTGAGTACCTGGATTCCTTCTGTTAAATATATTTTCTGTTTCTTCCACTGTTCCCATAGCTACAAAACTCCCTTCAATTTATTAACACCCAAAAGTTCAGAGAAAGCAATAAGCCGATTAATGATATGAAAATGGGAAACTCGAGAACATAAATCCAGGAGGCCCTTCCTGATGCAAAGAAGGGCTCCACCATAGGCTCAGGGGGGCTTCAGAGCAAAAATCAGAGGGGAAAAGAAAAAAAAAAAGCAAAAAAGTTTCACTAACATGTGCTCAAAATACAGAACACTAATAATAGGAATCTCTCTTCTTGATTAATTCGTCAAGCATGGATCTTTGCACAGAGTATCCAAGGTTTTGTAGTATTAATCTGAGTTGCTGCTGATAAAATAAGAATATATGAGGTTTCACAACAAGAACATAAATTCTAATTATCAGCCAAAGAGAAGAAAGAATTAATCCAGTAGGCTATATACACCAAAAGAATGCTGCAGTTGTGAATGTTGAAGTAATAAATATTATAAATATTTCTTACATTTTCATAGTCTTCACTCGCCAGTAGCTAAACAAGGTTGCAAAAGAAGAATCAATATTAAATTACACTCTTTGCACACATTAATAAATATTGCTGTTATTTCCACAGCCCCTATATGAGAACCCAAACTAATAAATCAAATATTGTTCCATTTTTCCTTTTGGCCCCCTCCCAGAAAAAAGCAGGTGGAGACATTAATATGGGTTGTTGGGAAGCTGTTTTTTCATTCAGTTATCTGTGCTTTCATTCTTTCCCTGACAGTGCTACTATTTTGATTTTGATACACAACACGTTTGTCCAGTTAGAGTTGTGTCATTTATGGAATACTAGCTCTGGAAATAGGGTAGGACTACACACGTGGCAGTGACTCCTCAGAATAAACAAATTCAGTTAAAAATGGTAATACTCCCAGCTAGAGGGCTTTATCCAGTGCAGAAATTGTGTCTGTGATGTGATATATGCAGATAATTCCAGACAAATCTACAGGAGCTCCTGGTACTCCTCAAGGTACATGAAGGAAGGAGAAGTATTGAAAAGTGGCTCGAGGGAATTCTAAAATTTGGTTGTATTCCATGGGGAAGCTTTCTTATATGAAAAAAAAGGAAAGAAAATTATATAGTTCATACTATACTACATCTATGTTCAAAAATATCAAGTCAGATATATTAAAAATTATATTAAGTCAGAAAATTAAGAATATTTGGGTCCCATTCTATCCTGCATTAGTGTTTGTGGGGGCCAGAAACTCAGGACCAAGCTTTGATTTTGATGTGACTTCTTATTTTCTATCACATTACTCTCTTTAAGAAGGAAGAGAGTGGGTGGGTAAGGAAAGGATGAGATGAAACTGCTTTTCTTTGTTGCTGTGTTAATTCTCTTGAATTTCTAGCTGGTTGTCTGGCAGAGAAAAATAAGTTTTCTATAATATTTATTGTATTTTTCACCCATTGCTGCAGCAGGAAAGCGTTTTCAGCTTGAAGGGTTAAAGGGGAACCCTTTTCTGTCCTGCTTAAATGACTGAATCATGCTAATGGCAAAATATCTTTCAATCTGCTACAGAGCTGCCCCTGTTTTGCACAGCATTTTTTTTTTTCTTCCTTTTTTTTTTCCCAGAGAATGGGACAAACAAATATTAGTGCTTGTATTCCACCGTAACAGCAAACCTTTTCTCATGCACTGTTCATTTTCTTACAGTCCCTGGAGGGGGAAACGAGAGGAGAAGATTTGAAGAAATAAAACCTGAAATCTCATTGTTCTGCAGAGCATAAGCATTAGGAGGGATATCTGACTGTAAGAAGAGGGAGTTAATATTGTGGTTCTTTGCAACAAACACTGTGCTTAAAGGTCATTCCTGACAGGGGCTTTGAGAGCATCTGTTGCTAGGAACACACAGGCTGAATCTCATTACTGAAAACTATTTGAGTGACAATCATCACAATCCTTCACTATTCATTATCTTTTTTGCCTTGTGAGAGATCTGTACCGTCTGTTACCCAACAAATATGTCAGACGTTTTTCAGTTTGACAATGGTGACCTCAAAATCACCTATTTTGGGGATTATTTTATTTCTGGTTTGCACTGCCAAGTGGAATACTTGCTATCTTGAAGCAAATTATTAAGGAGATACTCCCCATGAATATTCTAGCACTGAGTCTGATAAAGAGGTGATGTAGTTCAAGCATTCTGACCAAATAGTTTCATTTAAGCAAACTTAAATACAGTTTAAATGCTTCCTCTGTATGTCTTGAGAATTACAACATTAACTACACTTGCATCTTCCCTTGAAGTGTAGTTAATGTAGTTTGCTTCCCATTCTGTTTAGAAATCCCCACTGCAGTACAGAATGGAAGTACTGGCTATGGGGAGGAAAGCTGTACCAGCCCTCTCAAAGGTCTACATTGCCCTCATTTGTAGGGAGGGAGAATTAAGTATTTGTAAAATCTCATGGAAGAGAAAATTTTATGAAGAAAAATTTTTTAAAAAATCAGGGACTGATTCATATTCTTTCATTAAATTATGCAGGCTTATCTTTCATTGCAAGCATATGTTTTAATTCTTTAACATATTTAGCAATATTTATGTTAATTTAAAAGCCTTTAAATTCTCCATACCAAAATACAGCTTCTAGAAAAATGTGGTGCAATAGCATCAACACATATTTCTCTTGGTGTTATGGATTTTGCCAGTTCTGCTACTATTCTTCCCTTAGAAGTACTGGAAACATCCCCTCTTCATCTGACAATGGAAACATCTTCTCTGGCTAAGCATTTTCACTTCTCCTAGAGCACGAGGGTCAACCACTTCTGCCATTAGCTTGGAAATTTCAGGTCTAGAAATGACTGTATTAAACATTCAGCTGGACATGAGAAAAAGCAATGCCTGTGAGCTGCCCCTGCAATGCCACTGCCCTTTAAAGCTGACCCTGGAGGAGCTCTCTGCAGTACCTGAACACATGGCATGGGCAGTAGGAGTTTATGAATCTCTGAGCAGGATTTTGGAAATCTGGCTCCTCTCATAGGAACTAGGAGCTCCCCTGGAGTACAGAGGCAGTGAATGTATTGAAACATAAATATTGTGAACCACACCACCACCCTGAGATGTAGAACAGAGTTAAATGCTGGTGGCTTGCAATCTACTCCTCAAACCAGATTACCAATAGACTGCACAAATCTGGTCTGACACTTACACATCTGTCATATTTTATCTTTGTTAGTTTTGTGTCATGTTTTGTGTTGTTTGTAGCAATGCAGGGATGACATCTAATAACTTAAATTTGCCACATCTGAAATAGTCTGGGTTTCTAGCAGTGAACATATAGGAAATATTGGGAGTTTGAATATTCTGTCATTTGTTATAAAAACCCAGATTGCTATACCTAATAGAGATTTTTCTTCTCCCTTAACACTTAAGGTATAGTTTCACATACAGCACTTTTGAAAAATCCAGGATAAGAGTCCAGTAGTGTCAGTAGTATTACTTATCTATTAATCTACTGACTATCATATAATATACATTGCAAAACTTTGTTACTTCAGTGTTCATAACTCTATAGTTTTCTGCCACATTGCCTCCATACATCACTGAAAATTCCATTTGCTGATTTTTACTGACAAAGGCAGCAAGCAGAGTTTTCCCATTTTGTTTATGATACAAGTATTTGGGAAGAGGATAGCCATCCTGAATTATTTAGTTTCTCAGTATATGGCATATTTTTGCAAATAACAATCAGCACAGGGCAACACAGATTTGTTCAATAATGTATTGGTTTCTTTTACATGTGCATATAGTGTCTTCCCTAAATATCATTCTGTCCAGAGGGAAAAACATGAGAGCTCAAAACCCAGACTGCCTAACAGTGCAGACATAAATCCCTGTGGGCATATTCCCCATTGTCTTCCTATCTGTGTCATCCTTCATCCTTCTGTAAAGTGGGTACACAGTACAACCAGGTCTGAAAAGCAGATGATTTATTCCTCTTTTCACAATGGTAAATGATGATACAAGATGCAGAACAGCAAGAAATTTGATCCTTGGTCCCCTGTAAGCCTCTTTTGTTTGCTCTGAAGTAGCAGCTGTATTTCAGGTCGGAGATTAAAGTGTATTGCAGCAGCTAGAGCAGTTGCCATAAAATGCTTTCATTTCCCAGTAGTCACTAAAGTGATCATCTATTATCAAGTTTTTATGATGTCCCCAGGAAATAACTAACATCTGAAACAAAGCAGCTGGCAAATACTGACCCTTTACTTAGGGAAAGTTGCATATGCACACTAATTCCCACTTATAAATACAATCTGCATTATTCTCTCCATTACTGGCAGAAGGCACTGTCTCAGAGCTGGTCACCATTAAATTTCTGAATGCATGAAATTCACAATTAAGCCTAGATTTTCAAGAGTACTTGGTGCACTCAGAGCTCTCTTGGAAATACAGTGGTTTTTCAAGTGAGCTACTTTACATCTGCCAGAAACAAATGTAACAGGAGTAGCAATACCCAGTGAAGAGGAAAAACTAAACTTGAACTTGAACTTGCATAGTCTTCCACTTGTTTAATCTTCAGAGTGATTATTTTACCTGTTTGCATTCCATGCAGTAATATGATAATCTTAAATTACTATGAAGTAATCATTAAAAGCACTGCTTTGCAGGAAATGTTGTCATCTGAACATATTTGTTTACATATCTCCTATTTGTGCAGGTGGCAATGGTGTCTGAGCTGTTTATAACCTGTGGCCCTCACCATGCTGAGTCCTTCACTGTTATCCAAGCTACATCTGATTTCTTTTATTTGTGGTTTCTGCAAACAGAAATATTTGCTTCCATACCCACTAAAGATTGTGTGCCACTCACACACATCCTCCTTCTGTTGTCACTGTTCACAGAAGTCCTTTGTGGAAGCTCTTCTCCTTCACAAGGTAAGTTCTTTTAGCTGGCTTCAAGTTTTTCTGCTTTTGAAAGTAGCGTAGCAAATGGAAAATAGCTAAAAAGAAAAGAAAAACACCAAACCAAGACAACTGTCTTACCTTTGATTAAATCCTTTCCAAATCCTTTAAAAAAATCATTTTCCATTGCTTCTGCTTTGAACTGAACAAATCCAACAGTTTTTAGTCGGGACAATATACATCTATGATCAAAAAAAGAGACAGATTCTTGCCAGACTGTTTCTGCAAATAAGTTTGAGTAATCATTCTCTATGAAATTAAAGTAAGGGGGTTTGATTCTAAAACATTATAACTGAGAGTTGTTCAGGAAATGCCTCATTTTTCAGAAACTGCCTGGCATAGAGAAGGAAATCACATTACTGATTAAAACCAGCAAATATAATGAGAATCTAGTTTTCATAAAAATAATAAAAGCTATGAGAGTGGAATGAGAAAATAATATTTTTATTTGTGACTGTAGCTACACATTAAAATATGAAATATTAATAAGGATTACAATAATCATATTTCATATTTCTTCTAGATTTTTGCCACATCACTCTAATTCAAATAAATACCAATGAGCTGCATTAAAAATAAATTTTCAATAAATGGAACAGCATGAACCTTTTTCTTTGGAATTGCTTTACGTAAAAGGATTACTACTATTTCCACATGTTCCACTTTGATTTCCACAAATAGTGTCATTGTTAAAGAGTCACAGATGTAATCAATAAAGATATATGTATTGGCCTAGAAAACATGAAATAGCTGATTTTACACAGAGAAGAGCAGAGCATTTTGCTGCCCAGCACATAAACAGAACTGAGTGCCAGAAAGGGAGACCTGGAAAAAGGAATCATAAACAGCCAATGGGATTTTTTGCACTCCTGTATTTGGTGGTCTCTTGTTCTTACTTTACTACTGAACTCTTGGCTGAAACTCTTCATTTGTGAAGAAAATGCAAAAAAAGGGCCTTGAGAAATGGCTTTGTTTGACTCAAGGTGAGATTTACCAGCAGCAGCCAGAACCTTGCCTTGGACATATCACTTCACGTCTGCACAGATCCCTACCAGGGTTCAGCTGATGAACAGCTGCACAGGAGCAGGAATTTACTGGATGCAAGGAAAGGTTTCTGCATCAGATACAAACACCAAATTGTAGGTGCAGGAAAAGCTTTGTATAACAACCTGCACTGTGCAACACATGCAGTTTTAAAGCAATGCAGGTAAAGAGGGGTGGCCTTCCTGGCTGCTGTGTGTGCTGGCTGTACAAAGCCCTGTGGGCTGGATTTTCCTTTAGCTACAACACCTCACTTCTGTTGTTCCTTACTGAGTGGAGAACTCCACCTGACATGCAAAGAAGCAAAATCTGTCAAAATACAACACCTGGTGCTCTGAGCTGGACTGCACCTCCTCTGTCTTAAATCCAACCATGGACAAGGCAACTTCATTGACAAAGATTTAATATTTGACAGCACCTTGGAACACAGAATCAGAGAATTTATTTGGGTTGGAACAGACCTCTAGGATCATGGAGTCCAACTGTTTACCCACCACTGCCAAGTACACCACTAAACCATGTCCTTAAGGACCACATCTACACATCTTTTAAATATCTTCAGGGATGGTGACTCCACCACTTTCCTGGGCAGCCTGTTCCAATGCACAGGAAGAAAAATACACATTCCATCAATTATTTATTTTGCATTTCAATTTATCTCCATCTCCTGCTATTTTATTTCTGTAACTGTGCTACCTTATTTTGTAAAGTACTTTAGGGATTATGTGTCAGGAAAGACACAAAGAGAAAAATATATATCTTGATTTAGAGATGTAGATTTTATAGAGGGAGATAATTATTAGCATCACCTGTTACATTGTTCCAAAATTACTTCCAGATCCCAAAGAATGAATTAGTTACAGGAAATTAGAGTCCATTAAATAGTCTTGTTCACAAAGTAATCAGTAACCAACAGCAGTCCTTCAATTTAAAAGCCCATCTTCCTAATGGCCAATGTAATGCTGGCTTCAGGTTAAAAGAGCACATGTTCCCAGCTTGTCTGTCTCAGCAGAAGATGATGGTGTGTTTGCAGTATGCTGACACTCCTTCTTATCTGCCTGCACTCCTGCACTTGGAGAAAATCACTAGCAGTTGAGATAAGCAGGTACCTGAACCCAGGGCTGACGGATTGTTGCCTTTTACAAGGAGAATCATATTTCTTAAAATGCAGAGCAGACGAATTTTACCCTGTGAAAAGTGAAGCAGAAGGCTTAGAGTGCTGTCTCAGTGGTGCAAAGCTTGGAAGTTGCACTGACCAAAACTATCACCTCAGTGTGAGTAATAGGTAATGTTTCCATGTTATTATATTTCAGTAAAATTACATATTTCAGTAAAATTAAATTAATTCATTCCCTTTCTTCCCTCACCTCCTTCACTCAGCAGATGCCTCTTAAGGGACTCACCATGTTCAGTTGTTCCTTGGTCTTGTCTGTGCACACTGGTAGTATCTATTTTGATACACCAGTTCTGAATATGGTGCAGAATGAAGGGTGGCTGGGAACTCAGCACTCTGGACATGCAAAAAAAAAGACCCCAAATCACTAAAATAAAAACTGTGAAAAATTGAGCAACAATTACAATAAAACTAAAAGCAATAAGCAAATCAAAAAGTAACATAAGCATTAAAAAAGATGCTATGACTGACTATGCTGCATCCACTGTTGAACAAGGATTAATGGTTCCCATTGCAGCTGTGAACAAGATAAAAACGAAATATCACCTTCCTTATGGATGGAGGAATAGACAATAGAGAGCCAATAAAAGGAAAATAAAAGCACACCTCTGTATAATGAATCTCAGTTCTACTGTGGCTATTTGTGCAGGAGTGTTAGTGTGGGCAGAAACCTGCCCTGCTGAGCTGTATATTTTATTTCTCCCCATATCCTGTAGTTCTCATGGCTTGCATTTGCACCAACAGTGACAAGGTGCAGCAGAAATCTCCATTTAGCTCTATTTTCTGACCAAACAGTGCATTTCTCCAGCTGTGCCTTCTTTATCAGGATTTGGCCCTTTGTATAAAGGTGAATGCTGTTTTGGCTGTGGTCCCAGTGGGGTGTTTGATAACTTTGTCAGAAAGAATCAAGAGAATGTAATGACTGAACAAATAATGGACTGTCAGGGAGACTTGAGTTACAGGAACTGAAAGATAGTCCAAAACGCTTTGCTCTTCAGAGAAATCTAGAAAAACTTTGTCTTAATTTGGCCTTCAGAACTTTGACATCAGCCTTTGCTTGTCTGCAAGCATCAACTCAAACATGGGAATTTATATGGATAGTTAGTCCTCGTGAGAGTTTCTTGGCAGGCTGCTTCCCCTCAGGTCAGTTGTGTACCATGTACAAAACTACCACAACTGCTTTTTCACCTCTATTCCTTTTTTAAAAAGTCTTACAGATTGAACTAGAAAATAATTCCTCTTTAGCTTTTTTTTTTTTTTTTTTTTTTTTTTTTTAATTTTTTAAAAAAATCTTTTTCCTCTTTTTNNNTTTTTTTTTTTTTTTTGGAATCAGTTGAACAAGGCATTATACCTCTTATGGAAAATTAAAAATGCAGAGAAAAGCTGTATATTTCGATGGAGTTTCAATATATTTTCAGTACCTCTCCTGAAGCAAATTTCAATCACCAAATTCATTGATACTAAAGTCAATGGATATTCTTACAATAATCCATATTTTTTTGCTTTATAGGCAGATGTACAGTGCAGAGGCAAGTAGAATAAAGTTCAATGCTCAATATATTTAGCCAACTTTTCTCTTTGAAGAGCAGAAAAAAAAAATCCCTCCAAGCCCTGGAGGCCTGGCTGTCACCTTCCCTCAAGCCAGCCAGGGTGTGTTATGGGGAGAGCAGTGGTGCTTGCTTTTGGAGAGCTGGGAATGCTCTTTTGGAGCTGCATCACCCCTTGGCTTAGACACAAAGCCTTGATGCTGCTGTGATGGGCAGCCAGAGGCTGATACAGCTGTTCAGTAAAGTGCCACTCACAATAGTAACTTTAAAAGGCCCAGCTTTGAGCTGATGGTTGGTGTAGCTGACCTCCAGAGGTTCCTTCAGAATACTGAGTACTCTGAAAGAACTTCTGCATTCCCCCAAAGCCCTGCAACTGCACGACTGCACAGACTCCTCCAGGGGAAGGGGAAACAGGGATTCTGTTTGCTTGTCTTCATGCTATAGCCACATCTCAGGCAGCCCTAGCCACTGACCCAGAGGCTGCCTTACCCACAGTATCCCACTCTATCTGCCCATGGAGGCTGTCACAAAAATGCAGAGCTTTGCTTGCCCAGAGAAATGGGAAGACATTGATGACTGAGGCAGGTTTGTAGCCACTTCGCTGCTCTGCCATGGTGGATCCATAGGTCCTGCCTTCGAGGATGAAATTATGGAATACAAGAAGAATCCTTGGGTGGTGGCAACAGCACTTCCTACAGCCAATGGAATAATCCATTCCAAAATGAAGTTTTGCCAGTTAAACAAGGAAACTTTATTTACAGAATATCTTCTGAGCTTTTTTTGAGGCATTTTCAGCTTACACACGTACTGCTAGCTTGGGAACTTAGGCTGTGTTTATTTTAAAGAAGGCTGTCAGTGCATCTTTAAATGGTTCACCTTTTCACATCATTGGCTCTCCACTATGGAAAATATATCCTCTCTTTGCATCATGATTTAGCTCAGCTCAAAAAGCTAAATATGCAAAGGCATGACACAGAGATGTCTCCCATTTCTCATTCAATACAATAAACAAATGGAGAACAGGAATGACGTGCAGCACAAAGATTAAGAAGTTGAATTTCTGTTCAGGTCTTCTTCCTTGCTACTTAAGGCAATAAATCATTTCAATTAGACATAATTAAAACAGTTTGCATTTGAAACGTGAATTAAAATTGAAATCAGTATTATCCACTTTCCCCCTTCCACATTCATCTCATCTATCAGGAGGATATTGCATATCTATCTACTCTTGGCATAGATTAAGTCATAATTTGCAGTTATTTTTATATAATCTCTGGTTGTAATCAAGCACTGGTATGTGGACTTTTATCATCAATAGCACAGTTGCACAGTCTTTTCCAAGTTCCTGTCCAGATACCTCTGGGCTTTAAATCCCTTATTGTCTTTTCTAATTTTCCCATTTCATCTAAAATTAATTAGAGTACAGACTCTCTTGTCTTTTTGTTATTACATTCAGCTTTTTAGAGTGTTTTTGTTCTCCACCTAAAAAGCAGTTTTCAAAGATTGAATACACTGGCCTCATGTCTATGAGTGTGAGTTCAACAAACAGAATGCCACATAGATATGGGCCAAAAAATAAGAGAAAGAAAGAAATCTTTTGCAACTCGTTATAAAAAAAAAATACAATATTATGATATTAGAGTGCAGAGCAGCGGAGTGATTAATTAAGATAATAAAACTGATATAATTAAACATGACTTGGATTCTGTTTATTAGCCCTTCTGTTGTCAATGAAACCTTTCAAACCCTGTAAATAAGCAAGCTGAATGACAGGTGTAATTGGTATGCAGGGGATTCAAGTTACTTAATGTTGTAAATTTTTTCCTGGTTTTCACTCTTTTAGAGCATCAGGACTAACGCCTGGAATAAACACATTGATTTGGTCGTACTGTCAGTGGGTCACTAATCAGAGAAATCATTGATTAGACAGTAATCTGTCAATTAAGCCTGACATTGTCTCTGGTACCTTGGCAATGGGGGGCTGCATTCTTTAAACTCAGACATTGACCCTGCTGTTTTCACCATCTGGAGACTGAAATGAGGATTCACAGTAAAGACAATGCTCTTATCCTTTATTTTATTCATTTGTCATTTGGGTTGTTTTTTTGGTTTTTGTTTTTTTTTCTGGGTGGGTTGTTTGGTTGGGTTTTTTCCTCAGCTCCGGTCTGATTGTCATGTGTTTTTCTGCATTTCTCTCTTTTTAAAATGAACACATGCCGTTCCTGCATGTAGGTGACATTTTGACAAGATGTTAAAGCACTTTAACAATTTCCTCCCCACCATTTCCTCAAAACTGATTTTTAGGATTCATCCATTCAAATATGAAGTAGCAGTTTGTAAAACTCCACTTTTGGGGGGTCAGCCTGGTTGCCTGTTGAAGCACTCTGGACATCATCACTCGCTGGCGAGTCTGATTGTGTGTCAGTATTTCAGAGCTCCTCCAGCCCATGGGCTCAGCTCATCCACGGGGTACCAGCAGCAGTCATGGAGAAAGGGGAGTGAAATGTGATGTTAATCTCCCTGGATAGTACTGGAATGAGTAATTCTTCCAATCTAGCAATAAGACACAATGTTAGCCTTGAAATTAGACACTTGGGCTCCAGTTCATCATTAATGAGAAAGGCACTTGAGCATGTCTATACCTTTAGGCATGTGCTTAAGTGTTTTGCTGCAGTGGGGCAGGCTAAAGTAAATGCTTAAATGATTTGTTGAGCCTGTGTTCCAACATGTTGCTGTTAACATTTGTGTGCAGCAGCAGGAATGCACATTGTTTTCTACACAAGACTGAAGGCAGTTATCAGACTCTCATCTCAATGAATTAAATCAACATCACTTGGAATTAGTTCAGTTACATGAAGCTGTCAGGGCTGTCTTAAGAAAAGATCCATTGCACTCCACGATCCAGGGGAAGTCTGTGACACCCTATCAACTCACAAGAAACAAGATTTCACTTTGTACCACAGGATGCTCATCACCACTCATTCTCGGAGTGTGTATTTCAGATCTATTTTCAGCTGCTTTATTTATATCTTAGAAACACAAATGGAAGACAGAATTAAGCAGCCAGATTTCAGTAGGCATTTACTTTTGCCTTAGAACAAAGCTGTTGAGAAGAGGAAATGAAAATCAACACTCGAGTATTATTTTTTATTTTTCCTGTCTCATAGGTTTGTGTGAGATATATAACATAGTGCTGCCTCATTATACATTGAGGGGCCTGAAACCCAAAGGTAGAATATGGAATTAAACTGATATTTAACGTGACATTTCAGGGGGTTTAGTCTTTTTTTATCTCTCTTTTTCTGCCTTAAAAAGTTTTCCCATTACAAAAAAGCCTAAGAAGCTAAAAAAATTTTGGAAAATAAGAAAATTTAGAGGTGCGCAGTAAATACACTCAGCTGCATAGACCAGTGCTTAACTTCAAAAATCTTCTGATATTAGTTGAGTGAGAATTTAATAAAATAGTACTTATCTCCTAAGAAGCCTATAGAAACATTAATCAGGCTGTGTGAAGGATGTTCCCACTTGGTTAGTTCTCAGTCTGCAGGTTTTCCCTGTGGAAAGAGAATGACTGGAAGAACAGGAGAAGGCTATTTCTGCATAGAGCAGTTCAGCAGAGGGGGGTCCTGCCAAGGGCTTCAGGCAGAGGCAGGAGATGAGGGAGTCACAGGAGGACTCTGTGTCCTCAGGCAGCCAAGTGTCCCCTGATTACAGAGAGGAGCCCTGGTTCATCGTTTGTTAATGACACCAGGCTGTTGAGTCAGTGACTTAAGACTGCTCTGGGAAGTTCACTTCTTTCAGATGGAGAATTAGGCAGATCCACCTTGAATGTCTGATTGATTTGGCTCCTGAGACAACTGATGTACATGCTGAAGTGGGGCTGATTTTCCACACCAGAAAATAAACCAAGTCAGTACCAGGATTACTGCTTAAATCCAGGGAATCTGCTCCAATGTATTAAAACACAGGGCGGAATCATGGCACATACTCAGTTGCTTCACTGCTCTTTGTTATTAATGGAAAGCTGTCTATACAGAGCTAAATATTTGTATTCAAAAGGATATGTATGCTTGTTCATTATTGTTAAAAAAAAAAAGTCACTTTCTTTAAAATATCCCCACCTTTTGTTTTCCTCCTTTTCTTTTCTATTCTCTTTCCACTTCTCCCAGCCAGCATCCCATTGAAATTGTTTACAGCACTGACACCAGAACACTGATCTGATGGAGAGCTCTGAAGTGCTTTGGTACACATTTCTCCAGTGGGGAAAAAACAGTCTCCAACATATTGTGCTTACTTAACCTCCCTTTGAGCAGCTGTCCCTCAATGGAAAGCCATCAGGTTTCTGTTCTTTTTCTTCAATGAGATGTTAGTGGCCTTCACAGCATTTCTATCTCCCACAATGAGTATCTGATAGCAGAAATGTAACACATTCAGCACTATCAATTTCAAACACAATGCACAGGAGTAATAGATGTTAAAAATTGCCTTGGCCACACAGTATGTTGTCAAAAAATGGATTTCTTAGAGCCAACTCTGGGTTTAAGGGAAAGGTGACATTGTTAACGAATGTCGTCAGAGTGATGAAGTGATAGATGCCTGGCCATTCCTCTCCATGGGCCTTCCTGAACTGAGGCTGTGAGAAAGAAAAGGATATTTGTCAAGGAAATACTAAGGTTTTATGACATTTATTGTCCTTTCCTCAGCTTCTGTCTGCTACAGTAGAATATCTAAATATTTGAATAACTTTGTATTTCGTTTAATTTTGAAGCTGATAGTGATGAAAGGTATAAGCACAACTTGGAAAGCTCCTCCTCAGATTCATTTCAGCTATATTGCCCTATCTCTGTCAGTGAAATGAGAAAAATTAAACCACATGTTTAGGAGGGCTGTATTACCTTAGGCAACTGCATATAGAAAAATAAAATAGAGATTAAAAAAAAAGCAGCTCCCCCCAAATTCATTTCTGGAAGGAAACAAAGTTTTCATGCAAAAAGATGTTTTCCAAAAAGCAGTGTTTACCATGGAGTAGTTTAAAGAAAATTATCTTAATGCATACCTTATATCAAATCCTAGTTACCAAATAACTGATAATAGTACAATAGAGTCATTAAAAAAGTGATTCATTCTGTGCACTTTTATGCAAATATTTGCCTTCCTTCATGCAGCTTTGAGGATGGAACATGACAAAAATCATCATCCATCACTCAAAGAAACCCAGATATCCTTCCTTGAGTGACCCTTCCTGTAGTACTGCTGGGACTCACCTGTACTTCTGTCTGGCTACATCTGGTCAAGGTCCCTTTTAAAAAAGAGAAACCAAAAAAACCTCAACCATTCTCTTGGGTTGTACAAGCTCTCTGATATCAGAATATATTGATAAAGACAATAGTTCCATACTGCTTTTCCCTGTGCTGTGATCACATTAAAATTACAGAAGAAATGTTATTGCGGAAATATGCAAACTAGCTCATCTGTAATGTTCACTGATAGGCAGCACTGACAAATACCCACTCATTTGCTACATGTAGTCATCTTGATATCACTGGCTCTTCCAATTCACAAGCTAAAATGCTTAAAATTCCAACTGACAGGTCTTTGTCATTATTATTCATTATGCTTTGTTAAAGCCATTTAATCATGTGCAGGCCCTACAAAGGGTTTCTTCCTCTTTCTCTTTTAAACAAACATGCTTTTGAAGGTAAGCTTGCATAGCAAATAACTTATCCGATGGAAATAATTACAGACAGCAACAGAGGTAAAAAAAAAAATCTAATCTGCTGGGAATTGTTCTTTGCTTTCATTGTCCTGCAGCACCGTTTTACCAGAAAGTGCTCTGAATAATTTAGGGGCTGCTAATATGATTGCAGTGTCTTCCCATGTTCATCACAACTGTTCGGGGTCAGTGTCCTGTCTGGTTATATGTGATGCTCCAGGAAAAAGAGGAAGCTGTAAAACTGAAGGCAGCTTATCAACTGGAAAGATCACTCCAGCTGGATTTTGTAGGTCACTTCTGGTGGACAATAGGAAGCAGCAAATATTCAGGTGATATTCAGAAACAAGATGGATTCAGAGGTCTATTGCAGCAAACACTCAGAATGAGAAAATTGATTATTATATTCCTCCTACCCATGTTTCATGTTAGTGGACAATGAGTTGTTGCTTAAGAATAAATCCTGTTGTTCCTGGGGAGGGAGGAGTGAGAGATTGGCTGGAGGGGGTCTGGCAGCCAGCCAAGGTCAACCCAGCACAGACAGAAATTAGTCAGTTCAAAACTGTGTACTTCAGAGATACCTTTGCATCACTGGGCTCCTGTTCATTGCATTCATGGTCCAGACTGAAGAGTCAGAGAGGCCTATCTTAGCTATTCCTGCTTTTCTGTAGATAAGAACCAATGGATTTAATTCCACTTAGTTCCAGACAAGTGATAACAAGTGTTGGAGGAAGTTTCACAAAGTGAGTACCCTCTAACCTTTAGGATGTTTGTAGAATAATTTGGGTTGCTTGGATCAATTATGACCAAGAAAAATATGGGATAAAACTTGTCCCTGCTGCTGCATGTGCTTCTGCATTCACCTGCATGTTGGGAAAAGGCTGGGAGTCCTCAGGCAGAATGAGATCAGAGTAATTGAATGTGATCACTTCTCCCTTACATGTTGCAGGCTGCATGTAAACTTCTTCCTGCATCACCTAATCTAGTAATTCTGTGCAATTAATAAATGTGAAAAAAATGCTGCCTGTTATAAATGTGCAGAAACCAACCAAACAGAAATTAGAACATGCAACTTAATAATTCCCTCAACTGAATGATGTGCTGACAGGAGTTAGAGCCATAAATGTAGTTAGAGACTGTCTAGAAGTGAATGAATGATATTTTATGTGACATGATGTGCTCAGATCTAGCAACTGGTCCTGAGTGCTGGATGTTGGTATCTTGGAGCTGTACAAGGGTGAAATGCAAATCTTCCTTGTCTTGTTAGACTTATCCCTACAGTTGATATGTGTAATGTTGAAGATGTGGAGAAAAGGCTTCCTTTAATATTGCTGGGATTTCTTATAAGGACTTCTCTGACTAGAAATTACTTAAGTGTTGGGGTTTTATTTGATAGAATGATCCAGAATGTTGTAGTAGGGACTTCAGGTCATCGAAAACACCAAGATATCTTCAAATATTAAGTAGCAATACATCCAACACATTTTTCCAGATAAATTAGTCCATACTGTGCCTAATCTTCATTGGTCTTTTGCCTTTAGAGTTTGGGGTTTTGTTTTTTTTTTCATGACATCTATGTATTAAAAAAGGTTTGAGCTATGAATCTAAAGCCCTAGAAGGAGACGAGTATGGTCCTAAGAGCAAAACTTGAACCTAACAAAGACGTTGCAATGCACAATTTAACACTGCCATCAAATGGCCAAATATATTTCTTGTTCTGCAGTGGCATCTTAGCTGCCTATTTATAAGCACTTCTTATTCTAAACAGCCCAGTTGAGTCACACAAACTGAAAGCAAAACAACAGTGGCTTTCTGTTTTCATATTTTGATGGAATATGGGCCTGATTCAGCAGCCAGCTTTGGTGGGAGGGGTCAAACCCTAGAGGTGCCTTGTTGGTGCCTCCAGGGCAGAAGTAGTTTCACACTGGGCTATAAACACTGAGTGAGTGAGAGTCATTCCTGACAGATATCACAGGCCAGGTAAAACCTACCTGATGGGGGTGATCAAATTTCTGCTTGATAGTACGCACTGGGGAAGCGATTTCAATAAACTGAAGCATTAGATGTACATCTTTCTTTGTCTTTATACTTCTGTAAGTCATGTGGAATTAACATGAACTCCTTCAATTTAGGCAGGTCCATACATTTCTTTTATTGCATACAATGAGCCTTAACAACCCTTCAATATTGTTGTTAATTTGAATTCACTGTAAAAAGCAGTCTTTGAACTTCTTGTGGATGATCTGGTCTCATGCATTCTCCATCGGCTGTAACATTTGTAATAATCTTATAAACTAAAATTGTATTTAGTATTGAAATTCCCCACTTAAATTTCCAACACTACTTCTTGCTGCTTTAATTCAGTTCTGAAGGGCCTCTTCCTGGGCAGATGCTGTCACAATCATAATTCCTTTTTTTATCTAGCCTTGGAGAATTCTTTCACACAAAATTCATATGAATATAGTCTGGATATAGACTTTCTTCACCGCATTTCTCCAGCTGCTATAGAGAAGCCTTCCCTCATCTTTGGTTTCAATATATAACTAAGGCTGAGGGGAAAAAAACACCTGTTTCAGATCTGTCTGCCACATGGATTTTATCAAAGACTTAATGGTTTATATTCAGCTGTACTGAGTATTCCCATCTTTTTAAATCCAACTGTTTATGCCCAGGAAACAGGCATAGGCTTTTTTTGTTTGTGGGGTTTTTTGTTGTTGTTGTTTTGCTTTGGTTTTTTGTTTTGCTGCTATTGTTTGGATGGGCGTTTTGGGGGTTTTTAAATTGCCTATGTTCCCTATTCTATTCCATCCTCTTACCAGACTGAAAGAAGTGGGCAGCTGCCCAACGTTTGATGTTATGTAATGCATTTGTACTATTAATTTCATATTTATTATGGTAGCATCTGATCTCCTAGTAGCTTTCAGTTAGTGCCCAAGCTGTGAAGGACTTGTATCCAACATCTGTTAGACATCTGTGTGTTTGGACATGTTTGTGTGGCTGTGCTCCATGCTGCTTTTGGTCTGAGCTCCTGTTCTCTGCAGTAGCTGTGATTTGCATTTGTGCTGGGAACAGAGCCGGTAACACAGGGATGTTTTGGTGATTGCTGTGCAAGGTTTGCAGAGCCAAAGCCTTTCCTGCTTTTTACCCCCTCTGGCCACTGAGGAGGCTGGGGCTCTGTTTTATTTTTTGGTGCAACATTCATTGTTTGGAGTTTGGAAAGGACGAGGCAGGACAGGTCCAGGGTCAGCATGAAGGAATTCTCTTTATTCAAATTTCTGACTCCATTTATATACACTATACATAGGTGGCCAATTATTGGCTGAAAACAGATCATCCCATCACTTGGATTGGTGATTATATCAATCACTCAAATATTCTCTCAGAACAAAGGAATGTAAACAATTCTTATTTACATGAAAGGGCTTGGGAACTCGGCTCAGAGTTCCAAAACATCAGAAGGCTTTAGCTTTAGTATTAGAATGCAAGTCAAAGACATGCAAAAGCAGAGTGACAGGGCTCCACAAGAAGTTGTGTGGGGATGCACACAGCTGGGACAGCTCACCAAAGGGATATTCCACATTGTGCAGCAACAGCTCAGCCCATGGAGCTGGGGGAAGGAGGAGCAAGTGGGGGTGCTGGAGTGATCACCTTCACCTTCCAAGCAACCATTACATTTCCTCTCAAGTGCTTTAGGGTACACACAAGTTGTATTTTAAGCTACAGCTAGCTCCATGGATTTAGAGTCTTCAGTACCTTGTAGTGTTGTTCATTTCACAGATCAAAATGCCCCCTCTGTAAGGTGCATGCCTTAAAACTAATCCAGCTGTCAGTATGAGGAAACAACTGTCTTGTGCATTTAGTTCACACAATGAGGCTCCTTATTTACTGTAAGTTATGAGTATTACTGACTCACCTCTTTCCTCCAGTTGCTTTTCAGTGCTAGTTTCATTAAAGATGCACTTTAGTGCAACTCTTAAGTGGGGCACACTTAAGTGCTTAACACTTCTGATTTAAATAAAAACCAGAAAAATAGCATTTAAGTACCTTTCCCCTTTTCCTGTACTCTAATTGAAACAAAATCCAAATTTCATGTAGAAGTTGGTAGCAATTCCTCACGTTTTAAGAAATCACATCAGCCCACTTTGGCTGCTATGTATCTTTAGCTCCTGAGGTTTCATTTTAAGTCATCACCTTGTACACTGCACTGAGCTCATGAGAAACAAAATTAATTAGCTTTGTCCATCTTTGTCCTTGTCATCTATTTATGAAAATGATGGCAGGTCCTCTGAGGAGCTGGAAAAGTGTAGATTAATCTGTGGGCTGAGACTGCCCAATACATTATAGTTCTGTCTTTAAGGTCTCTCTACTCCTGATTTACAATAATATACCAAACCAAAAGTCCTAGGAAAGTCTTCCTAATATTCCATAAAGGGGTGGTTAACTGGTTTTATCTTTATGATTTATATGCTGTTGAGGGAGTAACCTTTTCCTGTACATCCAGAATTTCTCCTCTGCCTGGACCATAGTGCCCTTTGTTCAAATCTGACCTGTTCAGGTAATTCATTTTTACTTTGCACTCTCCTGGCTACCTACAAGTGAAATGATCTTCAAGAATAATTGCAATGAATAGTCCTGTCTCACTCATATTAGGTAAAACATGCCATGTCTTTAAAGCTACAATAGGCAAATCCCATGAATATAAAAATGCCTCTGAAAGGCTGCTGTGTAGAACTCAAAGGGGCTGGGAAAGCTCAGTGCAATGCTGGCATTGGCTTATTCAGTCATAGGGAAGGGGACTAGATCCTCAGCTAGTTCAGGGCAGCCTAATTCCATGAAAATCAATAGTGCTGCACCCCTCTTGTGTTAGCAGAGCACCTTTTATTTCCCCTTCTGCTTGGCACACTTCAGCCTGACTTCTTCCCAAGCTGTGGATGTGAGAAAAGAGACACTCTCCTTGCCCTGCTGGAGTGCAGCCCTTCCCTGAGGAGTTCAGTGCCTTTCAGGAGCTGGACCTTCAAACCCAAACACTGCAGCACCTGAGCCCCGACTCAGCACACAGGGGGCTCATTTGTTGATAATGCTGCTCCATCGATTTAGTGGTGTTACAGGAGCTGAATTAGGCCCATTATGCCCTACTCAAGTGACAGAAGAAACTGCAGCTATAACTCAGATTTCCCTGAGCCATTCTAACTACTTAACTGGGCTTCCAGACACTCCTCTTCCTGCTCTCCAGGGCGCTGGGAGTCGAGCAGCACACAAAGGTGCAAGGCTATTTTCTCCATAAATGAGAACAACAGCTTGGATCTATATGGGGAGTACATATTACATAGCCAAGCATAGGGAAACATCATAGAGCACCCATGAGAGCCGAGAATGGCTTCAGAAAACAATCTATAAATCTCTGGTGTTATCTTTCTGACAGCCTCCTAATCTCTGCAGGTTGTTGTTAAGAGCTGCATTAAACTAGCCTGTCATTGATCCCAGCTCTCACTGCTTCTCCAAGAGATGCACTTCCTGTGATCAATTAGGAAAAGAGAAAACAGCTTCTTAAAAGCATCTTTACAACGGGACCCTGCAATAACATATCTTCCCAAAACGTGTATCTCTGACATTTACATCATACTTTGTCAAAGTGCAGCCAGCATCTGCACCAACAACATTATTCAGTCTTCTGAAGTAAGTGAAAAGCTTAGGTTCCTCGTGTTGAATCATCATTTTTTGCCTCCAACTTCACCCCAAGTAAAAATAGTTATGTTTAAAAAGTGCTTGCAATTTCTTGCCATTTAATTACTTTTGAGTCAGGCTTAGATTAGCTCTGAATAGTGACTACCTTACCCTCAATGACTTCTTGGGGGGAAACAGGCTGTGAACCTACCTCATTGTTAAAACTTTGAGAAGCAGCCTGCTTATTGCCCCAGTGTGGCACAGAAACTTAGAAAAATACTTTAAAAAAAAAAAAAAAAAGGTATATGGCTATTAGCAATATGGGCTTGGCATTGGATTTCTACTATGGAAATTGTGCTTCTCCTGACTTGTGCATGAGGTGGAAAAGGTAAAGGTCACTTTTACCCCCCCATTCTAGCCAAGGTAAAGTCCTCTTGTGCCAATGAACTGAAATTAATTTAATGTAATTATCTTTAAGAGGTTACTGTCCAGTTATTAGAAGATATTGGCTCCCTGGTGTCTGTACAGGAACCTGAATGTAGGGTAGACTAAGGATGTGGAGAGGGACAAGTAATGCTGTATCCTGTTGCTTGGTATGGTGGCTTTTATACTGGGCTATTTAATTCCAAAATAACTTGTATCACACCTATCAAGACTCGGCTGCTTTCATGTGCCACTCTTCCTGTACGTATTTTTAAAATGTTTTTAAGCTTAAAATTAAGAAGAGATTGGCTTTTCAACGACTGAACTTTCGTAGTGAGCAGTCTGTCACCTTAACAAGGGAATAAAATGGAAGAGGAAGATAATGATCTTTTGAATTTAGAATATATATTCTCTATATTTTCTGGACTATGGCAAGATGGAGTAGCACAAATGCCGCTGGACTAGTTTTCCATTTCACATCTTTGTAGCCACTGACACTGACAAAGAAAGCTAATTTTGTGTCTTGGCTTTCAGGAATTTTAAGATGAGATGTTCTAAAATCGCAGCTAAAGGATGGCTCTGTTTCTGCGCGCACTCACAACCCTCCACGCAATTAGCAGGCTGAACAGGAGAGCTGTATTTAGCTCACTAACTCTTAAATGGAGTTACTTTCATTTGTTTACTGAATGTCTCTACCCACTAAAGGCTAATGAACTGGTAATGGATCTGTCAGAAAACGGAAAAGACAAATACCTCTAAATGTTGCTATCTTAGCCTAAGAATGTGGTGATTATTGCTCCTCTAACTCACGATCTTCATAAGAAGGAAGGGGTGGGAGGTTTGGTATTCAAAGGGAGTCAGGAAGCACAGGCGTAATTTATGTACTGACAGAGTGGAAGGGAGGAGAGTAGCAACCCTCAGGAAACAATAAAATAAGCAAGCATATTCTTCCTGCATATTTCCGTGATGGCTTTCCCATCTACATTCCCCTGCTCCTGTGTAAAGTATATTAATCTTCCCAATTTTTATGTGTGCTAGAAAAAACCTTAAGAAGTGAAGCACTGCTTGAAGTTCATCAGCTGAAACAAAGGATCAGTCAGGTTATCAACTTCAACTGTGATGGAGAAGTGCAGTGTTCAGAGTAATGCCCAAATAATAAATTCAGGCTGATTTAAACAAAGAAATTCCTCTCTGAAGAACGTGAAAAAAGCACACGGTCACCCCTTGCCTGAAAATTACTCTTACTATGTTTTGTAGTTTCAGCATTTTTTGTGAACTAAAATGCCAGTCTTCTAAATCTGCATTACTCAATTTGGCCCAAATTATTCTCTGACTGAAAACAACTAAGAAAGCTCTGGGCAGGCTGCCTTTGCAGTTGGGTAGATGCAATATTTAAGTGAAATCACTGAGAGATCAAAGCTTTTATGCTAAGATTGCTATGCTAGTGCAAGCAGACCAATGTTTATGTATTGAGTAAACAGCACTGGTAAATAAAATGAAATGACATCTGCCTTGAAGAAATAATAACTAAATTTCATAACATTCACATATTGGAAGGGTTCTTCTGTCTGATTTTTAACACCTCTGACTGAAGCAAAAATATATACATATGTCAAACTTTTTTTACAGTTTCAGGGTTTTGGGGCTTTTTTTCTTTGTAGTCTGTTGTCACTCCTTCTATATATAGCTTAACTTTTTGTCTTCAGTCTCCTCTGCTGGTGTTGTTCTGCACTTGTTAAAGTTTTATGAGAGGACTGTATTTATGACCCATGTTACATTTGATCTGGTGTTATTTCATTCCCTCTGCATCTGGAGGCTGGGACAGGTTCAGACAGTTCCTTGTGTCAGGGTTTGACTCTGGACAAGCATGGAGGAAGCAGAAGAGACTCCTGACCCTCAGCTCAGATCTTTCCCTAGAATCAGAGTTGTTTCTTTGCTCTCACCTAGCAAAAGCAGTTTGAATTTTGAAATGATTCATGGCTACAGGAATAGATTGGTCCCATCACTGCTGCTGCTGCTGCTTGCTGAAGCAAGGGCACGGAGTTTCACCACCTGCATCAATTCTTTATTCCTCTCCAACAGGAGTTACTTCTGCTGACCATCTGAAGACAGTTTTCGGGTTCCTTACCTATGTTCAGAGTAATAGATAATATGGTTATGGGATGTAGATTACCACAACAGTTTTTAGGGGCAGTGACAATTGTGGCCTAATCTTTTTGCAAGTAAAAGGTAAATAACCTAATCAGGTTGTCTGGAATCTGAAGGGTTTTAAGATTTTCAGGAAAATATTGAGGAAGAATATTTCATTGTGTACTTAGACAAAGCCTAAAATATTACAGAAAGTGAATGTATTATACAGATATTTCCTTATTTCAAAATAGAGGTTTTAATTTTTAATGTTTCTTCAGTACTTTTAGTTAGCGGTTTCTTGTCACGTTAGTTTTAATAATTTTTCCTTGCCTTTTACCTACATGGCTACTATGAAATTTTCATTTTTATGTACTAGGAAGAAAAAATTTCTTGAGTCACTTAAAACCCATCGAACTTAGGAAGGAGGTTTTTGGGGGCTTTTTTAGTAACAATTAAGTTGTGCTATATTCTAGCAAGTATTTTAAAGCCCAGTTCAAACAAGAAATTTAGCTAAGGCTCATAAAACAAGGTAAAGATAAAAATGTCACCATAATATCCCAGTTCAAATTGCAGCCCTTTTGAGGATTTAGTGCCAGACCATGAGGAGGTTTGATGTGCCAGGTCGAGCCCTTGGGCAGCGCTGAGCCGTCCCTGGATGGCAGGGCAGGAGCTCCCCTCTGGCCACCAGGGCAGGGTGCCAGCAGGAATCACATGTGAGGCCTCATGATGAGCTAGAAGCAGCAGAATATTCCTAGCAGAGGGAACAGAGCCCAGCTGGACACAGGCTCTGTTTGCAGTGCTCTTATCAATGCTGACTGCACTGCAGGGTGGGTGGAGAGGGGGCTGGGGGATCGGTGGGGCTCTGCAAGCCCCAGCACCCTGAAGCTGGGTTTAATCCCAGGGTTCAAGCTGCAGCAGCCTGGCACTCAGCATGGCTTCACCAGGGCTCTGCAAGGATCCAACAGCTGACACGTGCAAGAGGGAAATGCCACTTTCTAGTTCTGGTGGAACCAAAATAGCTGAAATTGTGAAAACAGATGTCACTGTACTTCCAAGGCTCCAGCCTGTTATGGGTGTTCTGGCATTTAAGAGCTGGGAAGGAAATGTAGCTGAGGTCAACGAGGTCAATGCACATGGCAGTCAGTCAGAAGCTGGCATTGGGAATGGATCTCACCATGGCCATACACATTAATTAAAGAAGGATATGTAATGATAGAAACCACAGATACATAATGACAGGTTGCAAGCACAGCATGAAATGAGCGAAATCAAAATTAGGAAAGGAAGTGGAAACAGAGAAGCATTATAGAATCACAGATTTCAGTTTGGTGCTTAGTACATATCTCCAGCACAGTATAGATTTTGACAGCATGGCAACACTAAGAGAAGAAATCAACAGGTCCTGAAATCCTTTCTTTGCAATACAAAGACTACAGATTTTCGATGCGGTGCTTGGATTAAAAAGCTCTAGGGAACCAGAAATGTCTCCATTTGCTGTGTCTGTTTCCTCTTCTCATTAGATCTTGGCAGTAGTATAGACAGATCTAAATCCTCAGCATGATTGTTCTCAGCAATCAATATATTGTCATCCACCTAGGCCTAATAATTTTAATTAAGGTAAAAAATTTAATCTTTCTAGCACTAAAGTAAAATTGTAGTTTAGAGTGACCAGAAAAACAAGCCTTAAACTAAGTAAATAGTAGAAGTTGAATAGTAGGTATCTTTTGTGACTATGTTGCACATACTTCCATATGAGACTTGCAAGCTGTGAACTAGTCCTTTTGAGATGGTCCAACATGGATCAATTTTGTCTCGAATACGTGATGGAATTGGAGGCTTTGTGCTTGTTCTTAGTCACCATCACCTCATGGAATAAAAGGGTTCTGAAGAAACCCATGTTGTTAACATCCTTTCCTGACCTTCCTATGTGGTGGTGTGTTCTGTTGTCATATTAATGTTTCATCATCTGCTTGTTTATTTGATTGTAAAATGGTTTNTGGCAACACTAAGAGAAGAAATCAACAGGTCCTGAAATCCTTTCTTTGCAATACAAAGACTACAGATTTTCGATGCGGTGCTTGGATTAAAAAGCTCTAGGGAACCAGAAATGTCTCCATTTGCTGTGTCTGTTTCCTCTTCTCATTAGATCTTGGCAGTAGTATAGACAGATCTAAATCCTCAGCATGATTGTTCTCAGCAATCAATATATTGTCATCCACCTAGGCCTAATAATTTTAATTAAGGTAAAAAATTTAATCTTTCTAGCACTAAAGTAAAATTGTAGTTTAGAGTGACCAGAATAACAAGTAAATAGTAGAAGTTGAATAGTAGGTATCTTTTGTGACTATGTTGCACATACTTCCATATGAGACTTGCAAGCTGTGAACTAGTCCTTTTGAGATGGTCCAACATGGATCAATTTTGTCTCGAATACGTGATGGAATTGGAGGCTTTGTGCTTGTTCTTAGTCACCATCACCTCATGGAATAAAAGGGTTCTGAAGAAACCCATGTTGTTAACATCCTTTCCTGACCTTCCTATGTGGTGGTGTGTTCTGTTGTCATATTAATGTTTCATCATCTGCTTGTTTATTTGATTGTAAAATGGTTTGTTCTTTGTACCCCCCCTGTATTCCCATATTGGTCCTTCCCTATGTTATGTAACCCTTTTGCCTTGCCCCCT
>VWYP01034956.1:0-73838 GCA_013400435.1 Pycnonotus jocosus | reverse complement strand
CACCCCAGAGCCCAACCTTCCCTTCCAGAAGGATCTGAGAGATTCGGCTGGTGATTGGACAGAGGTTTGTCCCCTCCCTTCCCCTCGATCCCAGTTGGTTGCCATCCTGATTGATATGCCATTTGCCACGCCCCAAACTCCACGGATTGGTCCCTTGGTAAACTCCGCCCAAAGAGCCACCCCCGAATAAAACCTTGCTGCATCCAGCTCTCCTCGCTCTTGGAGGCAGACTGCTCGAGAGTGGGAGAGCTCTGTGTGGCCTCTCCAAATAAAGCCTTGAGTTTTGTCCCCTCAAAGTGCCTCCCTGTGTCCTTGCCTTTGCCGCAGTGGTTCCTGGAAGGGAAAAGACCCCACTCGGCATCGGGAAAGTCCACCCGTGGACCGGACCGTGCCCTCTCTGCCGTGGGTGTGCTCAGAGCTGGTCAGGGGGACAAGGAAGAGTGCACCGCGACATTCCTAGATGCAGGGGTACCAAAGAAGAAAAAACTCCATACTGTCTTCCTAAAATATTAGCTGAATTTGGATATGCTGTGACAAACTATTGTCAAGGATTGGAAAAGGGCACAAGTGAGAGCTGCACAGAGATTATCCCAGTTTGTGCCAAGGGCTAAACAATCCCTGATTAGCTCCTGGATTAACTGGAGCGTCATAAAAGCATTGTTCAATTATCTTTTTTCCCTGCTTGAGCTATGCATAAGAGCTTTACAGTCAGAGCCAAGGATCTTACAAGGATAGAAAATGCTGTGATGAAAACCTGGGGTGGTTTTTTTTTTTTGTTTTGTTTTGGTTTTGCTTTTTTTTTTTTCAAATAATAGGCAAGCAGCAATTTCCATCAAACTGCTCTGTACATGAAAATCTGTCTTGCCAAAGCTGGAGTTGACTAACCACATGATGCTAGTTAATAATGAAAACATGTCCCAAACTTGCCTCAGACAACTACCAAATTGTTTTTCAGAAACAAATAATGTCATTTTCTCTAGAAATCCCTCTTTTCTATAAACTTGTGTTATACTGGTGCTCGAGTACCCATATTTCATCAGCATATGGAGCAATAATAAACAGCTATGTTGTCTCCTCTTTTGGAGCCTGATTGCAAAGAGCCATTTTCTGTCAGGCACTGGGAGCTTGTTTAAATATTGTGCTCCGCATCACTGTATCTTACCAAGAAGCAGTTTAATTTTGTCTAAACATTTTAATTGCGATCCTAAGGGAAGGGAAGTCATTGCCCATATTAAACATGAATCCCATTATACTAAAACGTTTATGTTCCTCAAAGGCTATTTATAGATGCTTTCCCAGTGTATGAAAATGTAAAACGCCAGAGCTGAACAATCATCTCCTGGCTGCGCTTGCCAGGCTGAACCTCAGGCTTGTTTATTGCAGTGGTCAGGCGAGGCACAGGACCTGGGCTGCTTCCAGCATCACCATGGATTCCTGGAAACAGTGGTCAGTGGCTTGTGGAGCCAGGGAAAAGGTGTGCTCAGCAAGGAGAAAAGAAGCTGGCCTTGCAGATGTGCAAGGGAGAACAGTGTGTGGGTGTAAGTCCTGGAGGGGCAAAACCAAACTGGAACTGAACAAATGGTTAAGTCTGCCAGAAATCTGTAGTTAACAGAGGAATGTATTGCCATATTCTTGTCAGAAGTGTGGTGCACATGTGCTTCAACTTGAAACAGATTTGTTTGCCTGCTTGATTCAAAATCCCCTGAACTAGTGTGAGCCACTGGTCATACAGAGCTCACCCGTGTCTCTAAACATTTAGATAATTTCTCACTTATGGCAGCAACCATCTCTTCCTCCCCACAAGCAGCCATGAAAAAATGGAGTACGAGAGTCTCTACTGCTAGTAACTTGCACAGCACACTGATGTGGTTTGTTGATGCAAATATCTTTGCATTTTGCTCTAAATGGAACCTAGATGTAGCTATGGACCTGTCTCGTAGCTTCTCACTTCCCAAGAGTTCATGAAGCCATTGAAAGCCCAGCTTCATCCACAGGAAAATGAATCTGGCAAAATTATAATCAAGGAAATGTGAGGATTTAACACTCAGACATGCCATCAGACCTTAGACATGCCATCAAGAGAATGTATTTTCTTCCAGGTTATTAGTGAATCTCATGCTTAATGAGAACGAATATAACTTTTAACATTTCACAACATAGCACTCCTAGCAACACCAGTACCACAGAAACCCATTACTTTCCTGGAAACTACTGAAAGTGCAGCTTAACTTCTATCAAAGGCAAAAACATCTAAGAAAGAGAAAGCCATTATATATTTCTCAGTACTCAGTGTAGTCTCATGTTTTTGTGTTATTGACAAGAATGAGTTTTCCTTCAAAAAACATTTTCAATAAAGAAAATAAGGTTTCTGGGAAAACAATCTGATTTTTATAAAAAACAAAATTAGAATTCCTGGAAAACAATTTAATTTGGATTTGAAGACTTATAGAAATCTGAAAAATATAAATAGAAAAGGTTTATTTTTTCCCCAAAGACATTTCTTTTTATAAACTACCAGTATTTTTCTGAAGTTACTATAGAATAGTATTCACAGGAAATTTTCTCCTCCCTGAAAGAACTTGCCCCTGTCTCCAGTACATTGAGACTGGCTGTAAACATCTCACTGAGCTAGCAAGCTGTAGACTGAAATTCCTTCCTGTTCATATATCATTAGCTAGGAATAAACTATAATAAAACTGAAAGAACAGTAGAAAGTGCCAGTGAGAGGCAAGCTGTATCACCAAAACTTGCTCTTCTTTTCCTGTCCTTTCTCCTCCTTGACAGTATTTAATAGACCACCTGACCCTGCTGACAACCAAACTGTGAAACTGCATTTTCTAATATCCACAGCATCACAGGGAGCATCCATTTCTAGGAACCCCAGAGTGCTGAGCTAATATTGCAGGCTGATTTGGTCCTACATAATTAGTTATAATGACAAAAAGGACTACCAGAACATAAAGCCTTTCCAGCAGGCACTGTCATTTCTGGGTGGTGTTTCATATTGTCTAGACTGTGGCTCTTCCAGCTCTGATGGAACCTCAATTAATGTGCAACATAAAAGAGGGTGAGACATTTTGATTACTTGGAGCGTGGAGAGAAAAATAGATGCTAGCAACGTATTTTAACATATTAATCTTGCCCCTTTTTTAAAAATAACACTGCAATTATTTTTTTTTTCTTGCTGTTAAGAGGAAATTAGTGCCTTGCAAAACCTACACATCAAATTAAGCAGGAAGAAGACAGACATCTATTGTTTTTAGTATGTTTATATATGTCTGTGTGTACTTGTGCATGATCATGCATACATGAATAATTTAGTCAGCAAAATAGTAACAAGATGTGAAGCTGAAATTGGACATTGTTACAAGGGACATTTCTAAGTGCTATTAGTACTTGGAGCTACATCTACGTAGCAAAATTGACAACAGGCAGAACTTAACACTTTTAATTTAAATGGTGCTAAACTTGCCCATTTCTTGTATCACTTATTAGTTAATATTACAGAAAACTTTTGTCACTGTCAACAGATGTATAGATTTTATCATCTTAGACCTGTCTAGAGTCATTAATTTGCCAAGGTTAAGATCAAGAAGAGTCAGTCATTTAATGACATCAGAAAATACCTGACTGCTTTTGGAGAAAAAAAGGTAATGGAAGAGTGACTCCATACCATATATATATATAGACCACAGTATAAATGATATCTACTGACAAGCAGTCAATACAGTGTGCAGGAATCCAACATCCCTTCGTTATGTTGGCTTTAAGCTGCATATTTAATTTGTTGTGGATTCCTGCTGCCATGTAGCCTTCATCTGTGCCCAGTTCAGAGACAGGGCTCAGCCAGGTTCTGTTTCCCCATGCTATATCCCAACAGGGAGCAATGTTGAAGAGAAAATTGCCAGTGTCAAGTACAGACTGTTGGCCAAGAAGTGCATTCGCTTACAGGAGACACTCTGAGGTTGTACAGTTTTAATTCAGTGTCCTGATTAAAGAGGGTCTGAGGCTTTTCATTTCTCATTCCAAATTACACCTGAGAATAACAGCAGAACACACCACCAAGCATGCACTGAGCTTCTGCCTCTTTTCCCCCCATATTAATGTTAGAAAGCCTTTTGCTATCTGTAGATATTTGGTGTGCTCACTCTATAATCCTATATGTATATTGAGTAATTATATTCTTGTGTCTCCACTGTAAGTTCCAAGTTAATACTTTGTCCTTCAGAAAAAATCTTGCAAAAATGAGGGAGAAGGAGAGAATCTTTGCTTCTAAAGCTCTGCAAATATGTACCCCTTTCCAGCTGTGATACTGGGATAATGTAGTGCTTATCACATACCTTTTGCTTTTCTCTGTTGTATTTTTTGTGATTATTGCAAGAATGGTCTAAAACTGTGCTGTGCCCTGCCAATTTCTCATTTTTATGACAGAAACAGTGTCAGACTTGAGCAGTGACACAATGTTTTGACTTTGAATATTATTTACCGGTGTAAGTTTTGAGCAGTTCACATTTGGCTGCCACTTCTGTTCATACCCAGTGAAACCTGCTCAGTGCTAAGATCAAAAAGGAATCATTATTCTGATTCACTGAGTGTAAGGAGTCATAAAGATATTCTTGTAACACTCTGGCAAGGACAAAAAAAATAGCTTGGCATTAAACCATGTATAGGGCTGTGATTATAACATAATGGTAGATGATGAAAATTAAATCCATTCCTAGAACATGACTATAAAGATTTATCTAACTACAGTCTGTAACAGGTAATTTGCTTGCTCTCATTTGGCAGCAGGACCCACGACATGCAGGAGCAGGCAGGAGGGTGGGTTATGTCTCAGGGTGACTTGCACAAGAGTTCAGCTGCTCTTTCACCCTCTTAAGCCTTTGTGCCACAGATACTCCTCTGTTTTTCAGTTAAGAGCAAAGCCTGAGATTTGTAGACTCAAAGAGCAGTAAAAAGGCACTGGCATATCCTAACAAAGGGGTGGTCCTGACATTTAAAATTAAGAAACTTTTTCTAGGCACCTAAATCTTCTTTGGATTTTGACAGAGAAAGTTTCTTTTGTACTTTTCCTGAGAAAACAGTAAACTAGAAATATGCACGTGACTTACAGACAATTCTCCTAGAACCCTTAACATTGCAGTTCTGCATTTATTTGTAGACTGTTATTAAAAAGACGCAGAGGAGAGTCTCCTCCTTTCCCTGTCTTTCTGTACCTGTGGTAGTTGGCTGTAGCCTGTAAAATCACGTGTGCCTCAGGTCACAATGAGAAAAATACCAGCTGATTTTCCTCTTTCCTGGTGGCTCTTCAGAGGAAGAGATTTTTGCAGCTCCATGAGCTGAGCCAGGACAGAGGAGGAAAAGCAAGCTCTGTCAGAGACAGGAACTGCTGCTTTGATGGCAGATTATTTTCTCATTCAAATGTACTTATTCTTAGCGATGGTCAACCTAAATTAACGTCTTCCTGAGCCATGTCAGATTTGATCCAGGGAAGTATAGTTTCAGCAAAAATCATAGTTTCAGGAGAAAAAAGGATTTTACATCTGGAATGTGGAAGGCAGTACATTGTCTAGGAAATGGGCCTCTGGGATCTCAACCTATCATCACTGAAGTGTGAAGTTCTAATTGTATTGCTTTTCATAATGTATCTGCTACATAAATATTATTCAATACCTGCAAATTTGCACTGGTGGGAAATGGAGAGGTTATAATGCAGGGAAGATTTATGCCAGCTAGATGCTGGGCTGTCATGATTAAAAATTTTCCACCCATTATGTGAATCCTATTGATCATTGCAGGAAGCAGAAAATTGTGCTGTTCATTGATTTTGCGTGGCTGCAGAATGCATTAGGCCTGATGCATTTGATGGGTAGCCAGGTTTTCAAAGGAAGTTCAGTTAAGCTAATCTTAGTTCAGAGGAATATGCACAATGGAATAAGAACCCTTGTAATTGCAAGAGCAAATAGAAGAGTCAGAGGACTGTATTATGAGCCATATCAGCATAAGAATTAGACGTGAGCCTTCCCAAGACACAACAGTAAAACACATCAAGGCTTTGATGCTGTTTTTCATGAACGCAGCAATTACTGGATGAACTGGGTTTTAGTTTCTCACCCATCAGCCAAGATGGTGAACAAAAAGCAATTAGTTCTTCTGCCTCCTTAGCAAAGGGAGGTTATCAGGTTTTCATCGACTCCTTAAAATAACTGGTGAAGAAATGAGTTTGAATCCAAAAGTAGAGCAGGAAGGGTACAAGGGAAAGAGAGAGAGAAAAAGAAAGAAAATCTGCAAGCAGAGGGAATTTTACCTTTGAAATTTGTTTCTACTGATTTGGTCCTTATTATCTCTTTTTATTAGCTTATGATAATGCTTAGTGTCATCTCTGTATCACAAGCTGCATTTCCTATGAATAAAGGCTTTGAGCAAATTTAATCCCCCAAATAAATTCTGTCAGTATCTAATGCAGGGATTAATTCCCATCTTAGAAATAAAGAGAGGAAAATATTATTTTGCATCCCAGCTGGATACTGTCTTACTGGTATGTTAATACAATGCAGAGTTACATCTCTGTGATAAAGGAAATATTAAAATTGCATGTATTTTTGGGGTAGTACATTAACTCTTCCTGGAAGTCCAAGACAGACATATCATTAAACATCTGAGTCACTTCTAATAGTGACACCCAAGCCATTTGGATCCTACAAAACTTTTGAAGGGTACATATCCTTAAGCATAAGAACATATTTAGCCCAGCTTTTTGTTCTTTACTTTCTAGTTCTAGTAATTTTATCAAGAAAAAGTGTACTGAAATTACCATCTACAGAGTATGTTAATGCTTCTTTTATATTAAAAAATGCTTCCAGAAATATTAAAATATGTTTTTAAATGTAATATATATATCTGTGTTTACTCAAATAATATCTTGGATTAGGTGAAAACATATGGGTATTATCACATTCTCACTGGTTTATGTCTTACAACATCAGATTTTCAAAACAGAGATTCTGCAGCAATGCCAAACGTAAAGGTGCAGCTCCTTTAGTTTTCACATACCATTAGGTAAACAAAAGCTGAATCTGACCTTCCATGCATAAAACAAGTAACAAGTGAGGTTGGAGAGTACTGTTTATGTGTTTATTAGTGGTTAGTAACCCCAAGGGGGAAATAGAAAGTTTTGGTCTTAGTACTGCAAAGATGCTATAACTGTAAACATCAGCGTGAATTCTTCAAATGAAGTGACACTGAACACACATATATGATCATCATCAAAGTCTATGGAAAGCTTTCACTCTTTTTCTTCTCCATTAAAGGCACAGATCATAGTGAGTATTTAATTCTGCCAGCAGATGAAGAAAATTTCAGTTGAAGTTTATCTGTGACTAAGTCCTACAAACGTTTGAAGAGTAACTCTGAAACCCTGCAAAGATCTATCCCACACAGGAAGCTGTGCAGAACTGGAATCCTAATCTGTAATGAAGAGGCAAAGCCCTGTACAGTAGTGTAGTTATTCCACTGCTTTCTAAATATAGCCATGTCTGGGGGATTAAAGCAACAGCATCAAAAACAGGGTTGTAACATAAAACGTCAGGATTTGAAAGAATGGGAAATGGCATAAGGAACAAGGATCACAGCTCTGCACTGAGGTCTTTAGCTGTGCAACTCAGAGGATGGATTTGCTCTTGTCTGGAAACCAGCCCAGCTCAATTTAAAAGACCGGGTTCAGGAATTACTCAGACACAGCGTGTCTGACTAGACTGGAGCAATTGAAATATTTGCCCACACAGATGCTTATCAGACAATGTATTCTTCTTTTGACAGACCTTTCATCAATATTATTTAACAGCTGTTTACTCCTAGAACATCCAATTCCCAATTAAATGTTATTAAAAGCATTGCATCACTTTTCACTGATTTAATTCTGCCGTTTCCTCAGGAAGATGTCATGGACCACAGGCTTTAACTTTTTCCAGCAGGCAAATCTGAGCTGTAATTCTGTACTGTGCATCAAACTGCACGGCTATAAATAATGGGGGGTGACAAATGAGCACATCCAGGAAGCCAGGGGTAAAACCAAAAAAAAATTGCTGATAGATAAACCACTTGCTAGGTTGAGGTTCTCTGCTGCAAACTGGAGGGTTTCCTCTCTTACTTTGCACAGTGTTTGATGATGGCAGCCTCTGAGATTTTAGGTCTGGAAGAGCCACTGCCCACATTCCCTGCATTCACAGTAGTCTCAAAAGTCCCTGCAAGGCAATTATGATAAGTACTGAGACAGAGGAAAGAAAATGAGATAATATGCAAATGAAGGGAGATGATGCTGAAGCTGTGGGGTGTGATCTCAGTGACCTCCTGTGGGGCTGTGAAGAGGCACAGAAAGGAGCTACACAGTCTTGATGGTCTTGCCATAATTTTTTCCATAAGATTTATTAGGTCACCTGACTCCCACTCTGGAGGGCATATACGAAATTTGGGAGGGACAGGGAGAGAAGGAGCTCTGAAGCTTGAAATTAACATTTTCATTTTGTGTTGCTAAATACAAAGAATTTTTGTTTCTTGTGAACCCTGTGAATGGAAGCTATCAAATATCATAGCCAAGTCAGTAACAGGCTTAGACCACTGTGGCTGTCATCAAAAAGAAGTGAAAACCATAAGAGTTGGCTTTTAAACCGTGTCGCCGGAATATGTTAGTTTGTCTAAAATTTATGGCTTCTTCTGCTACAGAATCAGGCTCATCTGCAGAAGGTGTCCTGCATCCCATCTGGAAATTAATAGCTCTTCATCTGTCATGACTTAATAAAGGAATGATGTTTTGGATAAAAAGCCAAACAAGTGTCAATATTATTTTCAAGAAGAGTAAAGTACTAGTTTTGTTTGTTTTGTTCTTTAACAGGAGCTTTTGAACAGGAAGAAGAACCAGGAAACCACAAGTGATTATACAAGACCATGAAGAATTCACATAGGAAAAAAAGATATATTTGATGAGCTACAGAGAATCCATGCAAGGGTCCAAGATCATGGTCATTATTACAGTTCATAAAATCTGGGCAGTGTTACAGTGTCCAGTCTCTAGTAATAGGATGTCTCATGTGAGTCTTCCAGCAGGGAGGAAATCTCACTGCTTTATCTAAGACGGGTGAAGCAGCAAATATTATCATTATGATGGGAAAATAAAATTTAGCATAGTTTAAATTGAATTGAACCACTTCAGTCCTCACAGGATTTGTTCTCTGGGCACTGAGGTGCTCCACTCCCTCTGGATGGGATCTTGTCACTGTGCCAGGAGAAAATGCATGATTGTCTGCAGCCCTGGTGAAAACATGGATGCTCTTTTTTTTACTTTTTGTTTTTTTTTTTTCAATATAGCTTTTTCCTTTCCTGAAATCTCATCTCTCTCCTGCCATCCTGCTCTCCCCTTCCCACCCACTGCCCAGAGATTTGTCAGCTGTATCTAATACATCCGTTCAGAGCATGCACCATGCTACAGCTGCTGGGGCTTTTAGGAGACAGAAGAATGAAAAGCTTTCTGGCAGAGCCCCTGAAACACAGGGAGAATGAATTGTTGAGGAATCCCAAACAGCTCGAGTGTTCAAACAGCTCGTATCCATTTCTGTGACTTTCCTGTCAGTTCACATATATAATCTGGGGCATTTTCTGAGCTCCAGCTTTACATCTGGGGTGGATTCTGTAATCCTAGAAATGCCTTTTGTTCACCAAACACTCTTTCTTACAAAATTCCCCAAAGTTTTCAGTTGTGTAGGTTCACTTTTCTTCCGAGTGTCATGGTCCATCACAGTGTTTTACAGTATTGCTCATTTAGACAGCTACATCCTGATAAGTACTGAAAAGCAGGTTTTCATATTCATGGCTGGTCATGCATGAGTTTTATGCATTATTTGTCTCCCAAATAACTTTGATCATTCCACAAAATATCCTATTAAATATTTGCTATTTAATGACACAAATAAAAGACAAATTTTCATATCTGAAAGTAGTTTTGCTCCCTTTTGATGGAAATTGAGGTTGTTTTTCAATTTCCATTAAATCTCCTTTTTAATTATAAACCATGGTTTCTTTTATTTCAGACTGCTAAATGCAGTGGAACAAAACTGATTTCAGAGAATTAAGTTCTATTTAGATTAATTGTAATTTTATTATCACTTTGCCCATAGGGTTTGCCTTCTGTGTGTGTGTGTTTGGTAAGAGAGAACTACTTTTAAAAAATACAGTGTTATAAAGAATACATACTAAAAAACAGTAAAAGGTGCATGGATGGGGAGGTGGAAGAGAGAAATGAATAAATATCAGTTGCTAGAGATGCTAAAATTAGGTGATAGCTGTAAGTTAAGCTCTGAACCGATGGGAGTTGAGCATGAATTCCATGCCATGTCCTCTATATCATGTGTCCATCTGGCTTATTATAAATCTGCTCTGGTGCACACACCTCCAGCGCTCTGAGGAGTGTCATGCTCCATGCTCTGCCTCTTCCCCATCTAAATGCTTGTTTCCCTGGGCAGCACTATTTACCTGAGCAAATGGCTTTGGGCTGTCCTGGCCAGCTCATCCCCAGCTGCTGCTGCAGTGCCTTGGCAGGAGCTGCCTCTCCAAGTCCTCAGCCACGCAGCTCTGGGTGACCCTCAAGGAAATGTGAGCACATGCAGGGAACTCATTGACCTTGCATTCCCTGCGGTTCTCCATTGAAGATTTTAACTGCTGCATTTGACCTTAATTTCTTTAGGGCATTTAAAAATGAGCTAAGGTTTAATACCTGCTTTTGTCCTTTTCTGAAGTGCAGCCACCATGAATTGCTCAATTAACTCATTAGGGCCCTAAGCCAAGCAAGTAGCTAAGCCAACTGTGCCTTTTAAGACCCCTCATGAAAGGGCTTGGAACTATCCGAGCCTAAACCCACAAGATGTTCTTTTCCATGCTTTGAAACATCAGGCAACACAATGTAAAGTCAGACTTAAAGGGTGTTTGAAGAAAATTTGACACGCTATTTTTCTTTATTTAAAAAATACACATAGTTCTCCATTTCCTTGCAAAATGAATCAGCTCTGCAGTTCATTCTTGATTTTTATTGGAAATTATTTGTAGCCTTCTAACCCCATGTTCCCTAATTTACTTTTAAGATTTCAGCTTGCCTTGGTTTACCTTGTTATCCAGATTCCTTCCACTTAGCCAGAAGCAATATTAAAGGTTGCAGCAAACGTTATGGAGCTCTATTGCTTCTTTTGTCTTTTGCTGTAAAAACTTTCTCTGGAGTGTGGGTTTTTACTGTTTTGTTGGTTTACTTTTTACTGGTTTGCTTTTTTATTAGCGAGTGACAATTAAATTGGAAAGTGGCAGCGAGAAGCATTACTCACAGTGAGAAGTTATCCTTTGAAATAAGGTTTTGTGGTATTTTCTAGGGAAAGAACATAACAAGCAGTAAGACAGGGAAGCAGACCTGTTATCTGAATGTAACAGATATAAGTACTAAGTAAAATACAGAAACCAAAATAACAAATGGTACATTGTAAATCACATCCTGCTTTATCTTGATGGCACAAAAAGGAACTTAAGAGCATGCTTGGTTTGTGCTAGGAATTTTCTTAGCAATTTTAACAGTTTTGTAAGTTGCTTCTGTGCCCTATACAATGTGGTAATTTAGTCAGTTAATTACATCTTAAATTCCAATTTCTGTGGAAAAAAATCTGCTCTTTTATGCAAGTAAGCTCCAATGGATTAGAAGAATGTAGGAAGAGGAAAAGATGTTGGCTGGAGAACAAGCCTTCATGATGTTTTCCATCATGGAAAATGTGAGATTTCATAATGTTCTACTGTTCCATTTTTTTACTCTTACGAAGGAAAAAACAGACTGTGTGCTTCCTTTCAATGATAATTGTTAAACATTCTCTTGCCTGTCCCCCAGAATGAAAAGATTTTATTTCTCACACTTGAATAAAAAATTTCATTTAATAATTAAACTGTTCAGATTAGTGGTACCCTCTGCTTGATTGCTGTATGGGTAGCTGTAATTAACCTCTACTGATGTTAATTATGTACAAAGTGGGATCTTGGAGCTGCTGACCATGCAATTTGTTAAACAACTCAGGAGGTGATATGGCTTGCACAGTGTTTCTATGCACTCTTTCAACTTATGGCACAATGTGAAGTCAAACTGGTGAGAGTTGTGCTTTGAAAAAAATTGCAGAATGTGTTTGCACAGTAAAGTCACTGAAGTTCATTTGTCTTGGAGTCAAAATGAGTAGAGTGTCACCAAGATATCTCTGTAAGGGCCTTGCTGCAAAAAACTTTACTAGAAGTTTATCAAATCAAATGAAAAGTGATTAAATTCCTCAAAGGACTCCTTTCATGAAGGCCCAGTTCCACTAAGAGCCTGTACACAGTAGGAACACCATTCCATGTACTCCTTCTGCACTGACTTTACAGGTGCTGGCAGGAACCTCACAAAATGCAAAAGAGTCAGGACACAGTATAATCTCTTTCATGTTGTAAAGATGTTGGTGTTTCAATAGAAAACTGCTCAGGGACTTATCCTATGCAGAGATGAAATTTTATAAGTATTTATAAGATTCCTAGGAAAAATTCTCACTCCATTATCCTACAGAGGATTAACTTCTGTTTCACACAGGGATCAAACCAGTTTATCAGTGCACAGATTCTCTAAGCTGCAAACAATGCTAGAATTAGACTTGCAAGTAATTCTACAAACAGACTAAAGCAATTAGACTGAAGCAGCCCATTTTCTGTTAAAATAAAGAAAGCTTAACTGTTTAAAATGCATGTTTAAATGTGTGTTAAAACAAAACATCAAGTTTGTGATTTGTTTGTAAACAAGTGCAGCAAAAACCCAGGATAGAGGCTGTCCAGTAACAACTGGGAACTGAAGGATCAGTCTCTATCAGGAAGAGGGCTGGAGCATGTGGGGCCTCTAAAAATATCTATTCTTTGAAAATCATTTTATGGAAATATTGTCTTTATTATACAGTTCTGTTGGACAGGAGGAATAGCCAGGAGTAAAAATGCTGTGTTTGTGATGGTGGTCTTGTGCCAAATTCTTATGGTCCACATGGCCATTTAGATCTATAGAGTTCACTGATGCAAAAAAACTTCTCCAGAATTAGTCCCGCACTTGTGCACTTTCTTGCTACTAAAAATATCAAATAAAACTTGATAGTTTGGTATTCTTTACATACTGACTAAATTGTTTCAATAGCAGCAGGAAAATAAACATCAATGCGTTATTAGTATCATTTCTTCATATTACCAAATAGAATTTCACTGATGGTTTTCTGTAACTTGGAATTAAATTGCCCAATATTATAGTGGGACTAAGTCAATATAATACAAAAACATATTCAGAAAAATGTATTCGTATTTTAAAAAAAATTTAAAGTATTTGAGAAGCAAAATATTGAAAAATGTTATTTTAGCCAACATATTTCTTTAGATGAAATCAGCACACCATTAAGACTGAGAATACTTCAAAAAGTTATTCTCCTTTAACCTTATCACTCCGACATAATTGCAATGTGTGAGTGTAATAGTGTCCCAAAGCAGTGTCATTATATGTGACACAACAGAAGAGTCGGGCAATAAAACGTAAAAAATATCACAAACTAGAACTTGTGAAAGTATTTTCTGCTCAGTTTTTCAGGTGTAAGACTCAGTGGCAACATGCTGGGTTTCCTTGGATTCCCGCAATCCAGCCTCCAACCCTGGCTCTGTTCCTCTCTCCTGCCATGACGGAATGTGAGAGCTCCTCCTTCATCAGCCAGTTCATCCAGCTGACATTCAATAGAAGATCTGCTGAGCTTCTTCTGCTGGATGGGAAGAACCGGGGTCTTTCGGCAACCTCCACTTCCCTCTGAAGATGGGACCACCAGCAAAGCAGAGGCGACCAGCTCAAGCTCCAGGCTCAGCAGCTGCTGCTCACAGCTGAGCCTGTGAGAAGCTCCAGGAGCTCCTGCCCTCTCCTTCCCTGTTAGCGGCTCCTTCCCTTGCTCCAGCCCTCAGGCCCTGTGCCTTTCAGGTGCTGGAGTGTCTGGACTTGTGCAATCATGGTGACAGTGCCCTGATGGTCATGTCCAGGCACCTGCCGAGCGAGTGCAGGGAGCAGCTGCGCCTGCAGCTCAGAGGCCTCGTGGTGCTCAGCAAGGAGCCCTCGCTGGTGAGAAGGCGGCAGCGGCCGAAGCCACGCTGGCAGCGCCGGGCTGGGCAACGCAGCCCCTCGGGCTGGGCTGGGCTTCAGGAGCTGAGGCAGCTGCTCCCAGCTCTGCTGCCTCCTGCTTCAGCTGCCCCAGTGCCTCGGCACAGGCCTTTGGCTGCCGGGCCTTGCGGCAGCCGGGTGGGGTTGCAGAGCCAGGGCGCTGCCGGTGCTGCAGCCCTTCACGGCTTCACAGCACAGCCTGGTATGCACACAGGGCGGAGAAATACGTGGACTGTGTCAACACCTGGTGGAGCAGCTGGCTGATCCAGACAGTGAGATGGTTGGGATGACCCTCACTGTGCTGACCCGTATGCTCCAGGAGAAAGACGTGGAGATACCCAGCATCACTGCCGTGAAGCTGGCTGAGCCACTGCTGCCACATTTTGAGAACGTAAGGCCCTGTGCCCCCAGCCACGGGCACTGGACGCTGCCCAGAAACTTTGTGTCCTGTGGAGCTTTGGGCCTTTGTCCCTGTGGTCCTAGAGTAGTTGGTGCTGAGATCTCCTTTCCTCCAGGACAACAGCCACGTGCAGCTGCTCTCCATCCAGCTCTTCTGCACGGTGATGGAGCTGGCAGCAGAAGAGGAGGGAAATCCTCTCACGAGAATTGTGAGCCAGAGCCTGCTCCCACTCTTCTTGCGCTTGCACGATGAGAAGCAGCGCGTGGCAGAGGTGAGGTTTTTGCTGCATCCCTGCCAGGGGGCTCGGCTGCCTCCGGCCCTGGCGCCTGGCGGGCTCCGGCCTCCCGCCGGCCTTGGCACAGGGACGCGGGTCCTGTGCCCTGGGCTCTGGTGCCAGCTCCGGCTCTCTGCCGCTCTCCAGGCCTCTCACTATAAAACTAATCTGTGTTATTTTTACATCAGAATTGCTCTTCCATCTCTTCATAATGCTTAATCTCTTAATAAACTTTACACAAATCACTGATGGGTAATAATTTCCTGCAAAACCCCCTGTCCTCTAATTTATACAGACAGAAAGGTGAATTAGTCTGGGCTCTTTCCCAAAGTTTGAGCCAGCCACTTTCATGATAAAAAAGGAAGAGGAGAGCAGAATTTTTTGTCTTCCAGTATGACACATTCATGTCAAGTATATGCAGTCCAAATTATTTTATTTAATGATATTATTTTTGTGCCACTGCATATCCTGATTGCCTTGGTGGTATTTTATATAACAGAAATGGAAATCTATTAAGCAAAATATCTGGGGGAGGACCCCAAACAGATACAGTTAAATGTCTACTTCTGCATGAAATAGCACAGTTCAAATAGAAACAGTTTTGCACCTCCTTATTTTTGTTAGAGACCTTAAGAGATGGGAATAGTTTATTATATGATGCCCATGTTGTACTGATTGAAGACATTATTTGTGGCTTATTTATGTATTGTTTAAAAAAAAATATTAGAAAGGAAACCGAAAAACAGTGAATATATTTATCTCCAAGAAAGAGCAGAACCTGCTGGGGATACAGCAGTAGCATGAATCCAATGTGGGGTCAGCTTCTTCCATGCTAAAATTAACAGCAACTAAATCAACAGCTTTAGAGTGTTTCAGATGTACCCTGCCTGCCAAGGCTTAGCTGCTGAATTAAATCTATTGCTGAGACTGCCTTGTCCACTGTGTCTATATAGTATGCTAATTGTAAGATAACAACCTGGATTTTCAAGGGAACCTCAGTGTGACCCTTTAACTGTGGTCACAGCTTTAAGTAGGTAAATATCGTTGACATTCATAAGAGGGATCTCTACATTTTCTAAGCACTGTTTTCATCCATGGTTTTTGGGACTGTCAGTACTATAGAGCTTGTGCAGAGCTGAAGGTTGTTGATGGTAACCATAAATTTGGAGAAAAACGGATTTTGTCATTTCTGTTAAAGCTGATTAGAAATGTTTTGACACAATAGGTTTTATTGGAAAATAGAATTAGTCTGGTCAGATTAATTAAATTCAAATTTAGTTGAATACAGTAAAAATAAGCAGTTGGTCTCATTTTGACCAAAGCTAAATGAAAAATACAAATTCCCAGGAGACTGGAAGCTGTGTTTCCAAAATCCACTGATGGGTCATGTCTAGAAAGTCTCACAAATCCATTTGAGCTCTCTACAGGCTGCGTCTGCTTTAAAAATTAGGATAAATCAGCCTCACTGCAAATCAAGTACATACAGTTGGCTAGCCAAAAACAAGAGAAGAGAAAATGACCCATCCACAATCAGCTCACAGTGTAGGGGAAAAAAAAATTGTGGGCTTATTTCAGTAGTAAGGTTTAGGAGGTGAATGTTCTGCCAGTACACATATGATACTGAAATAATGGCATTAAAAGCAACAGTGCCCAAACCCTTGGCACGCTTCTGTCAATACATCTCCACCAATTCAGAGTTTCTGATGGCTGGGCTTGGCATTTTAATCTAGCCATTGTCAATTCCACTTCTGTTTTTATTAATCATACCAGCGATGTCTGAATAACTAACTCCAGAAAAATTGGATTTAAGAGGTGGTATTAAAGAATAGAATGTAGAGGTACAAAACTGACAAGCAGAAAGATATATATTGGTTCTTTTTAGGTAATATGCATTGCTGCATACACCTTCAAGGTATCTGTGAGCAATTTAAGTGTGTTTTTTGGCAGCTGTCACTGGTATCATCCATCAGAACAAGAGCCCTGGCCAGTGACACTTTGCTGAGGTGCTGAAGGGATATGGGGTTTAATTCTGAGCAGCTTTATATGACAGACAGTGGGATGGATGAATGCCAGAAAAAAAAAAAAGGACCATGATAGAATTTGCACAATTATGAATAATAAGACCATTTTTTTGTAAAAGCTGTAAAAGTCCTAACGACATAGGACTGCATATGAGGACATTGGAATTTGCATCAGCATGGGGAAAAACCAGCACCAAAAGTAAGAATGAGTGAATGAATGAATGATACTGTGCTTCAGCCACTCCTCCCAGGCTCCATTTTTAAAGCAGGGATGTTGGTGGTGTTGCTGACCATGCCCTGTGTGACCCCAAGAGCAATGTGGTTGTTTCCATAGCTATGGAATGTCTTAGCTGAGTGATGCAGACACAGATTGCACTTTCACCCAGAAAGGCGAGGTTTTTAATACACCTGGAGATTCTCTGCAAGTGCATCTCCAAAAATAAATAATTGAAGCCTTCACTGGTCTGGTATCAGCTGGAGTACAGCATGGATAGTAGCCTCAGGCTCAGTTTTCTGTACTTAGAACTTAAAACTAGAAAATCACTGAGCTTCAGACTGTACCATCACCTAAAGGTTTCCACTGCTCCAGCAGGAGACAGTTTGGGGATTACTGGGGGCCTTTGCCAGGGAATGCAGCACAGGGGACCCTCCTCTAACACTCAGAAATCGATGAAGTGGATTTTATTTGAAGCCTGTACAAGAGGTTCCATTTCCCTGCTGAAAATTTGTAAGACCATTTTTCCTACCCCCTGAGTCTTTGATAAGATATCAAGATAGGGATGTTCTGCTCTATGGCACTATATTAAACATGCAGCTTTTTAGTTTAATCCTAGAAGTCCTCAGTAGAGAAAGATGCCTTGGATAAAAGGAAGTGTTTCACCTTGAAAAGAAAACAAATTGATAAAAATAGTGGGGGAGAAGAGAGAAGAGAGGAGGAACAGACCTAATGATTTCAGCTGTCCTGTTAAAGGAGGACTAATGTTTAGGAATTCTGAGAAAACAGCTACACACTGACTCTGAAAATCATAACCCACCATATAAATTTAGCTATTTCCTCAGGACTACTGGATACAGAGTTTATTATAATGTTTTATGCTGTTAACATAATAAATAATTGGAATTGTTGCTTGTTGAAAGCATTCTGTTTTGTTTTTCTCCTGAGCTGAATTTAAATTATTGGCACTCTTATAAGGAAATCTGTAAGAGAAATTGATTAAAACAAAAAGAAAGGCATTTTTAAAATAGGATGCTTGAGTCTTCCTTTGAAATCATGTATATTTTAATAAAAAAAATCAATATGTGTTTAAAATACCCAATGTGCTGATTTATTCCACACAGAAAATATGCTGTAGCATATTCTGAATTATTTTAAGTAGGTAAAAACTGGAATTTCTGTCAGGTTAGAAGATGCATTTTCTGATTTTCATTCTGAGTTTAGATGGTAAAAATAGCAGGAAAGAAATTCTATCCGCAGAACAGAAATTTCCATTTCAGATACCTACAGTCTGTAGTTCTGCACAAATGAAGCTGCCTCCCTCTAATACAGAGTGGCAAAATGGGTGTGCTTTGAGGTTGGTTTGTCCCACTCTGCCCAAGGATTCTGTGTGACCTTTAGGTTGGCTTCTGGGATGGGGTGACAGCAGGAGGGAGAGGCCTGGTTGTGTGGGGAGGGAAGGGAGCAGTTTCTACCTGGTGAGTGTGCCCAGCATGGAAAGGTGTTGGGGCATGTGAGGATAGGAGAGCAGCAGAGGAAAGAGGAGGACCAGGAGCCAAAGTCTCAAGCTGGCAGGAGGAGGGAGCCTTTGCTTTGTGTTTCTGTGGCTATAAAACCCAGGAAGCTGCAGGGAGCTGCTGAACTAGAAAATAATACTGGAGGGATTAACTTACCTTTCAAGGACAGAAGCAAGAGGAGTGTTTTTCAAACCTTTTTAATATATCTTTCCACTACATTTCCTATTTAATCTGACACCTTGTTATAGTTTATTATTTTACGGGCCTGATAAATATGTTTTGATATCCTTTGGCATGTTTGGTTTAAAAAGTGGGAAAAAAAAGAAGTGTGAACAGTTGGTGGTTGAGCAGGTGGCCAGAAAAAAATGTTTTTCCTGAGATGTGCTGAGTTCTTATCCTCATCACCCTCTGAGACATCGTGGCAAATAACACCAGCACCAAGTACTACTCCAGTCACCCAAGCTGAAAAGTAAGAATGGCTATCAAAGTCTGAACTTTCTACTCCTCAAACTCAGTAAATGAAGGCTTTTCTGTAACTCTTAAATCCATTTAATCCAATCCTTCCTCTCTCCCAGCTGTCTTCTTTTTGTTCTCTTCTTTCTCTCTTGCTCAAACACTGTCTATAGTGGTGTGTTCCCATTCTTGCCTGCAGAATGTCCAGTTCACACTGCAGTGATGGTCCCTTGGAAACAACTCCAAGTCCTTCCTGTGTCGTACCAGGAATCCATTCTGAACAACCCCATAAAGAATCCTCAGAAAGAAAGGTGGCTTGATAAGAGCCCACCTCACCTTTGAGAACACCCTAAATATGTGATTGTTCTTGGTAATAATGGTTCCAACATTCTTTCTGTACCTTTGGAAATGAGAAAGGGGGATTTTTTTTTTTTTTTTTAAGATAGGACTCCCATAAGGAGACCAGCTAATCTGTTTGATTTATAGTAGCCTGAAAAGTCTGTACAAAGAAAGCAGGAACCTGGTAAACAAAAGAGACATCTCAAGGTTGTGCATTCATGGTTCACTTGTGCTGAGGTACATAGTTACAAGTGAGTATAGAGGAGAATCTGCTCAGGTAATTTAGCCCAGCAGAAAAAACCATCTTCCTAAACTATGCTTTAGGCTCGATCTCAACATCTGTGACCTCTCCTACGTCCTTAGGACTTCCTTTAAAAATTCAGGATCTCCAGACTTCTATGAGAATTGGTAACTAATTCCTGTGATGAGGCAGTGCCCTACATAAGAGCCGCTCTGCACCTCCAGCATTCAGAGGAATATCACAGAAGAATATCACAGAATGCACAAACCCTCTTAATTTGTGCCACTGATATGACAGCACTGGGAAGATCCCGTTTGGCAGGAGAGAGGTCAGCAATGTGTTAGGTTTGTTATATTCTCTCCCCAGTTACTCAGGGTCTCTCTCTGTCTGAATAAGAAGAGAGTGCAGAAACATGGTGCAATAAATGGCCACTGAAAGGGTGACAGCTCTTCCCAGAAAAGTGACAGTCTTGGGAGTGGCAGCAGCCATGAAGCCTGAACATCCCAACGGTGCTATTTGATTAATACATTTATAAGCTAATTTATATCTCCTAGCCATTTTTTTTCTGTGGGGTTTGTTTTGCAACATTGTCACTCACTTACAGGAACTGAAAGAAATTATTTGAGAGGTGTCATGAAGTGTTAATATTTTTGTATTCTTTTCATGGTTGAAATAAACTCACAAACTGAGTCATTGAGTGCCTTTTGATACTGATGTACCTTGAAGGGCAGTTTGCATCCATGGCTTTCTCAGGTTGTGTATCATTTTACTGATCACCATAAGTAAAACCAGACAAAACACAGTCACCAAAAAACTCAATTGGCTGTTATGAAGAAATGAAAATCCATTAATGAACTGTAACATTAAATAAACAGACCTTTTCTGGTGATAAAAAGGATGTAGATAATTAGCCCATATACTTCAGAGTTTTAGTGGGAGAGACTTCTTTTCGAAGATAAATTGGTTTTTGTCTAAATACATCCTGAAAGAGAGGCACAAAATGACGTTCAGGTTACCGGCAGTTTCAGAACCACTCCCACTCGGGAAGAAGAGGAGTAATTTGGGCCATTCGGGTTTATAACTTTCCCCAGCCTTACCAAGGTCATACTCACAACATGGTGTACAGTATCTCTGGGATTTTCCTTCTTTTCTTCTGAAAGGAGACTTTCAGTTTCTTAGAGGAAGAAAAAACCCTTATCTCTTCTTTTCACGGCACCAAGTAGCTCTCTGCTTTCTTTTTGTTCTCAGATGCTGACCATCTTCACTTTATTGCAAGAAACAATGACGAAATGCCACCCTTTTGTTTTCGGAAGTGAAAGGCAGGAGAGGGGAATTCAGCAGCGGTGGAATTCCAGGAAAGCACCAGGAAAGCACTGGCCCCGGTGGCTCAGGATGCTCTTGGTTCAGCACCTCTCTTTACTAAGATAAATTTTATGCTTTGCTAAGATGAATTTAAGGGCCATTTTTTAGGAGCTTGTACTTTATCTATTACAGCTGCTTCCAAGCAGGTCCATAGGTATATTTCTGGGGAATGAGGAGTTTATTTCTGCAGGCTACTTCAGGAAAGTGACTTCCAGGAGAAAATAACTATTCTTTTAAAAAAATATTTGTTCTTGGCCAGGCAGAGAAAAGAAGGTGCTGCATGTCCCAGTGGCTGACTTTGGAAACCTCCTCCTTCTTCTGTTCTTGCCCTGCACAGTACCTGTATCAGCACTCAATGTGTCTTCTCCACAGGTCTACAGGAGCACAGATGCAGTTAAACTTCTATAAACCAATTGGCAAAGGTTAAGAAGGCCAAGCCAGGCTTGCTGTTGCATCTTGGTCAAGAATCTATTGCTTTTCCTATAGATCAGCTGCCATGAAAAGAAATACCTGGGTTTTACAGTGACTGAGATTATTTTTGATTTACACTTTTTAATTTTTCTCTTCCTGTGGTCCTCACCAGCATTATTTGAACCCCCTGATCTGCAGTATTTACCTCACAGGAGAACCATCACTGTCCACTGGGATGCTCTTATTACAGCCTTCCCAACCCCCCCTGGCATTTTACAGCTTGAATTCTGCTCATCCAGTCTGACCACAGATTTAAATAGGAACAGAAGTAATGAAATCAAAAGGCAACCTTACACTTGTGGCAGCCAGTCCATCCCTTAAAATGACAAGCTTTACCAAATAAATTTTTCAGAAGGGTGTGAGATCAGAGCTTTTAATCTTTGGTACACCCATTCTGAAGACTAAGCTGACTATGGACCACAAAGTTCACTAAAGCTGAGCGACACCAAGCTTATACTTACTATATGTACCTTCCCAGGAAAACAATTAAGAAAACTCAAATCAGAACAAAAATTGAAAACTGCTGGTGCAAGACAGTATTTCCATGTTTGCTTAAGATCTGCTGATCTGACTGGAAACTTGCTGCACTTGGAGCCTTTTGTAATAGAACGAAAGTGCAAAAATGTTGCCATTTGATCAATATTTCTATGTTTTCTCTCTTTCCCCCTATATTTTCTGAGTAAGAGTCTGATGTCCCATGATGTTTTTCCGGTGTTTTGTTCATAAGTGTCTCACACCATTGTAGACCCATGTTCAGTCATTAAAAATGTTTTCAGAACAGTGTTCATTGGTGACATTAGTCTGAAAAATGCAGGAGCTTCCCAGAGAGTTATGTGGGATCACCCCTGGATAGTGTGTGGCTCCTGAAGGAGATCAGCTCTTGCCTTCCAGCCCAGGGGACAGCACCATGTGCAGGTGGATGGGCTGGTGAATAAGGCAGAGCTTTGGTGCTCATTCCTGAGCTCCCTCTGGCAAGAGGAACCCTGAAAGAGCACTGTGCTCTTTCTCCCTGTGGATCCACCAGGTCTTGGGATGCCTTCGCCTTGCTCAGCCTGCTTCTCTACTTGGGAAGGCAAGGACAGGAAAGGTAACAAAATACAGCTACTTGCCTCCTAAAGTTGATTAGAAACCAAAAATTGGTATTGTAATTTTCAGAGAATAGTGAAAGAGATGTTTCACTTTTTGCAGAGATGGCCACAGAGCTGTTATCTAGTGTGATGCACAGAAGACTCATATCTTTAATTTGGACTTCACTTGCCTTCCAGGAGATGAGTGGGATTACGATTCTGTAATTGCTGGTCAGCATGCAACTAAAGCTTCTGTGCTTCACCAGCCACTGAACATTAGTTGTTATTACAGCTTGTTATATTTCCATTCCTCTGGAAAATTTTCACAGATCAATAAGTTGGTGTCATAAAAGCAGGATTCCCTGGACATCTGTAAGGATCTCTTCACAATCTGTGGAAGCAGCTATATCATAGAGTTCACTTCTGGAGAATTTCCCTTCAGCTGTGCAGAGAATTTTCAGTCTTTGTACTAGAGCACTGCTAATTGTTTGCACAGTTAATTAAACTGTGGGTGAGGTATTCGGTTAAATATCCATGTGTAATGCACATATTGACTGTTTCAAGGTGAATACTTTTCTAAACCATGAGCTATTGAATGTTGACCCACCGTGGTCCATTTTCTCTAATTGGCTTGAAACTCCTCTCTATTGCCTGTTATGATGGAAGGTGTTTTTACCACCCACTAAAACATTACTGTGTCTAAATATGAATATTATCAGGTGTGCTGCGAATCATTGTGCAGGAAGGAGACTGTCCTGAGCACACATTTGTCTTGGTGATTGGTTGGGGTGCACCTTCTCTCTGCACCAAAGCAGTGGGTGAAGCCTGGCAGTCTCCAGTGCCCCTCAGTCACATTGTGCAAGTACAACAGAGGGTCTGTCCCTCTCAGGAGCTCAAGGTGTTTCTTTCTGCTTGACTATGTAAGCAAAGGGTTTGGAAAGGGTTGGTTTATTGTTGGTTTTGGGTTTTTTTTCTGTATAAAATGACAACCAAATTACGCATATTTTGGTAAACCTCTGCAAGATTCCTCACTGTGTAGCAGTAGTCCTGAGGTTCAATAAGTTATTCTGGCTTCATGGAATGTGATGAATGTGCAGTGATTCCTCAACGCTTGCAAAACCTCTCATTCCATTCAAAGATACCATTCAAAATCCCTTGCATATCATAGCATGCATTCAGAGAGGGATTGATGAGGAAAACCAGCTCTTAGGTGATGTATCCTAAATCAACACAAGTTCAGAAAGAATTATCTATTTGTAAAAAACTAATTCAGTTCTGTAGCTCAGCAAATCTCTTGATGCTCCAGGCTATGGTTTGAGGTACTTATTTAAAACAAAGTCAGGGAATTTTTTGGTCCATGCTGGATGTCTGTGTATTTCTGTGTGACTCTCTACATTGGTCAGCATTAGGCACAGGATGATACATGGGACACACATTTTTAGCTAAATCATTTAAAAAGAGACCTTTAGCTTTAAGGGATTTTATCTCAAGTTGTAATAAGAGAAGTATTGAGAGTCAAACCACAACAGCAGCTCAAGAGACATAATTCTGTAAAAAGTGGTTCCACTTTATTTCAATGGCTTTTTTTCTTCCGTCAGCATGAAAAAAAGTTTTCCTCTGTGGATTTAAGTAGCATTTAGAGCATTTAAACCTACCTATTGAATGATAATTGCTGCATTCAAAATTCATGCTCCCTTCATCACACATTAGCAATAAGATGAGGAAGAAAAGTGTTTGGAAAGGAACAGACACTGCTGGGTACCACTCAACTGAGACAGAGCGGATGGCAGAATCCATTGCTGAGGTGTGGAGTGCAGGGGAAAGCAAAACATTCTCCATGGTTTCCCAGTGTCTATTTTAATAAGAAACTGAACTCCTGCTCTCAGGAAAGCGATGCTGCAGTTACACAGAGAGAAAAGCAGCTGTGGCTCTCTTTCTTGTTTGTCCTAGAACTCAAAGTGCTGAAAAAGATTGTTTTGTATAACCTGTTGGTCAGAACATCTTTGGAGCAGTCATCAAATTCCAGAGTTAATTCTTAAAGGCAAAAATAGCAAAACTGCCCCCCCAAAAAAAAAAAAATTAAGAAAAAAATCAATCCAATCCACAAAGTGCACTGCTTGTTAGGCAAAAAATTTAATTCCCTTCAGGCTATTCTGGGAGCTGGGAAAAACTCTGCAGAAAATGAAAAGCAGATTCACTTTCTTTGACTGCAGCAGGAGGGGAAGGTTACACCTTCACAGGCCTCATCTCCGTTTTTCTTCTAAAGAAAACCATCATTAATGATGTGAACTCCTGTTGTTTTTTAGCTGCTCTCAGAAGTTTGTTTGGATTTGTTAATCAAGTGGGGAGGTATGGAAATCACTATGGAGAGATAACAGCTAATAAGCAAAGACAAAGATCAAAACAAACCCAGAAATGTACAATTTCTGACCGCAGTGATGAAAAGTTAAATCATGTTTTTGTCATAGTCTTTACTTATTAGCTGGTAGCTAATCCTGCTCATTATTTTCCAGAGTGAATAACTGTAAAGTTTTATTTTATCTGTCAATGAACTAAACTTTTAATTAACTTTCATATTTGTCTTAAGTTAAGACTAATGACTCTCAAAGGAATTGCTTAAAATCCTTAAACTTTTGAACAAAGGGACCAGCAAAAAAGCACTAAGCTTCCTTTGAAAACCAACCTTTCTGTCAGAGAAGAAAGTAAAAAAATAAGCAACTTGAAACTGGCAGACTCAGAGTATTAATATTCATCACGAAAACAAACTATAAGAAAATTTAAATCTGTGTTAAACCCAGAGGACTTTCACTACTGATTTCACACACATTGGCAAATTACACTAATGATTTCAGTACTCTGTCTCTAACTGGAAGATAATTATTGGTGCTTAAATTAAGACTTTATCTGAACTCTGACACACTTTGTTCAATGTTACTTACTTGTTTTAGTACAGACAAATGATTGTTGACAATTACTTTAACAGAACATCATGAATGTGTGCAAATTTTTATTTTCTTTCTCCCCATCATAATATATAACATATATAATGGGTGTCAGGATGGTTTACCTGACACTGGTGTGACAGACAGATGGAAGGACCAGAAACAATAATAGGATGTATAGTGGTATCACCCAAGTAGGTTTTGCATAAATAAAACTTATTCCAGCCTTAATACATAAACTAGTATTGCAGGAATAATTATGGCAGGTGCCAACACAGAAATATTAAGTGAAAAAAGAGGGCTGCAATAGAATTGAGAAGCAAAAATTTTACAAAAGTAGAAGAAGTAGTTACAAATCCTCCAAGGTTTTGGGCAGTCTGCACTAGGGTGAAAGTAGAAATTTATCTTTGAAGGGTGAACTAACACCCTCTACTTTTCAGCTGCTCAAGGAAGATCTTTTCTTTAGTCTGATCCTCATCATGGTGGTGTGTTAACTGGCAGGGCACTAAAAACAGGATGTGGAAGCAAACAAGCAGTGTGGCCTTGTAGCATGTGTTTGACAAAAGCTGGCTGCAGCTCAGTTAGTTTTTTTTAAAGCCCTGTACCAGGCCTTTTCCTTCTTTCTTTCTGGCTCTTCTGATAGCATGTGTGCTTTCCTGCTCTGTTATTGACTTTGCTGCAAGCCGTCCTCCCAGCAGAATTGATTTATGATACACTTTGCAGCCATCCAGACAGCTTCCAGTGAAGTGACAAAGAAGTTCTGCTTCTGCACCCACCTGATCAATGAAACCCAAAGAAAGACTAGACAAAACAGACACCCCACATGGAGATATATGGGTGCCAAACATCAGGCACAGAAGTTTGCAAAATTCACAAAAGTGCCATGCAGCAGTTTTATTTATTTAAATTTTTTTAAAAAAATTTGCTAGGTAAGATTCTTCCTGTTTAACAGAGTTTTTAAAAAGGCACATAAATTACCACATAAATATGACTGGAAATGGACTCTAAGTTTAGCAAGTGGGACAAAAACACTGTAGGATGCTAATGTACTAGAATAAGAAATGTTTAGCCGTTTTCTCCATCTCAAGAACAAAATATACTTTACAGCTGAAATATTGAAGGTATTTAAATAGTTAACCAGGAATGGTTTGATGTTGCAAAGGGCTGAACAATGTCATTCTGATCCAACCATTTTCTGAAATGTGTATTTAATTGGATTTTGAATCAACTCCAGTGTTTGGGTGAACCACATAGTTGGCATCAATAAATGTTAGACTGAGGCTGAACATTCTCTTCTGGCAGAATCTAGGCACATGAGAGGCTGAAAGGACTTTACCAGATCCTTATCACCCACATATCTGCATGAGGATGATAGAACCACACAATCATTTAGGTTGGAACACACCTTTTTGTCCAACCATTAGGCTGACCCTGCCAAGTCCATGACTAAACCATGTCCCTAAGTGCCACCTCTTTTAAATCCCTCCATGGATGGTGACTGGGCAGCCTGTTCCAGTGCTTGACATTCCTTTCACTGAAGAAGTTTTTCCTGACGTCTGATCTAAACCTCCCCTGGCACAACTTGAGGCCACTTCCTTTCATACTTTCACTTGTAAGCTTGAGAGAAGTCACTGATCCTCACCACGTCCAGCCTCCCTCCAGGTAATTGTAGAGAGCAATAAGGTCTCCCTGAGCCTCCTTTTCTCCAGAATTAACACTCTCAGTTCCCTCAGCCTCTCCTCATCACACCTGTGCTCCAGATTTCTCACCAGCTTCATTGCCCTTCTGTCAGTTCATGGACGATTTTTGGGAACAAGCTGTGCCAATGTACAATTTAAAGGTCAAAACCTCCTAAAGTTTAACCTGAACTTGACACACTTGGGAGAGACAGACACCCTGCTTTCTTTATGCCTGCAAAAAGTGTAGAAACTTGTTCTATGTCCCTGGATGTTTTGGGGTTTTTACCATAATTCAGCTGTGCTAACCTTGACTTCCTTTTGCCTGCACAACGAGGGAGCATCTTGATGTAAGGCCATTGCATGTGTAGTTTACAGAGCAAATCACTGTGTGAGGGGAAGGCATGAGAAAATTAGGTTCTAAGACAGCATGCCATAAATCTTGCTTTATAGGACAGGATGCTCTTGGTCTCCAGAATTATCTTGTTATAAAGGCAATGAGATAGAAAAGCAAATAGTGGCTGGGTTTTGAAGCACTCCAGTCCCTTGGACGTGTGAAAGAAATTTCTCTCAGCCCTGTCAGCCAAAATGCATTGCTCTGTGCCCAAAAGTGCATCCCCACGTACATGTACTACACACACACATCTCCCATGAGCAGGAGCATCTGATGCTCTGCCGTGTCACTGGGGTGAATGTGCTCTGTTCCTCCTTCCTCTCTAATGAGATTCTGCTTTGAGACAGACCTTGTCAGAGGCTAATTATAACAAATGTTTGGAAATATTTGCTCCAGAATAACCTTTGGCTCCAAGATGGATTGCTTGTGTGAGGCAGGGTCCCCTGGCAGAGCCCTGGAGATCAAGTTCTGCTTCAGAACAATGTCTGAGATTCAATAATGGCACTGTGTACTCGGCTGACCAACTTTGGCAGCTTCTGATTGATTTCTTTTCCTCTTCAAGCCTTGCCTGTCACGATCAGCTAATTAAAAGTGCAGTAATCTGATATAATCTCTTTCCCAGTTGGTGCAGCAGTTGGCTCTCTAACAGAAATAATTGATTTGTAAACTGCCAAACCTCAGGCATTTAGACTTGCATTGTCTCCTCTAAACCATGTCTAACAGGCAAAATTTGTCTCCTGATACGTCAAGTGACCCACACAACAAAATTAATTTAGCCTTCACTGCTATGGAGAATCAATAGAATAGAAATAGATAAATTTTAAAATGTAATAAAAGTCTGGAGGAAAAGCAAATAAACATGGCCACAGCCTGTTTGTGCAAAGTCAGCAGTGTGTCACCATTTGGCTCCCCTCAGTTTTTCTACTGCTCTTACTGAAGAAGAGATAGTTACCTTTCCTATGTGATTGTCTTTACACTTCAAATCACACTTATTTATTTCTCCTTTTTCAAATACAGTTCAAACCTCCTGTGACATGTGTGGTTCTCAGTGGCTGGTGACACAAACAATAGAATCTTTCTAACAAGGCACAATAACAGCCCTGAGTATTTTTTTTCTTACATTAAGGATTCTTCTTTAATATTAAGGGTAGGATATCATTACTTAAGTATCCTTAATGTTGCCCAATACCTCCTTTTTTTGTAGGACACAGATATCTGAGTTAGAAGGGGTGAAAGTGTCCTAAAAAGAACAGCACTGGAATAGGTACTGAAATTGCTATAGCACAGAATTTCCTAGCAGAGGTATCTGCTGCCTCCTGAAGTTCAGTTCTTAATTTTCCAGCCTGACAATGAGCATGAATGTCTGTTTTCCTCCAAGTTTGTAAATGAAGAAAAAATAAACCTATCATGTAAGTGTTTAATAGGTCAAACTATCAGAGTTCTTAGAAAGCCATCTGCTTTTACAATCATAAAAAACCATACCTAGAAGCAGTCAGTTTTTGAGGAATAAAGCTGTGGTTTTTGAAATGCACTAGAGAACGTGTCACTGTACAGCAGGAGTTTGTCTGTAATAAATCTGCTTCTTTGGGGGCTTTGCCCTTTTCTGTTCACTGCAAAATGTTTTCTTTTACATCTTTTGTCCCGGCAGTAAATCAGCATTTAAACCCTGGTTTACACTGGGTTGAAGAGGGCTGTATCCCTCTGCCAGGAGGCCACAAGCCCTGTCACCCCAGGGCAGCTCCAGACAGTCATTCCATTCCTGCAGCAGGATATAAAATATGTATGGCTAGAACTATCAAACTGTGCCAGATTATGTCTATATTCATGTATTTCCACATGAGTGCATAGATCCAGTATATATAGAGGTCTATTTCTGTATATCACATACATGTGTGTGTTATATGTGCACATACACACTGAATTTCAACCATATTAAAGACTGGATTCTGGGCACAGCAGTTGATTTTTTTGCCTCTTTGTCTCCCATGCTTTTATTTTCCATGAGTAGTCTCTAGTTTTGTGTGTGATTTCAGTTAAAGTACTACAAGTAGTACTTTAAATATAAATAAATTTTACAAGTGAAATTGTTCACCTCCTAAGGGATTTGAATCTGAGATTCACGCCATTAAAGGATTTAACTCTGATCTAGTAGCTTTTAATGTCCTGCTAGCTCCTAAATGCACTACAATGAAGGTAGCAGAAGCCTATGGATGGGTTTGAGATGTTCAGATGGACAAAGCATATTTAATTACATAAATATTCTATTCTGCAAATAAATTCAATTCAAGAAAATACTCCTTGTGGTAAATATCTAAGGAATCTTGTCTGCGTTTCCAAAGATACCTCTCTCCCCAGATATATAAAATCTTGAGTTCACCTTTTATCAATGACAAAACTGTAGAGATTTCAAGATTGCATTTGATGTTTTCCCTCTTTTACGGTGGGCTGTCTACATCATGTACGGATTTCATTTGGCCAACTTTTTTTTTCCCCCCTGAAATTCTTAGCCTGTATAATTTAAAAAAAAAAAATTAAAAATCCAGAAATGAGGGTGAGAAATGCACATTATCAAGCACTCATCTTCATCCTGTTACCACTTTGGGTAATTCCAACCAGAGCAAGCTCCAAAGAGCCTCCTTTAATTACCTTCTCACAGGTCTTATCTCATTGCCTGCCTTTGACAGGGCTTGCCCTTCATTTTACCATCACTTCCCACTTCAGCCCAAGGAGGGTTCAGCAGTGCACAGATGGAGCAAATTCTCAGGAAGGGTTTGGATTTGGAAAACTGTAATGCACAGTCTGGAGGTGCACCAGGCATGCAGATGTGTGCACATGGAAATGTATGAGAGCAGAGCATCAAAGCTCAGCCAAAATAATTGACAGTATTCATCAATACAGTAATCTGCCTATTTTTATATGTAGGCCATAATGGTTCTGTATGATGTTCAAAAGTGATTTTTTTTTTTTTTTTGCTTAAGTGTAAATATTAACTTGTAACACCCCTCTGCCCCCTGCCCTGTACTCAGATTTCTCTCTATTCTATATCTGTGACTAGATGCATATTGTCTTCTGGACCAAAAAAATTAGCACTTTGCCTCACCCTGAGAAATGTATCATGAACAATATTTCCACATTATCCCACAGTTAAAAGTTTTAAAAATCAATATTTCTCTGTATGTACCTGTGCAATAAAGTATCAAAATCTGAATCATGTTTTAAGAAAAATGAAAATATATAATTACCTCTAAAATGAAAAGGCATAAATTATCCCTAATTGTCATATATTCTTCTCATCTACAACATTATTTCCAGCATAGCCTAAATCACGTTCCTGAGTCAAGCCAAATGACATTGAGGAATTAATTACTGAGGTATTCAAAGTGACTACACAAAGATTTCCTGAAGGACTGGTATGGATTAATCGTGACATCTCAAGGTGTTACCCTTAATAGGATTTCCAAAGATTTATCTATGAGTAAATTTTGAGCTCATGAATATCACGTGGATCTTGGTGTATTTTCCCTTTACAGCTGTAACAACAGAGACTTGCCTGGTTTTCAAGTTGTTAGTGACTATGAATGTCTGCTGGTAATTTTAAAGACCTACCATTTATTCAATAAATAGTGAAGTTTTTCACCCTGAAAGCTGAAATTATACTACTTGGAGATTTCTATATAGATATGAGCCATATATAATAGGACATGCTTTTCTGAGTGAAAGAACTGAATTGTATGAAGATTTAGTGCTCTGGAAAATTAATGTCTCCAACACTGGTTATCAGGTTATTTGTTATGCAGCTACACAACTATTTGATCAAGATAGTTCAAATAAATAATCAGTGGGATATGTAATCTATGGGGATTCATTCAGCCCTGTGACAGAAATGAAAAAGAGAGGTTTTAGAAACTTTGGTTTGGTTTCCTTTAGAGAAAGAGTATTCTGCTACAAAATAAAAACATTTTTCACATATGGGTATTACTGTGAAATTGACTTTAAGGAAGAACCTAAAAGTATTAAGAAAAGATTTCACTGATCAAGAGATACTGTGAGAACTTGAATCCAGTTCTACATCAAAAAATGATAAACTGTTCATAAATCTAAATGAATACATTAGAAGAACCAATAAAGAGCAGCAGAATGTGCCTCGTGTTTTGTCCACTCTTTGGATTGCTTTTTAAAGTAATTAAATTTTCACAAATTATTTTTACATCTTTTGATGCCTGGCCCATATACATGATATGACTTGAGCATGATGCATAGATTTAACTGTGATAATTGTATTTTTACTGAGACAAAGGGCCTCAGTCTTGCAAACACCATTTACTTTCAGAGCAAATAAAATGGCTCGTCTTCATAAATCAAAGCCTCTAAAAATAAACATTTGTTTTAATTCGTTTGAGACATAGTTTGAGTTTTGTGTGGGGATCCTTTATGCCAAGTTATCGTAACTTTACAGCTCGTGGTAAAGGGATGAGTATCAGCTCTTTCTGTGGCTGCTGATGTCCCACACTGCTTCAGGCATGTTTCAGTGCCTAAGAGCAGGCTGACCTTACCTGAATTACTGATTCCTTGGTCTGGCAGCCACACTGGCCACAATATCCATCAACTTTGGGCAGAATGAGTTTCTTAAAAATAATTATTTTCAAGGCTCTGTTCTTTCTGTGAGCTCAGAGTGCTGTAAAACTGCTTTTATGCCCCTTGCAAGGGGGATCATAGAGGTGTGTGTGTCTGACCCAGGGGTGGGTGTGTGCCAGCATCAAATGCCAGCGGGGCTGAGGTTTGGCCTCTGCATCTCTGTTAATGTGGCTCTCAGATTAACAGCTAATCCTCAATTAATCCTTACATTTACTTATGTCTGTCACCTCTACTGACTGTGACCAGAACTTTGAATTAAAGGTGCTCATCCCTTGTTTTGCTCGAAAATATGAGCATGAGACATCAGCAAAAATGATTGCAAATCACCAGTCTCTGCTGCTGGGGTCTGCCTTGAGCTGGGTTTTGTGAGGGAATTGGCAATTTTGGAGGCACAGCCATGAAATCTGTCAGAGAGTTGATCTGAATGAATAGAATTCCACTGAAAATAATACAGTAGAGGTACTTCATAATATTTGAGGTTCTAGAAACCTAGATGTAGATGTCTGCCTTTTGGATAAGGAGAACTAAAGGGAAAAAAAGTTAAATATTTGCATATTTATAGATGTGTGTGCATGAAGACACAGACAGATCAAAACAGATTGTAGAAGAAAGTGTATATTCACACCATTAGAAAATAGGTAGAAGACAGTGTTTTAACATCCTCTCTTTTTTGATTCATACTTCCAACACCTAGCCTTACCCTCTGTAAAAGTAAAAAGGAAAATATTCTCTTATACAGCCATTATTTTTAAATCTATCAATAAGTTCAAGAAGAGCAGCTTTGAACCCTACTGCTTTGCTTTTTCTTTCATCAGGCATTGGGAAACTGTCAAAGCAAATAAGCATTACATTTTTATAAAATACATAATTACTACGATTACTGAGATTTCAGGCCATGACAATCAAAAAAAATCAAATTCTGATGTGGATGAAGCCTGTTCCTGCTGTGTGTGCCACCCATCCTGGCCTGGAGCTGGTCACACACAGGGACAGGGGACAGGGACAGCCCCAGAGCATCCCAGCCCTTTGCCAGCACAGGGGTCACTGAGGTCCTTGGGTTGCTGTAGGCACCATCAATATTCAAATATTCAATATTCAAATATTCAATATTCAAATATTGAATATTCAAAAGGGCCAGCTGCCTTCCCCAGATCCTGTGGTCTGGAGTGTGATAACATATACCTAATACTAAATAGTGAGGAAAAAACCATTTCCTTCCCTAGTTCACCCTCATTTTTTTAATTACACAGTTTTGGAAAGGTGTTGAAGAGGTGCTAATCTGAGTCATTATTGTTTATTGCAGACTATTGTTAAATCAAGCACTGTGGAGAAGCAAAACGCTATCCAGTTATTCCCTATTCTTTTAACTCTTTCTTATTAAAATCTTACTTGAATTTTGAATACTGCAAACGCAGACTATTTTCTGTTTATTATAATTTCTTTTGATTTTTTTTCCTGCATTTTAGGATGTTATTTCTACACCATTGGCTGTTCCAGTAATCTCAGGTTTCAGTGAATGAGAGAGATCAGGTTCAGATGTGGCCTGTGGGTGAGGTCCTGGGGTAGGACTGCACCCTGAAACAATTGTAAATCTTTTTCTTGAAGATTAGAGGGTTCTGTTGTGGTTATGGCTCATGAAAGAAATGAGATATAATAGCAATAATATAATGAGAAATAAATGAGATATAAACCTTAAGGTGGAGAGCAGGTTTGCCAGTTGTGAGCTACTGTAGGGCACACATTATTGAGGATCTGGTGGGAATTGCTTCCTTCAAAAGTTTGGGTGTAACCCAGTGCTGCTGGGCCTAATTACTCTGTTAATTGGCAGGACTCAGCCTGCAGGGATGGCAATGGGAAACATCTGGGAATGATGGCAGTGGTGATGGCAATGGGGAACATGTGGGGGAATGATGGCAATGGGGAACACCTTGGGGGGATGATGGCAATGGGGAACACCTGGGGGAGTGATGGCAATGGGAACACCTGAGGGAATGATGGCAATGGGGAACACCTGAGGGAATGATGGCAATGGGAAATACGTGATGCCAATAGGGAACACCTGGGGGTGATGATGGCACTGAGGAACACCTGGGGGGGATGATGGCAATGGGGAACACCTGGGGGAGTGATGGCAATGGGAACACCTGAGGGAATGATGGCAATGGGGAACACCTGAGGGAATGATGGCAATGGGAAATACGTGATGCCAATAGGGAACACCTGGGGGTGATGATGGCACTGAGGAACACCTGGGGGGAATGATGGCAATGGGGAACACCTGGGGGGTGGGAGGGCCAGGCCAGCCTATATCTGTGGGAGCTGCTGCAGCTGCTGGTGCTTGTGTGTTCACTTTGGATGGTGCTGCTGGAGATGGAGGTAGGTCTGTGTTTTTGTGGAAGAGAGAAGGGAAAGAGAATTGCTGGAAGTGAAGTTTGAGAGGGGATGTGAAGGGGCTTTAGCGGCTCTGATGTGAGGCAGGCCAGTTCTCCTTACGTGTGGGGGTGTGTTGTTTACAGATAGTCTCATGATAAGCAATAGTTTAATGTAGCTAATGTTACATCTTGGTGGTGTTTTGAGAGTTGTGGAAGAAGGTCAGGAAATGCAAGGAGGCAGGAGCCCCTGTAGGGTCTGTGGTCTGTCCTTTTGCAGCCACAGGGAGCACCTTGGGCTTGGATTGTTTGTTTGTTGTCCCACCTGGGTAAACTTCACTTGAACAAGCTATGAAAAGTGCAGCTTTAGGCTCTTCTTGCCTGTTGAAAGCCAAAGACAGTCTTCCTTTTATTATCTAAACTATCCTTTTGGCTAATTGCTTGAATGACCTCTAATAACGTTAGCTTGTGAAAATTCTGTCACTTCTACTCTGTGAATTTATGTGGGCAAACCCAGCAAAATTATATAGAATAAAATTCCAGTGAATTGGAATAAGCAGAAGTTTTGATTATGCTCATGGAGTTTGTGGGATGTAATCCTTTACTGGCTCCTTTGCTTTTGCAAAGTGGCCATCGCTGAAAGGTTTGCATTGGGGTATCTCAGGAACGATCTCTAGGCAATTAATTTCACCTGGGAAAAAGCAAACAATGAATAATTGTAATTAAGATACTGTGTTTGAGGGCAGATTTATTGCTGGCTTGTCTCAGCTATGTATTTCATCATCTGAACCTTGTTGCTAAGCCGTGATTCTGCAGGATTTGTTGGCTGAGTGTGATAGTGGCAGCAGACAGAGCTGCTGTGCTTTCCACCAGGTACTCCTGTAATGAACCCCCAGAGTATTCTAGCACTTGAATAAGTGACTGCTGAGAGGATCAGTATTGTGTGTGGCCAGCTTTTTAAAATTTTGTTATGTATATTTAGTTTGTTATATTTAATTTTGTTATGTATATTTTTGTTATGTATATTTATTACTCCACTTAGGGGTCTAAGGTAGCAAATCATTGCTATTCACTCTTGTCCTCTGTGGCTGGGTGAGGTTAACAGCTTGAATTTCTGTAGTTCACTGCTGCTTGACCCATCCAAACTTCTGTAACAGGATGTGTTAGTGTTGCTTCATTTTTGTTGGTAGGAAAAATTGTCCTAATTCATGGCTGCATTTGCAGGCAGGATGCCACCACTGTGGTTCTTCCCTAGACAGAGTTTATTGAGAGAGCCTTGATTTTCAGAAATTAATAAAATTTTTGCAGAGCTTCTTTTCCCTCTTCCAAGATTGTAACAGAGGTGGCAATCTATGGTTTGGGGGCATAGTGCAAGTACCTTTAAACCAGAGACTTTTTTGATTCCAGCTGTGCTGAGTGTGTCCAGTGAAACTGTTCCGCGCAGTGCCCTTGAGGTGAGGGACAGGTTGGCACAAATAACCTGGGAATTTTTCCCTTTGGCATGGTACAACACCCTGCTTGTTCTGTGAGCCAGGAGTACACATGACTTGAGTGCTCAGCCCTGTCCTTTGATATGGAGAACATATTCCAAGAAAAGAGTTGTGACTCGATGTCTCTGCTGCTTTTGTCAGATATTCACCACAAGTATGTCCTGTTGAAGGTATTGGCTTGGTGTTTGCCTTCAGTGAGATCTGATCTAGTTATTCCTAAAGTGCTCAGGTGTCACTTGCTCAGTGTCTCAATGTACATTTTTTCAGTTGTAAAAGCCTGAAATTCTTATTTCAGTTTCTTCAATAGAAATGGCATAGAAATAGAATGTGTTCTGTAAAAAGCATAACTGGAAGAATTAAATTGACTTGTTAAAATACTCTGCTAAAATGAAACGGTGCTAACAAAGCAGAGCTCTGTGACAGCTCTAGGATAATGTAACCTTGTGGAGGGTTGAACAGGAGAGGAAAAGCTGTGAAATTCCTGTTTTAATACATTATGATGATTCAAGGTCAAATCATTTTGATTTGGGTCATTTGTTACAGCAACACCAGCAATGATGATACTTTTACTTTTTTACACTTCAGAAATCTATAGTACTAAAATGCATTTCTTTATATAAATCTTTGCAAATAAAAGGTGAAACAAGTATAATTATCAGATTATCAGTGGCTTGTGGTTCTCAGCTTAGTGTTTGAAGGGGCAAGAATACAGCCAAAGAGTGAGTTTCTCCAAACAAAGGCAATTGCTTTTATTGTTGTGTTTTAAATCTGTGCAAAATAATTTTGCCTGTGATATGAGTTTTTGAAATTGCCTATATGGTGAGGAATATCCTTTCCTCTTTTCTGCATTTTTTTCCTGAAGGAGATAAGTTTTTGTTCTAAGTTCAAAGTTATCTTTCTGAATTATGAATGTCTGTTGTTTACATAGCTCTCTCTTGCTAAAAGACACTGATCTGCTGCTGGAATGTTCTAAAATAACCTTCTTCCAACTTCTGTTAATCAGCTTTTCTTCACAATAGAACTTTTAGCAATATCAACTAATGGTTTCAGACAAGCTTGCATACTAAAAATCCCCTCTTCTGAACTACTAATTAATATTTTTAATGTTTCATTTGATTTTTACCTTATATGTTCTATTCATGGTAGTGTAACATGATTTTTAATACAATTATGCACTTCTGAATGTTTTAAGAACAGGAAAAAATTTATATAGCTACTATTAAGAAATAATTATTTTATTCACATATTTGGATTCCTTGGGGAAAATGGGGTGACAAGTATTTCCCAGAAAGCTGGCACATGGGCCAAGCAGTAAGGTTAGTACCATTCTTACCCCCGAGATCCAGCTGTATTCACATTTTCAATTAATATATAAGTGTTCTCAATGTGACTGATAGGTGCTCAACCATATCAGGAAATAAAAGGGAAAATTACATAAAAGTAAGGGAATAACATTGCTAAAATGAAACTCAAACACTTGATTAAAAGGAGGGTTAACACACAGCTCAGAGCTGATTTCCACTATTCCAGCTGCTTCCTGTCTCATCTCATCTTAATTTCATTGTAATCATGATTTTCTAATGCAAAGCCCAAGCAGACTCAAATGTAAACACAACTGAGATTAGACTAGACAAGACTCCTCTGGATTCCTTCATTATGTCATAGTTGACTATCTATATTTCAGCAAATCTGAGTTTCTTTAGCATCATATAAGTAGCTCACATCCATATCAACCTGTACATTATTTCTCTCTGATTCCTGATGGATTCAGTTGACTCCAAGTTATTTAAACCTCTAATTTTAAGTGATATTAAGTAAAATCTTGGCCTCTGCTTATCTCAGTGTTTTTGTTTGACTGTGTGTGTGTAAATGCTCAGCTGAGGCTTCTGTCTGGATTTTTGCTGGTTTATCAGAAGGAATAGAAGGAGGGTTCTAGATTAAAATGTTTTTTGGAATATGGGAGAGAAGGCAGGGGAGGAGACTGAAAGTGGCTGCAGCTAATCATTTTTCTTCAGAAAGGCTTAATTTTGGTCTGGCAACATTAGTCTCACTCTTGATAGCATTGCTCCTGGGAATTCAAAATTTGATGGGAGAGGCATTATCCATAGCACTGTGGGCCAGAAAGAGGAAAATCTCAGACTCCATCAAAAGGCAATTCTAACACTGTAAAGGAAAATGCTATGACAAAAGCCAACTTTGAGGATTAAATTTATATAATTATGGAGTGTAACAATGTAGAACACAGTAATTTCTTTAGCTGCTGACTGTATTGTCTGAGCCTTTGTCATACCAAAGTATTTTTTTTTTGTTTGCACCTAGCAAAGAGCCATTCATGGCAGACAGGGAACAAATTGCTGCTTTCACAAGCTTAAAGCTTGTGCAGTCATCATGTGAAGAAAGTTCTTACTAGAAGAACATGTAAAATTGCTATGTGTGTGAGTGAGATATATAATACTTTTCATTATCTAAGTTAGGATTATATTGAATGTTAATTTTGGCTGATGTATAATGGTTCAAATTGCTGAAAGCAGCTCTTCAGTCTTGGAGTGTCTATCTCTGGGTGTTATTCTTTCAAAGCTGAGAGAATGCCCATCATAGGGATTTCACAAATGGCCATTGTAATTTGATAACAAAGCATATCATTAAACTGTTTAAACATGATGGCTGACAACATCTTAAATATGTAGTGGAAAAACCATACAGTTGTGGTCTACCTGGAAAAAATATTTTTCATTAAATTTTCTTTTGGTTTTTCTTTTTGTTGGATGACAGAAGTGTTTAATATGGTATAAAGTTTTGATTCTTTGAAAACATTCACAAGCAGAATCACTCCAGAACAAATTTGGTAACTTCATAAGGAAATTTAGTTGTGGCTCAAGTTTATCACTTTGAGGTGGAGCTCTTCAGTGGCTCCTAGGTTTTTAGGCTGTGAATAATTTTGCTTTTCATCTTTATTTACAATGGAAAGGGCACCAGAATCAACAACTTTATTGAATCAGAGTTGGGTTTCTTTTTCTGGCCAGTGCCCATCAAGGTACACATGAGGTCTTTCTGGATTAAGCTGCTGATTTACAATGTGTTTTAGTCTAGCAAAACTTGTATTAACTAGGAGTTCTTAAACCTTGTTTTCTTTCTTCAGAGAAATAAAAAAAATTGGCAACAATTTTATTAGTGTTGGTAATTTTCTCCAGGGCTGGAGTATCTACAATTTTATACCACAGGAACAGAAATTAAAACTAGGGGTTTTTTTGGGAGGTGGGTGCATGAGGCATTTTCAGTATCCAGCCTTACTTTGTACCTTAGTGAGGAGTGGAGTACTTCCAGTGCAAGTGACTTTTGGAGACAAATCAGGTGCATTTTATCTTCCTGGTCAAAAACCAACTTGGTGTCACAAGGATGGTGTGAAGGAACCTGCCATGTGAATAACAGGCATCATTTTAAAAAGTCAAAAAACACATTTATCTCTCAACATGAAGCAAGAAAACAAGCTGCTCATCATAAGAGGGACTAAAGAGCAATAAAAATCTGACATTGTATTGCTGGCTGTCTGCATTATTTTTGACTCAGATGTGCTGGAATGATCTTTCACATGGTTTTGTTTTCAAGCTATAACAGTTTAATTTTTATAATCCTTGCCCCTGTTCTCTTATCTTCTAGCCAATACTGTGATTTCAGTTAATAGTTCAGTCATTTATTTTTTTGTTCACATGCTGTCTCACAATGTCTGAAGATAATTTGTGCATATTCACAGTGAATTCACCCTGAAAAATTCTTTATTGACTACAAAGAAGAGCTTTCTTTTGTCTAAATAGCAAGCCTCAATCCAGGCTTTGAACTGAAGTTACTGTGAAGTTCCCATTGACTGCTCAAACTTGTGCTTTTCCTTTAGAAGTTGTTTTGTGAAAGAGCTGATACAGGACTAAAAGCACCCCAGTCCTATTTATTACCCTGTGCTGACTTCCAGCTGGTTTTTCTGTGCTACTGGTTTGTTCATTCTTACAACTGCCTTAAGAGCCCACGTAGCCACTTTGATGAATTTGAGTTTGGCTCAGCCTGATGTGACCTTTGGGCATTATTCTGTGTTTTGCATGGAATTCTTTGTTTCTTTGCTCTTAAAGTCTGGAAACCCCTCATATGCCTTCAGACTGCTTCTGTTATTTACCTCATAATTCTACATTTCAGGCCTGAGTAGCAATTTTAATCACAGAATCATAGAATGGCTTGGGTTGGAAGGGGCTTTAAGTTCATCTAGATCCAACCCCCTGCCATGGGGTAGCAATTAATCTGGTAAAAGGTTTTCTGTGCCAGGCTTTTTGCATGGAGAGTGACCTCCAGGAGAATTTCTCCTTTCTACTTGTTCCTTTTGAATTTCATCCTCTGCATTTTTCAAAATACTAGTGACCTGATAACTGAGAGGTAGCAGGAATAACTAATTTTCTTTTGTAACTGTTTTTAACACTTTTTCTGCTGTAGTCAGTTTGTTTGTGACAAACATGTTACTATGTGGTCCCATTGTCTTGGTCCTTTACCATTGTTCTGGGGTTTTTTGTTAGTTGGGTTTGGATTTTTTGGTTTTATTTTGTACATTATTTTTATTTATATTATCCCCTAAGGTCTGGTATGCACCACCAGGGGAAGGAACATTTCCTTAATGTATTTAATAACATGTAACACTATGGGGAATAATACAGAACTGACTCTACTTTAGATAATGGATAAAAATGAAAGACAGACGTGGTTTTGTACCTGGTTATGAGTAAGTGAATGTGTTTGTGAGGCTGTGCAGAAAATGTGAGTGAAATGTCAATGCCAGCACCACTGTGCATGAAGATGTGAGTCATGCAGCCCTATTGAAAAGGAGGAATTCAGGCTCTTAAGAAAGAGCTGAAATTTGTAGGCATGGTGGGGTTACCAAATTAGGAGATGAGAATAAGATGTCAGCTTTCCTATCCCATTCATAGCAACAGTATTACTTGCTCATGAATTTAAGGTTTTGCCCCTTCAAAGGACTACTGAGATGTACTAGCACATTATATTCAAAGTTCAGTCTTGATTTTGATCCTGATCAAAGGGATGCACTTCAAGTATTTTGACATGTGATCCTTTTTCCTGACTTTGATCATTTTAGACTGAGGTACAAGTAACCACTTCCACTACCTGTGTTAGCCAAGAATGAAAAGCATCTTATCTGCAGATAATGGATACTGCTGCTTGGAGCTTCATTCTCCTGATATTTTTTGTGTAAGAGATGTCTCTCTCTCTCCCCTTTTTTGCCAACATTTGTCAGCACTGCTGCACTGTGTCATGAAGGGGGAAAAAATACTCAAAAATCTATTGAATAATAATATGGGGAAAACAGATAAGAAACTGTCAGGGGCTGCATGTGAATTCTATGCAGTACAATGTGAATTAGTCCTTAGAGAGTGATAGACAGTTAAAACAAACAGGCACTTTATTGATGTAATATAAATTTTTTGATGAGCTGGTATCATTAGACAGATCATTACAAACTTTCTCTTCTTGCATCATAAAACAGATCTGGTGTTTACTGGGGCTGATATCTTCCACAATAAACTGGGAAAGAGGAATTTATGGAGGCAGCAGAAGCCATTTAAATGTTATTTTGTGGTGCTGGGTGCTGTAGACAGACTCCAGAACTGAGTGAGCAGAGGTCTCACCAGAGTTCCCTCAGGTGCCAGAGAGGAGCCAAGAGGGTTCTAAAGCATCACTGTTCTGGTGATGATGTGTTCTTGTCACCAGGTTATTTGAGGAGAAACTTCTTGCAGCTGTGCCAATATGTTGGCCCCAAAGCTGTAAGGGCTAAACTGTTACCCAAAATACTTACCTGATATATCACTTTGTAAATTTAGGAGAAGTAAATGTTGGGGAAAGACATTTCCTGGCTTTGTTTCTCCCTTTTTAGTGTGTCTTTAAAAATCCATGAGAGCAGATCTATACACATTTCTGTCAAGAAATGTGATGTGTAGGGTTAAATACATTAAAATAGTACCATTTTACAGCCATCAAATAACACCTGTTTCATCAGAATTTTTGTTTTAATTTTACCTTGCCCTGTGTTTTTTCACCTTCCTTGGACAATGTTAAGTGTCTGTTAAGAAGCAACTCCTTCAGTGAGAAGCTTGTACTTTTTTTTTTGAAAGAAATGTAGGGAAGTGTGGAGAAAGATTAGTGCCAAAACTAAGGAATCCCCTAGCATTCAAATTTCAATCCCAGCTGTGAGCAATTCCCTTCAGCTGCTCACCTCTATTTTTGTGGTTGTTGGCTTTCCTGCTGTCCATTTTCCCTTTGCCATCAGGTTTTCCTGCCCACTGCCCTCACTTGGTCTCTTTCCCTGATGAAGTCCTGTTCTTCATGCATCTCTCAGGAGGGAGATGCTAAGGAGAGAATTCCCTTGCTTTTGCAGTCTTGCTAATGAGTGGCATTTCAGCTGCTCGGAGGGGCAACAGGGGGAATGAATCACTGTCAGCTCAGATGAAAAGTACCTGGCAAAGCTGGAATAGCTGCCTGATGCCTGTGCCCCTCTCCTGGTTTACATCTCAGTTTTGCTCCTGTTCCAGTCCACGGTGGGAGCTGAAAGAGCTCACAATGGGTTTGTGGAGCAGATAAGTCCATGCATAATGCACATAATGCTGTCCAGAGTTCTGTGGGACTGGGGCTGTTCTTTTTGTGCTTTGTGGATGGCAGGAGTGTGGGAAAACCAAAAGAAACAAGTGCCAGCAGGTAATTTTGTTTCCCAAACAGTCCAAGTGTGAAATGTGTGGGCTCCATTTATCATTTCAGCTGAATCTCTGTGGAGACTGACCTGCTCATATTTGCCCATTTTGATTTCTTTTTTTGTTTGTTTTCCTTGACTAAATGTTGCCTGCTGGAAAAACGTTGGTGGATCTGAATTTCTAAGCATGCAAAAATGATAGATTGCTTTATTTGTTCAAGAAACTCTTTGGTAGGAATGTTTTAATTGTAATTAATAAAGAGAGGGGGAGGAGGGTTGTGATTTGATGCAAACGTCCTTTGTAAGCAAAAAATTGCGTTGATGCCAACCATAAAAGCAATATATGTGGAAAAACAACTTTGTAATTTTGGAGGACAGCAATTATGTTATTTATTTTTACATACAGCTATATTAGAGGTCCTTCCTTCTTGTTTCAGAGGATGTTTGTTTTAGAAGGCTCAAGCTCTAAATCCTGAGATGAACTTACCTCAAGTTTACTCTATCACTAACTAGGTACAGGAAAGACACAATGTTTGGTACAGTTTGAGGGCTCCTCAGTGCTTTGGCAGATCAGATGAAATATGGATTTTCTGGTCACCCTTTTCTGAGCAGTTACTTGGGGGCTCTTAACCACGATGGGATTGTCTTTCCTCCAACCTCCTTGGTGTCACTTCAGCCACCACCACAGAGCTGCACTTGCTGCTTCCTCACTGGAGGTGGAGGACAGCATTTTAATACCTTCTCTTCATGTGGTTTCTTCTTTCTTTTGAGAGCCACTCGGAGAGAAAACAGAACGGACAATGCTTTCCCTCCACTCTGAGCCTTTTGTTATTTGTTTAGCAGCTTTCAGTGGCAATACAAACCTGAAACAGCCTGCCTTTGGAAAGGTACCATGGTGAATACCAAGAATTTTTTCTTGATGTTTTCAAGAGGTAACTAATCCTTCAATTTGTCTCAAATAAAAATTAAGGTGCTTTACTTCTCTGCTTAAACCTAAGTGACCTTTTGCAAGATTTTGTATGTTAAACAGTCTGGCACTTAACAGCTGAAGCTGTTACCTGACACTACAGTAGAATTTCACTATCCTTAAAATAGCCCAAGGAAGGAGATGCTTTAATTTCAATTTCTTTGACCTGCAACATTTCAGTGGCGTTCTCTGTTTTGCAGAAGCACTGATCCATTCCCTCAAAGCTGTCTGTGGCAACTTGTGCGTGCAAGGGTGGAAAGGATGGGCTGTGATGAGTGCCATAAAACCAAAGGGAGCGGAGAGAGATGCCTGAAAAATTCAAAGTGCTTTATTAAACCTCCTTTCTGTGATTTCTGGGAGGGAGGGAGGGAAAAGCAGCTCTTTCAAGCTTGGCTAGGCTTACAATGAGCTGTTGGCTTCCTTTCATTGTCTGCACACCTTCATGGTCGTGCTGCAGCTCCTGAGCAGCCAGGCTGCTCCTGTGTGCAGAGGGCCATCATTCCATCTCACCTTTACAGATTGTATTGCTTTGACTTTGGCAGCTGACAGGGAAATCTCAGTGTTACCTCTAATTAGTCATTTTTGTTGTTGTTCTTGTTTTCTCCGGTAAAACTTGTTTGATGCCAACTTTGCTTTGAATACCTCCACGTCATTGCTGAAGAAATAAAAGTTGGAGGAGGAATGTGTGGGTTTTGTAAATCTTACTTTGCCTTTATGAAACATAGAAATGTGTTTTTAGAAGCCCTTTACAGCTTCTTCTCAATGTATTTGAGAAAACCTTAAGCTTTTGGAAGACCTGACTCATAGATATCTAAAGGTAGCAAGAATGTAGCTTGGGAGGCTGAAGGTTTTTCTTAGAATTTTTAAAGTATTTCTCAGTTTTGCATGATAACAATAGTAAAATAGGCTTACTTATGTTGGTGTATGAAGCATTTGATCACCTTTATTCATAGTAACACCAGGAGAGATTTCAATTTCAGTGTCTCTGAAGGCAGTGGGGCATATTCCAAAATATTGTTGAGGAATGTGTAGTGAAAAAAACCCCCTTTTCCAACTCTTTAAAGCTATCAGAATTCTCAGTTTAAGGATGATGGCTTGAACACTTGGATCCCTTTTGAAAAGGGGAAGGAAACCTATTAAGGCCCACAAGCTGTTGCTCCCCTCCACCTGTTATGTTCTGCTCCCTTTCCCAGAAAGGGGAATTGCTCCATGAAATGTGGGGTTTTTCTGGCACAGCTGCTCAGGTACCAGCGTGCTCAGGCTCTCATACACAGGTGATGGTTGCTCCCTGAGCTCTGGGATGGTTCTTTCTGCTAGAATGCACTGCAAGTACAGACTCTGCCGTGTTCCTGCACCTTCAGCTCATGGGTGTCAGTGTCCTGCCAGCAGCAGCTTTGTACAGAGGATAAAGTTGGTTTTGCTGACTGAAGTTAAAGAATTATGTGCTCAACATCTAGTGCAAGAGACCAGTTTTGTCTTTTAAGATCCATCAGTTTGGTTTTCTCAGTGATGAAAAGCTTTGTTCATCATTTGCTCCCCATTTACAGCTTGCATCCTTTGGATTACAAAATGAGCCAACACTTCTCTGCATCTTTTGGAACAACATAAAGACAGGTTGCAAAGAAAAATTTCTGTTAATGAAAGCGGACTTAAAAATCTCTGAAGGTGTTTATTTCTGTGATGCTTAGCCTGTCCTGAACTGTAGAAAGCAGAAACCTTTTTAAAAAATCTACTACCCTGAATCTTTCTGTTAATAAAGTAAGGATCTAAACCCATAAGCAATATTATGGTTATGACAAGCTTTTTAAAGGTATCTCTTGCTAAATATAGTGAAGGAAATTCAGATTCCCTTCTCTCCATTTGAAGTGCTGGTTGCTGTTTGAGGAGGTGACATGGAGTTACAGATTGGAAGGTGGGAGATGAAAGCAAGGGACAGAATAAAGTCCCAGCTGTGCTGAGCATGTCAGCATTCCTCAGGACCTCTGGGATGGATGCCTGAAAGTCCAGTCTGTGTTGAAATGGGCCCATGAAGTCACATTTCAGGAGGAATAAGGGACAGTGTTGCTGTGCTCAGGTTTGTGCATGAGGCTGCTCAGGCTGCTGTGTTCCCCATGGGAGCACACAGGTGTTGTGTCCTGAAGAAAAAAGGTGATTGGCAATGCTGCCATGATCAGTGTTCTCCTGTTAGGTGCTTACGAGAGAAGCAGTGTTTTCCAGAGTGGCATGTTGTGTTCAAATCCACACCTCATAGTTTAGATTTGTTAGTTATAGATACTGTGACACATTCCAGCTGTTACAGTCAGTTTTTGCAGTTGTCTATTTTACATTGTTGAGAAAACTTTGTTGCCCTTTCAGAGTTGGCTTTTGCATGCAAAACACTTACCTACTTCAATGGGAAAACTGCTTTTCTTAAATTACCATTTATTCTTCCTGTCATCATGACACATCTTGAGTTGTATCAGGCTCAATCCCAAATATAACTTCATGTTTGCTTTAAAGTCAAGAAAGATCTAAAGGAATAATGTTAGATGTTATGTTTAAATGGATTAAGGATCTTCATCTTACCCAAAGCATTGCACTGATCCCTTTTGCTTGCTTTTACATTTTTAATGGCTTATATTTTAATATTGCTGTGCTGTAACGTTGAAAAGATAGAGGACTTGAAATGTCAAGCAATTGAGGCAATATTCTTAAAAATAACTTTTAGAAGGGTACTTGACCACTTCTGTCATTCCAAGGAGAGATGTTGGAAAAACTATTTGATGACTGAACAAAGCAAAAGACTGATTTTTTTGTGTGTGTGTAGATATGTCACCCTGTTATTCTGTCTGGCTGCATGCAATGTGTGTTGTTCTTTCACATGGGTTTTTTTTAGTGGGGTAATTTTTTTTTTCTGCCAAGTAATTCCTGAACTATCACTGAGTAATTTACAGAAACAGGGTTATTTTGAAAAAGAAATCACTTTGTTTTAGCTGGGCTTTTTTTTTGTTTGTTTTTTCTTTCTGTTGGTGATTCACATGGTATTTCACTGGGTGTATGAGGACCTGAGCTCCATATTCACTAGAAAAGTGGATAAACAATTCCTTCATCAGTTGGGTGCACTTCAGGGAGGATTTCAGAAAAGCTGTCACTAGTACTGGTAGAAGCTACAGTTACATCTATTGGCAATACCAGTGAACAGATAAAATGAAAAAGGATGATAAGGAAAGAAATGATGTGATTTTGTGCTGTCACCAGAGCATCAGTATTTTCAAATGTCTTTTCACCATTGCCACCAGTGGGAGATGTGCTGCTGAGTCCACAAAGATCAGATTTGTCTGGTTTGGGTTTTGTTGACTTTTTCACTTGTACTTTGAGACAGATACGTCATGAAGGGAGCGTCATAAATGTGAAAAGAGACACATTTATGATGTTCCCTTCAGAGGGGCTGAGGCCCAGCAGAGCTGCTGCACTGAGGTTTCACAGGTGCAGAACACACTCCAGAGCCAAAGCACCTCACCAGCTCTACTACAGCCACATAAAGTCTGGCTCTGTCCTCTCTTGTCCAAGAATCATTGGTCTACAGCTGGGTAAATAGATTTTTTTTTTTTTTCCAGGCTTGGCCAGATCAAAACAGCTCATTTCCATTCTGAGTGCAAGAATCTGACTCTGTTTCTCCAAGCTGGCAAATATTTCTGTACTTTACTACAAAGCTGTCAAGGTAGAGGGGAAGGCATTTTGTTGTTATGGTTTGATAGTCTGCATTCTGTCCCTGGTGTAGGAAGGAAAGGCTGCTGGAGGTCAGAGGCAACTGAATTAGCAAGAGATGCTAAAATGGCATTGAAAACAGAATAAAAATATGCCATCTTTTGACATAATATCAGTCAGTCTTGATTGTACAGGGTTTAAAGAAATGCTGTAAGAGATCAGGGACTTTTTTTTTCCTTAAAACAATTATTTCCAGAAATATTGAAAGACCTTGTAGTCCTGACATGATTAAAAAAAAGCATTATCTGAGCACTGAGAAAATAACACCAGCATCTCCTAGCGCACCCCTACAAGGTTTTGCACAATTCTAACAAGGTAAAATCCTCAGGTCAAGAATAGCTTTGCAAAGCATTAAGCTAAACACACATGTATTTGCCTGGTTTTGACTGGAGGATTAGTGATTTGTTTCTTTGTGAAACTCTAGGCTGAGCTCTTCATTAAGCTTACCAGGCACAAGTGCACTTCAGGTGATCCAGACGACCTTTAAAGGGCCTGCAGCAGATGGTGCAGAGTCTGTATTCCGTGCACTATTCTGCTGTTTTGTCTGTTAAATAAGTATCTAATTACTCCCAGTCTTATCTTATTTCAACACAGTGTCACTAAATTACTTACATGGCTCTAAGTAAGGTAATCCGTTGCCAATCCGATAAGCTTTCAGCTTGACTTTTTGGGAAGTAAACTTGCACCTGATGAGAATTTTCTTTCAAGCAGACAAGAGCATCTTCCAGTACTTTTCCAGAGGCTCTTAACAAGATCATTCACTGTCTTTCCCACGTAGCTGTTCTTTAGCTCTTCTAAATAAATTACTGTGACAAATTTGAAGTGTTTTTCTCTCTGAAGTTTCTTTCTTGAGGGCAAAATGGCTTTTTTTTTTTTTTTGTGATGGTTTGCATTGTGGTGGGCAAGAAGAGGCAAGCACTTCTGAAATCAAAGCATCACCTACTCTCTGCATTTGTGGGCACCACACCATTAGTGTGTGTTTTTTTGAGCTGCACATGGGTAGGTGGCTGAGGCAATTTCTTCTTCAATATTGGCTTGGTGAGATCTAAGGTGTGAAAATAGGCAGGTTATTTCTGGAGACAGTCTATGGATCTTTCCTCATTATGATTTTCAGTCTTGCTGATTCTGAGGTGTTATGTGAAAAGCTTGGCAAAACTGGGGAGGCTTTCCCTCATCTGAGCCTTCCTGTAATCATCCTCTCTGCCTGGCAGCACACCTGCAGAGGAGGGATGTGTGCCATTGAAGAACAAAAATAAATGCATTGCCCATACACAGTCGTGAATTGAAAAAAGGGGAAATGTCCTATGATTAAAAACACCACCATTTCTGATCTCCAAACAGTGTTTGCTCTCTAGTTCTATCTTCAAAATATAGTCTGGCTGTTCCTGTCCAGGATCCCTGTGCAAGCTGCTTGTCCTGCAGGAATCAGTGGGGTCTGCAGGCACAGGTTAGACTGAGCTCAGAGCAGGATGGGGCTCTGTAAAACTGCCCAGCCACCTTTACCTCAGTGGCTTTTCTACAGTAACAGTATTGAGTGGAAAAGATTTGGGAGAAGCATATCAATCTCAGTACTCAATGGATGTTTTGTTGCTTTTTTAAAAAAAATATAATTAATATGCTTCATAATTGCAAGATACAAGCTGGTTTGATATAGATTAGTCAGCAGGTCTTCAGGCTGGTAAATATTGATTTTTATTTTTGAGTTTGCTTGTTTCTTTTTTTTAAATTTATTTTCTGAATGAACTTTTTTCAACAGAAACAGTCTTTCAATTAAAATGGTGTGCAAGGCACTTGATTGAGTCAAAACTCTAGATGACCTTTGACAGATGTGCTGGGCTGAGCATCACTGCAGCCCTTGCTCTTCTGGGTAGTTCCCCCTCTGCTTTTGCACAGCAGAGTGATTTCCCCTGTGATTCCCACCCTGAGCAACAGGAGATGATCTGTTTTGTTTGAATGTGAGTTCAGGTTCAGACCAGTGTTCTTTAGGTTGTGTTTAAGAGGATGTCAAATGAAATAATATATAATTCTGCCTTTTCTCCTTGAAACTGTATAGATGTAGCCAGTGAAGGGAAATGTCTCTTGTTCCTGTAGTTTTAGTCATTGTCCTTAATCAAATTCTCAGAACAAAACACAGGAAAAGCCAAGCTCACAGGCAGCCTAACAACCCTTTGACTTTAGTCTCTGAGTTCCCATAAATAGTTTACAAACTAATTGTCTTTAAAAGAGAAAACCCTGTTACTAAGGGCAAGATGTTTAATGCATTTCTGGTAATATGCAATTTAATCTAATAGCACTGCTCCTAGCTCTTAATATCCACGGATGACCTGGTTGGCATGAGCTGCTGAGAGCAGAGCTGTCCTATTAACCTGCCAGGATATCTGTTAGACTCATTTTGAGAGTGATTTGGAAGGGCTTGAAGGAGATCATTGTAAACATCATAGTAGGATGCCAGGGAAGCATTACCAGGAGCATTCTTGCTGCTTTTATTTCATGATCAGTTGTTACAAAGGTCATTTATGTTTTTGCATCAGAAATCATACCAAGCTAAGTAACAACATTTTGCCTCCCAGTTGGTAATTTCTGTAAAGATGGATAAAAGCTTCAGCAGCAGACTTTGAGCTTTATCTCATTCTGTGGGTTGAAAATCCTGAAGTGTTTTCTCTTCCCCCCTAAAATATTATCCTTTCCTGACTTTGTGTGTGTGCTGTGGCTCTCCATCTCCTTAGTCACTCTTTTTCACACAGTTTTGCCCTTGTACTTTATCACACCCAACACCTACCAGATATAGATATTTCTCTCATCCCCTCTCCTACCTTGCTGGAGTTGACCTGTTTTTAATATTTGTGAAACAAATAGATTCTATTGTTCATAGAGATGTTATGTTGTTGTACACAGAGATAATTTTCAGAGCTTGAACTGAAGCAAATGCATAATTTAATTTCCTATTTGGGATTGCCACTACAGGGTGTTAAATTGCTGCTGCCGTAAGTGGAGCTGCACCAAATGTAGTCATGAATTTAACAGCCATATATGCACTATAGTAAACCATAACAAGTCAATTTAGGGTTTTGTCTCAGGAAACACTGAGTGGTTTTATTAAAGAGCATTCACAATTCACAGCTGCAAACTATCCTGTCTTTATGTATGAATCCAAGAATTAGCTAAGTGCCTATGCATGAGTTTAAGGACTTATTGGCAACTGCAGGAACTTGTTCTTTTATTTCTACAGTCAAACTTCAGAGCAAAGTAGTATAAGTAAGCTCTTTTTTTTGCTCTGAAATATTTTATAACTGTGGAATCAGCATGACTTCAAAATATCATTTTCTTGGGTGTTTTTTCAGGCAATGCATACTGCAAAGATCGCTATGTACGTTTGTCAATAGGTCTTTTATTTAGTTTAAATTTCTTTTCTAGTTCTCTCAGGCTTTGAACAAAAGTTAGAATATATGAGTACCTAACTCATTTGTTCATGGCTTCTCTGAAAATCACTAAATAACTGAAAGGAGAAGTGTGTATGAATTGAAATGGAGAGATTCTCTATGATCCTCAAAAGAAGTCCATCATAAATTGAAAGCTGAGGGAAAAGCCTAGTTCTTCTCAGCAAAAGCCATATTTTAGACTTCCAGATGATTTTAATTTCTTTTAGGTCAAGTTTTGTATTCACAATTCCTGTGTTGGACAATCTTGATACTTTTATTTATCGAAGCTCTTTTTCAGTGATCACATCGTAATTATTTCATAAATAAACTGAAATATACTTGTAGGCACATCCAAACCATTGCCTTAGTCAAAAATACCAGTATCCATTTCACAGGCTAAGAAAGGAGACATACTTTAAATAGTATGTTTCCAGAATGACACAGGGATTTTATAAATTGGGAATAAANTTTGCCTCCCAGTTGGTAATTTCTGTAAAGATGGATAAAAGCTTCAGCAGCAGACTTTGAGCTTTATCTCATTCTGTGGGTTGAAAATCCTGAAGTGTTTTCTCTTCCCCCCTAAAATATTATCCTTTCCTGACTTTGTGTGTGTGCTGTGGCTCTCCATCTCCTTAGTCACTCTTTTTCACACAGTTTTGCCCTTCTACTTTATCACACCCAATACCTACCAGATATAGATATTTCTCTCATCCCCTCTCCTACCTTGCTGGAGTTGACCTGTTTTTAATATTTGTGAAACAAATAGATTCTATTGTTCATAGAGATGTTATGTTGTTGTACACAGAGATAATTTTCAGAGCTTGAACTGAAGCAAATGCATAATTTAATTTTCTATTTGGGATTGCCACTACAGGGTGTTAAATTGCTGCTGCCGTAAGTGGAGCTGCACCAAATGTAGTCATGAATTTAACAGCCATATATGCACTATAGTAAACCATAACAAGTCAATTTAGGGTTTTGTCTCAGGAAACACTGAGTGGTTTTATTAAAGAGCATTCACAATTCACAGCTGCAAACTATCCTGTCTTTATGTATGAATCCAAGAATTAGCTAAGTGCCTATGCATGAGTTTAAGGACTTATTGGCAACTGCAGGAACTTGTTCTTTTATTTCTACAGTCAAACTTCAGAGCAAAGTAGTATAAGTAAGCTCTTTTTTTTGCTCTGAAATATTTTGTAACTGTGGAATCAGCATGACTTCAAAATATCATTTTCTTGGGTGTTTTTTCAGGCAATGCATACTGCAAAGATCGCTATGTACGTTTGTCAATAGGTCTTTTATTTAGTTTAAATTTCTTTTCTAGTTCTCTCAGGCTTTGAACAAAAGTTAGAATATATGAGTACCTAACTCATTTGTTCATGGCTTCTCTGAAAATCACTAAATAACTGAAAGGAGAAGTGTGTATGAATTGAAATGGAGAGATTCTCTATGATCCTCAAAAGAAGTCCATCATAAATTGAAAGCTGAGGGAAAAGCCTAGTTCTTCTCAGCAAAAGCCATATTTTAGACTTCCAGATGATTTTAATTTCTTTTAGGTCAAGTTTTGTATTCACAATTCCTGTGTTGGACAATCTTGATACTTTTATTTATCGAAGCTCTTTTTCAGTGATCACATCGTAATTATTTCATAAATAAACTGAAATATACTTGTAGGCACATCCAAACCATTGCCTTAGTCAAAAATACCAGTATCCATTTCACAGGCTAAGAAAGGAGACATACTTTAAATAGTATGTTTCCAGAATGACACAGGGATTTTATAAATTGGGAATAAACATCAAAATTTGTGTTTTCCAGTACAAACCAAGCTTTTAATTTTCAGCTCTCTGATAAACTCACTAAAAGATAAGGGACCAGTATCAGAATTTTTACAGAAGAATCCTTGTGACTCAGAGGATGTTTGGCATTATGATTTATGCCATGCATGCACAACTGTGTTTTCTGCACTGTGCTTTTCACTCTTGTTGTGCAGAGAGCAGTAGCTCTAATGTGCTCAGGAGTGAATTTCCAGGTGCAAATCCCATCTGTCTGTCACTCCTGTTTCTACTGTTCACAACAATCACAGTTACTGTGTTATCAATCCCTTTAAGAGGAAAAGGTGTCATATATTCTTTTTCTAGTAATGACTTCACAACCATGTGAAAATCTCATTCTGTAGAGTGAGGGAATGACCAACAGAAAGGTTTTTTATAGCTTTCCCAAATCATACTGCTTTTGTAGGGACAGCTAATGCTAAGTGATTCTTGCTGACATTTAGCCAAAAATGTGGAGATTACCTGCATTCCATCAAAAAAATTAATTATAAATAATAATAGTAAGATATTCCTATGTCAGACACCTAATCAACATTTTGGCCACAGAAATCACAAAGATTTTAGTGAAAAAATGTGTTCTATAACACCACTGAAGGTAAGGTCTAGATTTTCTTCTGAGATTGAGGATTAGTTAACTCCTCTGGTTTATCCTGGTGCAGCTTGGAACAGCAGTAGAATGCAACAAAGTGTGAGTAAAATTTATCAGAGTCTGGGCTAGCTCTCTTTTTGCCTGGGGCACTTTTTAAGCTTGGCCATGGTTCCTTAGGGAGACTGAAGCCCTCAGAAGGCTCACCAAGAAAAAAAAAAGGCTGAGAAATCAGGCAGGCTTTTGTGTTTTCTTACTCTTTTCCACACCAGTGGTCATCTTGGGCAGGTCCTGGGGCTGCCAGTGTGCTTTTGCAGCATTGTCAGGAGTATTCAGGGGTAACAGTCTGTCCTCTTCAGGTTTCCTCTTAAACTGAGAACAGAAGGTGGATGGTCAGTGAGAGAATGTGAGTTAATTTGAAAGATGCTTCTCCACTGGTGTTAAGCTGTACATTTGCTCTTAAATTGATTTCTTCCTTATCTCAGCTCCATGGATGAAGCCATCTCAGTTAAAACTTTAAAGAGTTTCCCATCAAGGTGTCACTTAACAGGCTGCTTTTCAGAGAAGAGAAAAACAGTTCCTGTCTGTCCTTTACTCTGAGTGTTTGCACAGGACAAGATTAATGTGCTTTTCATGTTCAGTCATGACAGGGGAAATGGTTGTTTGCTATTTCTTGATAGCTCAGCTCATGGTTCTTCACCACTCAATCCTGAGATATTTGTTTACAGGAGGCAGGAGAAAGATGTAAGAATTTTGTAAATATTAACTGATAGTTGTGCAGCAGTACTGAATTTGTGGTGGAGTTGCAATGGTTTTTCTTTAAGTGTTAAAAGTTAATTTCCACGTATTTTCCAAATGTGCAAAAATAAATACTCTGGTACTGCCTGTACTTTGCAGTCCTCAATTTAAAATAAACATAAAATTAAAATCTGTAGATTACACAGTAACATTCTTCTTATGGAAATGATGGGAAACCTGGAAGTGAGGCAAGAAGCATCCTGCTAGACACAAACCAAATTTCTATATGAAAAATCTGATGTTCACTTGGTTTATCTATGGATTTGTTAGATTTTTTGCAATAATAATTTAAAAAGAGAAAAGGCAGACAGTTTAAAGCCCCCATGTTTGTAGTTTGCTTGCTGTAGGAATGATGTCTGTAACCTGATGTCATCAGAAGTGGGAGAGGGTCATCATTCCCCCTGCCAGGGCATGGAAGGAGGTGATGCCTCAAGAGCTGCCAGAGGAGAACAATTGAGGCTTCCTGAGCTCTGAGCAGAGGGCTGAGGTGCCCAGAACACCCTGAGGTTTCTCTCACAAGCTCACCATGTCCATGGGCTGGGGTTTGTTGCAGGGACACAGGAAAGCTCCGGAGGTGGCTGCAGTTCAGTGGATAATGAAGCCCTGCTGCAAGAGGCAATCTAATTATAAAGTTTTTCTCATGCAAGTGTCTTGTGGGGATCACCCTCACCCAAAAGCTGCTCCCATCAATATGGTCATGAGCAAAGGTGATCTTTTGTTAGCTTATGCTTTTGCACAGCAGTTGTACAAATCTTAATCACAAGGGCAGTGTTTGGTCAAGCAGCTGTCACCTGCTCTCAGTCACCACTCACCTCCCCTAGGTTGCTGTGTATTTTTATAGCAATCATAAAATAAAACAGTTGAGATGAAAATGTGGTGTGATAAAGTGCAACCCACACAGCAGGTGAGGGAAGCAGCAGAGTATGCTTGAAAGGAGGAAAGATGGTAGATCAGAAAATACTTTGTTCACGCACTTTCATGATTATTTTATTTGAACTTTTTCTGAGAATGGCTGTAAGTGCTCAGTGTTTTTTACTCTTGCCTTTAATAGCACCTGAAATATGAGACTCAAACCTACTTTTTCTTCTAAATTAAAAAGACTGGACATAGGAAATAATGTAGCACGTGACACTCCATTTTCTCTGGTGTACCTCTGAACTACATATGTTTGTGCACAAACATGCCTGCACACTATTCTGACATTAAAATATTCTGCTCTGTAAATGATGAAATATTATTAAATGATTAATGTATTTCCATTTGTGTGCCAGGTTTGTCTGAGCAGTATGTGACAAGGAAACTGTGATTATGGGTAACAGGTTTGGATAACAGCCACTCTCAGAGAAGAGCAGTGATGCAGACTTCAACAAGTCCTGGAAAACTCCAGTATTCTCCCTGGTGCTTACAAATTTAACCATGTTTTTGCTTAATGTGCTACTTAGAATCTGGAGGCCATATTTACTTTCAAAAGAATTTTGAGCCATTTAGGGAATGTCTTTGGGACCTGCAGTTCATTTCTCTGAAAAAATGGCTTTCCCTGAAAAAGCAGCTCAGTCAAGGTGTTAGGAGGGTATCTGTCACCATCAGTTTAATTACTATTCCAGAGAAATTTGAAGGAGCTGTGGCCTCCATGCAATGCTGCAGCTGTGAAACACAGCTGACTGTAAGGCTTTAATAAAAAGGGAGTGGAGGGTACCAAAGTCCCCTCATCTTTTGCTCTAGGGCAGTGACAGCAAGCAGAGTACCTGGGGCTGCTTGCAGAAACTCTGTAGGCAGATTTTGGGTTGTGTCTTTGATGCTTTGCAAATTCTCCTTTGCAGCTGTGGAAACCTTCCAAATTCTTCATTTAAGCTCTGCATTTTCCTATCTCACTGATGCTGGTGGCTCCTTATAACCTGTGTATCTTCTGCTAAAAGTACTGCTATACCTTCTAGTAAAGACTGGAGTTTTACTTTACTAGAATGCCAGTTTTGTGTTGTTAGACCCTTCTGGGGAATGTTTTCCTTCATCATTTACATCCTGTTCTCTCCTGGACTCTTGTTCTCTTTTTCTGAGTGTGCTGGTCATAAGGTTTTTATCTTGGGCAGCATCCATTGTAGACACATGAGCTGTTTTCTGTATCACACCCTCTGAAATCCTACAGAATGTGAAAAAAAAACCAACATGGATTTGGAGGCAGACAGAAACAAAGGGGTCACTAAAAGCAAAAATAGGACTTTCTGGCTGCATCTCACCAGAAGACCCCATCCCTGTGACAGTGGTGTGGGGGCAGCAGATGGCTGAGTGTGAACAGCATGGGAAGGCATCAGGAATCCCTGGGAAGGGGATTTCAGGGAGCTGCATGGCAAACGAGGGGACATTACTGACAGCACAGAGCACAAGGCAATCGTCTGTGTAGCCATAAAATAACCTTCACCTTTCCTGGCACGGACTGACACTGCAGTAAACAAGCTCAAACTGGGAAGGGCACATGGTAAATGCTGCAGATGAAGTCGTAAAAGTCTGGCAGCCAGCGCGGTTCATGTCTGTCATAAAATCTGTGAAGAAGCAAATGGGAAGACAGGGACTGGCCAAAGCATCAGTGCAAATCAATCTACTTTTCACCAGTTCAGGGGAAAAAAAAAAAAAAAGGCAGAGCTGAAAGAGCTGCTGAGCAGATCTCAAAGGTAATGAGCTGCTACATGTTAGTGGAGCTCACAAAGCAAGATGGGGTCCAAAAAGCTTGAGTGACCTGGGGACCGGTAGAGGGATAGAATTTTTTATTCTTTTTTTTGATTTAGAGTTTCAGCAAGCCCAGGATAATTCAGTCATCTGCTTTTTGTGAATCTTCAGTGCTCTGTTTGGGGCTGTTGTGCCCACACTGAAACAGCTTGCTGTGGTTTGTGCTGCTGCCTGGGTCTGTTTTATTTTATCAAAACTTGTGGAGGAAACACTAGTAGCCATTTTACACTGATTAAGAGGAAATATCTCCTTGGCTTTGGAGCTTTTAAGGGAAATCTTAAACTGAGTTAGAAATTATTTCTCTTCTCATTAAAGAAATACCAGTTTCACTGGTTAGTTCTTCATTGGAGGCTCTCTGAGCCAGTCTTCCAATGGATTTTTGAGAACTTCACAGTGACCTTTCTCACAGAGACAAGAAGTTATTTGATGAAACCACATGTTTGTCAGCTGTGGTCTGGTTCTGGTTTTAACTTTTATTTTCCTGAAAATCCTGGGGAAAACTTACTGAGCGAACCTCTGGAAAGGGAAAAAAATGAGATTGCTGTTTTCTGTGGTTTTCTAGCCTGTCATCTGCTCTGTAGGATTAGCAATCCACCACAGACTCCTGTAATCCCTGAGCTGCTGCTGATGGTACAAAGCTTTAGTTCTTCTCTTAGGCAGGAATGGGTGATTCTCACCTTCCAAAGTCTCAGTTCCTGCACAGGGAAATGAAACCTCATCTCTCTGGGTGAGCTGAGCCTGCTTCTTAAGTGACCCTGTGGGGGAAGAGCTGCTGAGCAATTTGTTGGGAGGAAAGACAAAACCTCAAAATTAACTTTCAGTTGATCATATTTTTTTGGCTGTTGGCCACAAATGTTTTAATAGCAAGTCAAGCTTGGCAGAGCAGCTTTTCTGCCCAGAGCTGAACTGGTAAGTCAAATTCACTACTCTTTGACAACTTAATTTTGACTTCAGGCTTGGGGACAAATCACAAAGGAACACAAGTAATTGTGCAACAGCTGTCACAGGAGGAGGGGGAAAAGAAAGAAAAAAACCCAAACCCAGTGTTTAAGTCATGGCATACTACTTTAGGAAGCATAAAACTAGCAAAAGTGTCCCTGGAGCAGAATTGCTCATATTTCTGAGGTTTTTGTTCATAAAAGAAAATCCAACTAGTTGTTGAACTAGACAGTTACTCCACAGATGTTAGCTTGGCTAGAGCCCTAACACAGTTCTGGAAGTAAGGGAACACATCACATGTGCTGTGTACACAATTCAAATGACATGTTTGACTTGTCAGGAAAAGGGATTTTGAGCATAAGGCAAAAGCAGTAAAATGGTTCTTCTGGGACGTTTTTGGTGGTAAAGATTCCATTTAAAAAAATGGGCTTTTGCATCCCTGGATTTGGAGATGAGAGAAAAATATGATGCTGAGCTTGCAGAGTTGCTTGTTCTCAGGCTGAAGTGCGCAGACATGATTGTGCTTTCAAAGCAAGCAGGAAAATGAGGCTGTGTTGCCAATGGAGAGACATAAGCAACTTCTGGGAGTTAAAAGAGCATTTGCTGTGGTAGCTGGCAGGGAACTGCAAAAAGAAGAGAACAAGGAGAAGCTCAGCTAGAAATATAAACTGTTAGAAATAGAAGGCTGAAAGATCAGGTTGCATCAGAGCTTACCAAATGTCTCAAACTGAAAGTTGGAAAGGAAAAAAGAAAGCAAAGATACAAAAACCCTTCCTTCCTTCTCTCAATCCACTCCTCACCTTTTGAGGATGACATCTCCATTCAGAACCTTTTGCTCTCCTGAATAAAAGTAAATTCAGGATGAATTACTGGGCTTGAGAAGAGCTCTGCCTCTAGTTGTTTAGCTGTTAAATAAGCTGCAAGTTGGGTAATTTAGTTTATTTGGAAGCATGGTTCAGAGAACACCACTCACAGATTCTAGCAGACCATCACCACTGAAGGAGGAGGAGCAAAGGGAGTTGTGAATCAAGTTTGTGAATGAATAATTGTGATGATGCTGGAAATTGTAGACTTAGTCAAAGATGGAGGTGAAATTATTTTCCTCTTATCTTTGTGCAGGGAAATTAATTTTGCCTACATATAGCAGAGCAGCTTTGAAGCAGCTTTTCACATGCTACATAAATATGTATGAAAAAATGTTTATGACAAGATTAATCCCTTTTTGCCTCTCAGTCCTGCAGGTGGCCTCCAAATGGGTTTCAAATGCCAATCAGAATATGTACACCTCTGCCTGAACTTTTTGTGAAATCCCCTCACCAAAGGGAGAGGATCCTTCAGATCCAACTGCTGGCTCCACTTGCCCTGCTAAACCTGTGCCTTTCCTGTCTCTTACAGCAGTGTGTGCACTATGGATGGGAGCTGGGAAAGTTTTCCATGAGTTTTTAATTTCTTTCACTTTCTCTAGTCTTTGCAGTCGGTAATACTGACCCAGATCTCTTATCCAATCAATCTTTTTTCCCCAAATTAGTAGAATGTTATAACTCTTCTCCCTGGCTGTTCTTACATTTTTGTTTTCCAAGTTTGTTTGAACTAATTCCCAGAGAGCTTTCAATGTGCTAACTGTATAGAATACATTAGTTTGCCATCTGTTTTGGGAAAGACACTTTTCCCTTTACATTCCTATCCTGTAATTATTGAAACTCTGCAAACCACAGGTATTTATAGCCTTGTAAGCATACTTTCTTTTGTTTCAGCAAGCATACACAAGGAAAAAATTGCGTTCAACTCTTGCAAATTTTTTTTTTTGTTAGTACCCTGAGACAGATATTTACATAATAGTTTAATAATAAATTTAACTCTCTTGTATAAACATCATTATTCATGTGTTGAGGATCCAAATAAGACATTTGATTTGAGATTCAGCTCTTGTCATGGAAAAAAAAAATTGATTTGGGGTTCAGGTTGTGTGTAAAACTTGTGCTAGTCCATTTCAGCCCATTTCCACTGGAACCCCAGGTAAAGATGCTGAAAGATGTTGAATGCCTCTTTCCTTCCCCAGCTGAGCTGTAGTCTGCTCTTCTGAATGGGCTGCCCCAAATATCTAACTGTGAGAAACAACCCCAGACAACTGTTTTAATTAACTGTTTTAAAAATGCCACTTTTCTGTTCTGTGTTTTAACCTCGACTTTTTTAAACTTTCATTTTAATGGATTGCTACAGAACAAGAGAAAATGGCAGTAAGGAATCACTGGGCATGTAGAAAACTCATGGGTTTTTTAGTAGCTGCTCTCAGCAGATTTATGTGCAAGTAGTTTTTTAGGGGGTTTTGTGTCTGTTCCTGGAGAAGAAGGCTTGGAAGTGGATTCATGGCAACAATGATACTTCTATAAAATCATTATTTTCTGGGATGCCAGGCCTTGCTTTTCCATAGCTTACAGGAGGGATATGGGTTGGGGTTAAAGCAGAGAAGCGAGAGCAAAGGTGTATTTTCTCTCCTCAGAGTTGTTCATCTCCCTTTTCTGGTAGCCAGAGTCATGCAAGGCCTTGGGGTTTTTGAAGATACTGGGGCAAGTTGGAGATATGATCCTAAAACCAAAATATGAAATATGTAAAACCTGGCTTTGGGTAACAAGGCATGCCTGAACCAGATCAGCTCCTCCAGAAATATCTGAAAACACAAACAATACTGCAAAAACAACTGAATCAAAATCCTTTGTTAGGTAGCAGCCATCCCAGCGTACAATAAACACTTTCCTGCTAGAAAAATTACTTGTTTTCAACTGTTGTGGAGCTGTTTTGGCAATATTTTCTGCGAGGTGTAAGGTGTTTATAGCACACCTGCTGACACAAATCCAATAATGGATTCATAGGCACAATCTAGCCTTGTTATTTTTAAGTTAGAATGGTTAATAAGCATGAAATAATACAGGAAATTTGCCTAGTAAAACAAACTGAATACTTTAATCCATTTACTCTAATGCTTAATTTTAAAAGAGAGTAACCTAGCATGTTGATTAGAGCTTTTCACAAAGAAAATTGTTCTAAAGGATTTTTTTATTATTATTATTGTTGTGCATTTACATGGATGCAAAGTGTGGAGTTTCCTCAGAGAACCCTGTCCCAGTTTTTTTGGAGTTTCTTTTCTCCTGTGATCTAAAATAATTTGATTTTGGCTCAATGTGGGTACAAAAATGAGTCATAATTTATTTACCAGAGGTATTGGGCCTGAAACTCATGTGCAACCAGACGAAATTCCAGGTAAGAAGAGACTGCTGGAGACTTGTGCAGATTTCTCTTAAAGAAAGAGCCCTGGGTGAAATTGTTTAGGGTGCTGTCAAGCCATGCCCAAAATATTTCTATCAAGGGATATGAAAAATCAAAAGCTCAGTATAAAGAAGAGGTTAGGATTTTCTGTCAAATTATGTTTCCTGGAAACTCTTTTTGATTTCTGCATCCTTCAGAAGTGTTTTCAAGTATATCCTTCACATGGTCTGTAGAGAGCAAGTTAAAACATTTTATTTTTTTTGGTTTTGAGTGTTATATTTCGAAAATAACAGGAACTGGTTGGCTTGAACTTTTATTGAAAGCAGTGGATCTTGGCTGGAGGACAGTTTGTTCAATACCTAGATGATTCACTCTTTCAAAAAGTGCTGAAAGTTGCCTTCAGAGCAGCAGTTACTATTGCTACTGTGAAAGGATGTGGTGGCAAAGTCTGGAGTTTGAGTAACTCTGAAAGAAGTGAAGCTCTTGATAAGAAAAGTTCAGTTAAGGCTTTTTTTTCCAAACAATTTTTGTAGTTATAAAGAGATCCACTTGCTTTCTTCCCATGTTTGCCACAGTTAACAGAAAACTAATGATTTCACACATCTTTTAAAACAGGAGGTATTTTTCACTATTTTCATGCTTTACAGTTTTCTGTCTGAAATACATATCATTTATAGTTTGTTTAGAAATTTCCCCTTTGATATAGATAGCCAAAGGAAAAAAGAGAATCCTTTCTCCTGATCATGGGAAAAATAATCTTAGGGGTATTCATGTTGAATTTACCTTAAAAAGTTTGGGGATTTTTTTTTCCCACTGAGTATGTATCAGGGGAAATTCATGAGCAATTTTTAAGTCAATTCATTTCTACAGATTGAAGACTTGCATATCTACTTAACACTATTTTGATAAGAAGTAACAGTACCCTCACATATTGGGAATATTAAAAACTTTGTGATGGGAGTGAGTTAAAAAGGCATTTCCTGTAAAATTTTACTCTAACAAAACAACCAGTTCCACTTGATTGTTTAAATCCTCAACAAATGGCAGAAAACAGTTGAACCAAAAAGGTGCTTTGGTTCAGTATTTCATTTTTTGATCAACAGTTTTGCACAGAGGTTTTGAGCCACCAACCAGCTTTTTCCTGAGTGAAGGTAATGCAAACTCCTTATAGGAGTTACATCCCTTGTAAAGACTACCCCCTCTGAGCTGTTTGGGTTTTTTTTTTTTATTATTATTTTTATTTTGAAATTTAAAGGTGGAAAAAATACATTTATTGAGAAGGGTTATTTTGTTGTTGTTGTTTTTAAATCCCTTGGGTTGGCTCAGCTCAGTGAAAGAACCCCTCTATGTAACCCTATGCTTTCAGCATAACATCAGGCTGATGTGCAAGCCACCATTTAATCTGGTACTGACATGACTTTAAAAGTCAAAGAAAAGAAATTAAAGACGTTTCAAAATGAAGGACGGCAGAAGCTTTTTGCAAGTCGATTTTATTTTGACCAACAGTGAGGTGTAAGAGGTGTGTTTTTCTTTCCTCTCGTTGAGTTCCCCATCCTTTTGAGATGAATTTCACTGATATTGTGTCAGTTGTAGGGGGAAAAAAAAGAAAAGAAATCCTGTACATGTATTTCCAGTTTATTGATCAAGTCATTTTATCTGATTTCTTTTTGAGAATTTAGAAGACAATGGATTGAGGAGGTGTCTAAACAGCATGAATAAGAGTCACCTGCTCTTGTCCCAGCTGCATTAAAGATTCTGAACCAGAATCAGCATCTCTTGCTGTGTGCATTACCAGGGCACCCCCTAGCTTCCAGAGCTCCTCAGCAGGAAGGAGACAAATCTGTCTTCATCCATTCTGAAGCAGAACAATGCTTTTTTTTTTTTTTTTTTTTAAGCTGTAGCAATACTGAATGATTTGCAGTTGGCTTTAAAAACAAAAACAGCTTGTGGAACTTTTATTGCACAATTTGTGTTTTAATAGGTGCTTTAATAGGATTTTTAATATGAAAGGGAATTACCCAAACATTGCAGTAAATGTAACTGAGCAGTGCCATTCTTTGATTCTTGTTTTTGTTTCCCCAAGCTGATTAAGACAGAGCTAGTTCACCGCGTTGTGTGTAGAGGCCCCTCAGGGAAATGTCTTCATAAGGAGGAGGGATTTTGCCATTTCTCACAGCAGAGTCCTTGGGATCACCCACACTGGGCTATTTCTGAGTGGCAAAAAGCTGGGGGATGGACTTTGGGAGCCCACTCAGTGCACTTTTACTGCCTGGGCTGGGATGGAATTCTTCCTCCCTCTCTCCTGTGTGCCCTGAAATGTGTGCAGTGTGATGGTTGGGTTCCCTTCCTGGTGTGTCACCCTGCTTCCTGAAGGAGAATCATGGAACCACAAAAGGGTTTCAGTTGGAAGGGACCAGTTTGGGTTTAACTTGAGAGCAGGGGTTTGGAACTGAGCAGGAGCTGAGTGAGCCAGAGCCCTTTGCTGGGGAGTTCATAAAGCAGCCGTGTCTCACTGGTCTTACTGCTTCTTATCACATTCTTATCACAAAGGCTACAGGAACAAAACCCTGCAGTAGTCTGCAGTGCCTGTCCACATCATCAGACAGACTACTGAGAACATCTGTTTCTTCTTCACACACTCTTGTCTCTTGGCATTATGATTTCAGTGCAGATTTTTCTCCTCCTACCTGTTCTTGTGCTGCAGATCACACAACTTGTTTTACAAGTGCTTTTACATCAATCATGGAGGAGCAAATCCATTGTCTTGTTTGCAGCTTCTCCCCTCAAATCTTATGATTTAATCCATACATTCCCTAAGGTGTCTGTGTGGGGTTTGCCTTGGTTGGTTTTAATTCCTCAGTTGGAAGGAAGGATAAGAAGCACTAGAGAAGAGGTCTCCAGATGGAGCCATAACATCCTGGAAGTAAATCATCTGGCTTCATATTTACACTTCAGAACTGGCAGCAGGCTTAAAAACCCCTCATGAATCTGTGGCATTACTTACTAATTGTTTGTCATATATAATCCAGATTAATTCACACTATAAATGTCATTTAGCAGATCGTTTGAGCAAGCTGAACAGGCCTGCAGGTATGAAACATGGGTTAATGAATGTATTTCTGTTAATGTGATGCCTTCACATCCTCCACATAATATCAGTCATGGTACCAGAGTTTGCATTGGATTTCCTAGAAATTGCTGCAAGAGGAGAGCCAGGAGCATCACCTGATCCACCTTTGATTTTTGGGTGATGGGGAGTAAATGTTTCCTTGTGCTTCTGATAGAAATGGACTTTGGAGAAAGGTGAAGTGAACTCCACAAGTTTCTGCAAAAAGCTGAAGTGTGTTGTTTTAATTTCCTCCCTTGTTGGCACAAGTGAATCTCTTTTGTCCAAACTAAGCTCATTCATGCATTCTTCAATGCAAATGGAAAACTCTTGACTGCTGTCCTCTTAGCACTCTTTTTTATTTTGTCTTGCAAGTCCACACCACATTCTACTTTTCCTCTCTTACAGAAAACTGCTTTCCTTCAGTGGCTCTTGAAATGGAGTTTTCCAGCTCTTTATCTTTCTTTCAGCTTCTCTGAACTGACCATGAGAGGTGTTTTAAAACTTATGCCAAAAATGGGCTCAACTATCTGTACCCTTTAGCAAGCACTCTGTCCCCACGGCTGGTCACTGAGTTTGTGATCAGTGACAGCAATCCTCTTGGTCACAATTACTATCTTCCATTGAATATCTGTGTGCAGACCTTTTATTTTCTAAGCATGCCTTCATCTATTTCACCTCTTTTGGTTGTGAACCCTTTTCTTCAATTTGTCGAAATCACTTTGAAGTCTGAGCTTGTCCTTGGAAGTTCTTGCAGCCACTCCCAGTATTTTGACCCTTCTAATTGTTGCAGTTACTTGATTTTATTATGTTATCCAGTAAAGAAATTGTTGAAGGCAGTTGGGCCTGAGGCTGAACACTTTTCAAGACCAAATTTAAGTCTTACATGTTGACAGCAAACTACTGATGACACTTTTAAAGTACAATTTTCCAAGAGCTGTGCCCTGTTCCATGAGCTTGCTTAGGAAATTGTCACCTGAGGCAGTGCCAGAAAAGCCTCTTGAATTCAGGACACATCACAACTGCTGCTGTCCCGTGTCTGCCAGGTCACTTACCCTGCCAAGGAAACTAAAATAGCTCAATGTGGCCTGTTTTCAGCAATTTTATTGCTGCTTTATTACCTTGCCATTTGCCAGGTGCTTATAAAACTGTTTAGCAAATAGTCTGTTTTAGGGATTTCTGGGTGGCTGTGGCTTTACAGCTGTGCTGATGGTGCTGAACAACAAATCAGTGCCTGGGGTTAAGGGCAGGCTCAGGGGAGGCTCTGGCTGCCTGGGCTGTGGGATCTGACCCTGGTCTCAGTTTATTTGAATTATGTGTGGAGTTATATGTGTACTGCTGCACACAGCTTTGTAATCACCTCCTGTGCCACAGGATTGGCCTTTTCCATTTGTTGGATCTAACGTTGATTCCATGACAAGTTTGCATTTTGGTATTTTGAGTCTGAGTGATATCTTTAAAAGGATGCTGGTTCTAGCTTTGCTGCTAACTGAAAAAGTTCTGGAATCTGCCTTTTGTAATATTGGCAGCATTGGATGGTTTTCCTTGGTCTTAGATTTTTGAATGCTCATCTTCTGCTAGGAGGGAAATCCCGAACAGAAATTTTTGGTTGCCCATCTTGAGAATAAGACTGGGTTTCTCCCCAGTGTGAAGGGCTGACAACATCTTAAACATCTCTGAAAACAACTTTTGTAAGTAATGCAGCAATGAAAAATATTCTTATAGTTGAATTTCTCAGTGTGAAGTGGAATCATCTTATTTGGAATATATTGTTGGAAACTTCCAGCCCTTTTTTGCTATGCCTGGAGTATATTAGAAATGGGAATTGCTGAAATGTGAATTTAATTCCAGATAAGAAAATTTCCTGTTATGCAAAGGGAATTCCATTTTGGCTCCTAACCTACCTGTTACATCCTAGTTAAACAGCAAATACTGTTTATGTTCTGTTTCTCTTGTGAAGGATTTTTTTCTTTGTTATTTTCATAAATACAACATCCATCTTGTATTAGTTTACTGTCTTTTTTCCTTCTTGAGCTTACATGAAATTGTAATTGAGGGTTTTTTTATGTGTGAAACTATTCATATGAGCCAGAAAGCACTCTAGATAGTAGCTAAAACCAAATAGTTGTTCTAGTTAACAAAATACTTTAATTTTTTTTTAATGGACATGTGTATATGGAAACCAAGTGAAAATCTTGATATGATGAAGAGACATGCCAATGCCTTTTCTGGAGTGATGCCTTAGACTAAAAGACAGGACAACCATGAACTATGTAAAATATTTTTCATCTCAGTGCTGCCGCCAGTTTTATCTTGCCTATGCCAGAGTCCAAGTTTTAACATTCAACTTTAATGTGCCTCTCTCTTTATATGGTGGAAGGTGATTGAGAAGCTGCTTTTTCTCACTCCCCTTTGTCCATATGTCCCTGCAATATCATATTGTCATCCTGAGAAGAGCAGATGGGCTGGTTCCTTCTGGACAACAATAATTCACTGTGGTTTTCACTTTTCCCCTATGAAATTTGTACTAAAAATATTGTCTTAGAGTAATAACCCTGGAGCCAGATGGACTTCCATTTGAACTGCACAACCTTACACCAAAATAAATTCTGGCAAATATTGCCAGGAGTGTGTTGTTTTTAGAGGCAACAATTTGGGGATTTCAAAGTGGCAAAAATGAGGGTATCAAACTGTATTTCACTTCAAAAGGACAAATCTGGTTTGGGCTTTTGCTTAATCCAATTATGCTATTATGCCTTTGTCAAATATCTCATGTTGATTAAGATGTGGATAACTTTTTAACTTGAGAGATGTTCCTTTATTGTAGGGTAATTTGAAAGCTGTACATATATCACAGGTTTGAACTAAGTTCTCAGCTGTCACTGCTGAGCAGTCCAAATGCTTTATTACAACCATGTTATATAATTAGGTGAGTAATTACATTACTCTGAGTGCCATCATGGTCTGAGAAATGAAACAAACAACTGTAAAATCACCTGTAATTATATAGTTCCAGCATGATTGAATCTAATGCATTCTGTAAATGTAGAGTGCTAGCCTTTGTGAAATGGCTGAGTTATTAATTCAAAACTGCCTGTATTATCTAAAAGGAACATGTGTGGAGCTCTCCTAGCAACTCCACAATAGAAAGTTTAGGTGTTCTATTAACTGTGTTTGCTTTAAAACTGATCCAATGACAATTTTTAACTAAGGGCTATTCAAGAGCTGAAATTCACCTTAAATGCTAAGATAATTGCTATATGCTCACTACAGCATTAAAACATGGAGTGTATTTCGTAAATGAATAGTTCTGTTGCAGTTTCTTATTGATATGTTTCTGCTTAATGGTGGTGTGGTGTGAGTACTGTAATTATCATTAGCTATTCATTTCCCATTATTTCCTTAGGATTTTTTTTTCATTTACTAATGTTCTATAATATAACATAATGCTTGTTGAATTAATGTTTTCCAGTTTTATGTTTCCCCTACTGAATACATACATAGTGTGCTACCAAAAGACTTATGGTTAATGGAAAATATAGTAAAATTTAGTTGTTCCTTTTGAGGGATCTGAAATATTTCCCTGAAACTAGTAGCTGTTACTCTAAGATGAATTCATGCAAAGAAATATGCTCAACTTAAAGATAAAATGCAGGTCATTTTAAATGTGACTGAAGGAAATCAAGCATCATCTCTGCAAAACGAAGTCCTCTCTCTTTCAGTGGCATTAATATCATGTATTCCTGTAATATCTGGGCAGGTGGGCTTGGGCCAGGCAGTGCCCTCTGCAGCTCCTAAATTCAGCTTGACAGGATGGTGCTTCACTGCAAGGGAGGCAGATTTATTGGGTTTGACTGGTTACAAAAGCTATGTGTAGTTTCAAAGAGTGTGAAGGAGGTCTTACAGAAAAAAAACCCCTAGAATGTGTAATGGCATTGTCACTAAATAGTAAAAAATAGGAGAGAGGTCTTTGTTTAATATTTTCAGCAGAGTGAGGTAGGACCTATTTGTAAAAATATTTTTACATTAAAAAAACTTGCACACACCTTATAGAGCTGTTGGGTGGAGAGTTCAGATTTCTTCTGGAATGTCTTTGAATGCAATGATATAAAACTGCAATCACAGAAGCAGAGGTCCCAAATAAGCACCCCCAAAAGTAGTATTTTAGATGGGATAATGCTGATTTCACAGGCTAAAATAGCAGCAGAAGCTCTGGAAGTTGGGCATAAGTCTCTAGTCCTACTCATGAGGAGCTGGCATTAGAGGGACTGAAAGGAGAATCAGATAGAAAGAAAATAAAAATCTAACTAGTTTTCTCAGAGCTTTCAGAAAGTCATGACTTTTCTAGGAGTGTAGAAGTTTTAGTGGTTCTATCTCCAGTTCTAAGTATTTGTTAATATTTTCCCAATTTTCAAGTGTTAGGGGGAAATTTCTGTAGATAGCACCAAATGCAGAACAGCTCTTTTGGATTCATATTTGAGGGGGATAGGGGTTGATTTCTGCACATCAGTGCAGCCTCTTTGATCATGTTTATTTTTGTCATCCTTTGTGTCACTCCTGCGGTTTCCTCACAGAGCCCTCATGATGAGTGTGGCTGCAGTGGGTGCCAGATGTGCAGGCAGATGTTCCTCACAAAGTTACTCAGCCTCTGTGGCAGAGCTAATGCAAAAGAAAACTTCCTCATGTTAAGGAAAGGCTCTTTGTCTGCTCCTCTGGGATGCCACCAGTGCATTCAGGTCTGCAGAAAGGGATGAGTGTTGCTGTGTTACTGAAAGGGTGGCAGAACTTCTGAGGTTGTCTAACCTGCTGAATCCCTCTGAGCATTCTCAGGTGCTGTAGTCAAAGAAGGGAGTTATTGCACAAGAAGTTTAAAAAAGCTGCTTCATCCTGGGCAGTCTTGTCAGAGCTGTCAGGAGAGTTTGACACAATTCTCTTTCCAGTGTCTTTGCAGCTGTATCTGCTCAGAGTGTCAGCTAAAGTGGCATTTTTAATTGATTTCTCACAACTTTTTTTTTCTTTCTTTCTTTTTTTTTTTTTTCCCTTCCCTGGTGGTTTTTTTCCCTTTGTGTTTGGGCTGAATCCTGGGGTGGTTTTAGGCAGTATCTGATAATATCTTTGAGAGGAGACATGTTTATCAGCCTCACAGAAGATGAATGGGGTGCAGGGAAAGGGGTAATGCACTAAAGCACTACCACTGTGTGGATGGATGATTTTACAGGTTTGCTGGCAGCTTCAAAATAAAAAATAACTATGTTCAACATAAGTATTAGTCTAAGATTGAACAAAACATTTCTTCAGTTATACAAGGAGATGGTATGCACACATATGAGAAACATATCCACCTTTCTCATTTCACAATCCTGTGAAGGCAGTGCTCAAACACATGGGAAGCTATTTCAGAAAGTGAGTGTCAAAAATGTAAAATCCAAGAGTATTTAAAATCTGAAAAGACAAGACTGGAGGGCTGTCCCTAAGGGTAGAATGAGGAGGCTTCCTTGCAAGCTTTGTCAGAGAACAGTGAGCCACCTGCTTTGAAAATTGGTGAAACAGATGATTTTTAGTGATGGTTTTATCAGCATGTCATGACAGCAGCACCTTCCTACCACTGTTGTGACCTCAGAGCAGTCCTAGTCAAAATCTTCTCCTTAAATCACTTTATGAAGTCATTCTAATAGCATTTCCCCTATGTATTTATAACATTACAAAAGGTACCTGTGGCATGACTTATTCCCTTACAGTATCAGACACACTTGTTTCTAGACTGGTGTTTTAAGAAGGAAAAGCCTAAACAATCAATAAATATGATGTAACCAATGTTGTTATTTAGGTTTTATCTCAAAAGTATACTTAAGTGCTATTATTGCCACTCATTTTTATGGCAACATAATTATTCCAAGAAAGTCCTATAGAACAGTGTCATATTCACCAAACCTCACAGCTTCCCTTGCTGCAATAACTTGTGTAGCACTATCAAATTTAATGAATATGTTTATGTTCTGCCCTCATTAGTGGATTTGCAGTCACTAAAGTTCTCTTAAAATACACTACTTTCATGCTCAACTTTTATGTCTTCCTGAAGTTTAGAAATAAAACCAAAGCCAAAGTAGATCCCTTTGCACAATTCCAAATGGTTTTGTCCTCAGGACTGTGCAATGAGGCAGAATTGCCTCATGGAAGAGTCTCTGAATTAAAATTGATCCTTCTAAGTCTGTTTGAATGAAAGAATCATTAAGATTTTATCTATATGATGATTCAGGAAAGCTTAAAACAAATCAAACCAAATGAGCATCCTCCGTGGGCTTCTCATTTAGAAATGAAGTCATTTTAGCTCACTCTGCTGCTTTTCCTCTGCCTTATCCTGCAGTGCTGTGCTCGCTGTTCCTCTGAGGAAGACACTCCAAGATGAAGTTATTTCTCATGACATTTCTAGCACTTTGGATAGTTAGCTAATGTACTATAATTTTAGCTTATGCTCTTTCAATTAGAAAGACAAATTCCTTGTATTGCTCATTTACTGGCTGTTTTCATGCTGCATTCATTATCTGTCGTGTTCCACAGGAACAGGCTTTTAAATTGGGAATGGGTCAAGAGAGCACGCTCAAAATGACTCCTGACAAGCAGCTGACATTTCTCTGCACCTAAGATGTTCTAATCTTCATGCTAATAAGGAGATTTATTCTCACAGAGTTTAATAATTGTTGATGGCTTCGGAAATAATAAAAAAAAAGAGGTACTTAAGTCACGAACAGCGTGTGCTGCTGCAGGATATGGGCTCAGTGGAGTGGCACACAGCTCTTGTAAAACTGGAGACCAGGCATGGCTTTAATGGAAAATGGTAATAAAAGAGGAAAATTCCAACGATATTTTTTATAACTGTCTGTGAATTAAAATTTTCTTTTATTCTTTAGGGAAGCATATTAAACAGTGAGAACAGTAAGTAATTTTTGATTCTGGAAATTAGATCAAACAGGCTTTTTTTGACATTAAAACTTGTGAAATGGCATTTTAGGAGATTTTGAGGGGAAGAATGCAAGCAGTAATAATATTAGATTACATCACTGGGTTGCCACATTTAGATTTTCAGCATTAAAGTCTGATCTAATAATTGTAATGGATATTGGTGTGGTTCCTCAGTAATGAGATGATTTAGTGAAGCCTATTTGTGTGCAAAGGTTTAGAGTTTTGCTCTTTTTTTGGTTTTGCTAAAGGTGACAGATGAAAGGAAAAACAAGCCTCTTGTTTAGAATGCACTATCTTGAAGCGATCTTTTTGGTGAAGTGTGAATGTGGAAAAAGAACTGGAGCTGAAAACTTGTATTGTTGTTAAATGAAATTTATAGCTTAAGAATTTTAGACCTAATCAGTGTCTTGCAAGGATAGTATTTTTGGATCTTCAAGCCAAATTTGACTGGCCATCAGCTGGCATCTTGATACATGTTCATGCAGCTGAAACCAATGGTGCCTTCTGCCTTTCTCCTGGTGATGCAGTGCTCCCACAAGCTCCTTTATGCATCAACAGTGAAATCTAGAATACTTACCAACCAAATTGATGTCCTACTGCATTAAATTTACATCAAACACCAGAGTGCTTCCAAATAAATATTTCAGTCTAGGCTTGAATGTAAACTTGTGTGTGGGTGACATATGGACATACACTTCTTAATTTTCACCAAAGAGAGAATATTATTGTCAAGAACTACATGGTCATTCATGTATGACTTTTTGGATGAATGATTTATGTTCTATCTCAACTCAGTTTGGATGTAATTTGTATGGAGAAGCCATGACAGATGCCCTCTGTGTATATTACTCCAAATTGGTGTCTATAAAGGTTGAATGCTTGGCACACAACCTTGCAGACTGCCTGCAATCTGCATGTGAGGGAGACTTAAAACAGAGCAAGAAAGCAGAAAAAGCACTCAGATCTGCATAAGTGTGCAAATATGGCTGGTGGAGAGACTCAAAATCACAGCAACACTTTGAGGAAGAGCTGGGCACATTTATCAGATCTAAAGATACCAAAATTATGGAGGATGGGTGCAAGAGAGAATTGATTGGGGATAATAGGACTATTTATGAAAGTTTTACCTCTGTGCCATACATTAGAAAAGGGGGTTTTTTTGGTCCAGAAATGATGTAGCTGGTAGATAAGCAAATAGCATAGCAACTGTGTGTCAGGCTCAGCCAGCACTCCTCTGAATGTTTGCTCCTAAATAAAGAACAAACATTTGCAGAGAAATGATATTTTTCTCAGTAGAACTAGGCCAGGTTAAATGGCAATAAATCAGCAAGGTGCCTTTGGTAGTCTTGTTTTTGTATAGCTCTAAACTATAAAAATACTCGTCTTTTTTTAGCTTTTGACTTAGGAGGTGCAGTTCCAATGCCCAAGCTCTGTGCATGCCACTAGAGTTTGGACAAAGAGTCCCTTACCCCTGATCCAAGGGAAGAAAATTTGGGAATTGGCAAATGTGCTGCATGTGAGGTGTTCCAGTGATGTTTGTGGGCCAGGTTCTTGTGGGACTCTGCGAGTCCACCAATGGTAGCTGAGAAATATTGTTCTTCCAATTATTTTAAAAGGAAAAAATTTTCTGTCCTGTTGCTTGGGAAATCAGTACAGCTCATCTGCAATGCCAGTGAGCACTAAGGCTCTGTGCCAAATGGTGAATTCTGTATTGGAGTTTCACTGAATTCTGTATTTCGGTGAAATCATAATCATGATTTCACCAAAATGAAAAGGTGTTGTGTGAAGGTGTCAGAGCTATGGAAACTGAACTTTCAAAATTAGTTTTCATTACATTTTTTGCACTCTGTGTTAGACTCACATGGATAGCCATGTAGTAGATTTGCATTTCAAGATGCTCCATTTAGGACTAGATTAAAAAAAAAGTAAAAAAAAAAAGCTCTGAAGGTCACAATAAGAAAGAAGACTGGATAAAACGTAAAGATTTTTATTAAAAAATAAAGTCTAGAAGGGATGAGTTATGAGACTTGTGTGAGGAACAGGCAGTCACTCCTGTCATGCAGCTCACCTACAAGGCAAACAACAGGCAAAAAGAGTTCCCAGTGTTGTTCTTTATTAAAGAATTGCATACAAAACTACCTAGAACCAGACTGGAACTAGAGCTTGAGATAAATATCTTGTTATCATGGTCCTTCCCTGAGAGTTGTGCCTGAATTGATGCACTGGGGATAGAGGTGTTAGCTAAAATAACATCAACATTTGAAACAAAAAAAAACCATTATCCTAAAACATTAGAATGGTGTAGGTGCAATTTTCCCATAAATACATCTCACTAGTGGGCAGTGGCTAGGAGAAACAAGCCAGTTACATCTGAGATGATAAAACCAGTTTCCTGCAAGTTTCCATCTCTCAGAGAATGGAGACTCAGAGCATTTTTGGCAATATTTAGAACTCGTTTCTCTTTTCTTTTACAGCACTGTAATTAGATTAAATGAAGTAATTCCTTATCTGCTCCCATGTAAGCAGGAGGCAAGTTTCTAGGGCTGGCATGGCACAGGTTTTAATTTAACAGCACTAATTCACCAGCGGGTTGTGTTATTAATTTCAAGTAATTCTGCGAACTATTGTGAATTGTGATTTTAAAATTATTAAATGTTGAAATGTTCTAGCACCAATGGAAAAAAAA
>VWYP01034955.1:0-35366 GCA_013400435.1 Pycnonotus jocosus | reverse complement strand
TAATTCATATATTATGAACTTTTGCAGAAAAAACCAAATTAAGATGGGGTGAGGAGTCAGGGTTGAGGAATGACTAAGTTTCAAATTAAAAGACTACATTCAAGAACTGAAACATAAATTGAAATAAGGTGAGGGCAAACTCAAGACAATGTTTATTCTAAGCATGTGCAAACCTCTTTTTGATGCTGTCTTCAAAATGATGCAGCAGCTAAATGTATTATACCCTTGGGAAGCATAAAACTTAGGGCCTGGTTCTCCTCACTACATAATAAGAATGGTGAAAAGCAGCCTTAAAGTAGGTATAAATTGCATTTAAGTCTTCTTTATGGCTCAGCAGTGGTAGAAAGGAGCCTCGATACAAATGAGAATCAGATCCCCAGTATTTATTTAACCCTTGGGCTTTGTATATCATTTTATTTGCACCTTTAAGAGATTTGCAGAGGGATTTTTAATCAGGATTTGGTGTACAGAAAGCTAAATGTTTTCATTGCCTTACAAGTAACTTTAATCATACAGGCAGATCATTCTTTTTATTTCTCAAGAGGAAATGGTGGAATTTTCTGCCTTTGTACAAACCAAGCTAAATGTTTCTGACACCCTTAGTACAGTGTCAATTGGAAATTCACATTTCATGTAATAACAAACCATTTTAATTTCATGAGCTGAAGAATTGGTTTCCACGTGCAAATTGTACTGAAGAAAGCAATATTGTCAGAAGAACTGGCAGAGTGCTTCAAGAGATAAATCTATTGAATTAAATAAGAGGCTTTCATTACCTTTTACGTTTCATTTCCATATAACATAAGCATTAATTAAACTCTTCATTGCTTTCTTCTATTCAGCAGAGCACTTGCTCAGTCTGACAAGAAATGCTGCCCAAGAAAACCTGTGACACCCAAACACAATCATTAAAATACACTTAAGCAGAAGGGAAGGAAGAGGAGAAGGGAAGAATGTTTTGGTGCACTTGGGCAATGGGACCTGTCTACAGAAATGCATAATTTCTGTTCTTAGGTTTTGACAACAAATGCATCATTTCTCTTTTGTAATTTTTGGTATCTCCAATGATATGTAATAGGTCATGTCACCTTGTATTTCTCCAGTAATTTAAATACAAACAGAAAACAAGCAATTGTTTTTCAAATTTTAAGTATGCTTCAGTAAATGTGGAAGGCTTCTTCAGAGTGGGAAAACACTTTTGGTGTGGGGCAGTGTGTGTCTCCTCTCCTATGCAAGGAAAATCCAGCTATAGCAAAGTTGTTGATACAAATTCGAGATGTTTCCTGTCAAGCTCTTTAAGTCAAGCCTTAAAGAGCTCCCTGGATAGCCCACCCAAACTGAAGAGCCATCACTGGCTCTTCAAATCATCACTGGCAAATTCCTATCTGTATTCAAATATTTCTAATTCCTTCTTTTTCTTGTGATTCCAGGGGAACATTTGAGAATCTGCCCTCAGGAATATACATGCTGCACCTCAGAAATGGAGGACAAGTTAAGCCAACAGAGCAAACTGGAGTTTGAAAACTCAGTGGAGGAGACGAGTCACTTTGTACGCACGACTTTCGTATCCCGGCACAAGAAGTTTGACGGTAGGGTGGATATAATTTACTTACTTTCAAGGGTATAGAATTTAAAAGCCATAATATCCATAATATCCATAATAAATTCCTATGCTCTTTTCTTTACAATTAGATATCACGTTTGCAGCTGTCAGTTTGGCTAAGATAAGGGTTAATATACAGCTGGTATGCTTATCAGCCTTGTGAATATTGCCTTTAATTACAATGACATCAAGAATCAGACTGTTAAGTGCCTGCAGGCTTGGCTAATGTTGAAAAAAGAGATTAGATATGCATAGAGAGGTTTATAATTTTTGTCTCCTAGTTTCAAATGCAAAATTTAGGTTTGTAATTATGTTCACTGTTGAAGATTAACTGTGGATCTCCCATGATTTTTGTTATTGCAGAGCAGTATTTGTGTAGCCTGCCTTTTTACAGCCTTAAGGCTGTTGTATTTTTTCCTGCATGATTTTGTTGTGATGTACAGAGGCTCTAAGAGGGCTTCCAGCTTCCCAGCACTAAGGCCCCAAGTTGTGTTTGAGAGAGATTATCATGCAAACCACTTAAGCAATATTGAACACATCTTTTCTACCTAGAAAGAACAGAAAAGAACAGTTTGAGGGGTTTACTTCTTTGTGATCAGCCTTAATCAGATCTTTTCAAGACCAAGGTTATGGTGTCACAATTTGCTGTTTGTCTTTGATAATGAACCTTAAGCTGTTTTTATGGTTGTGTCCATATTTTCAAATCATGGTTTTATCTAAACATGAAATTTGTATTTATGTTGAAAGTGTCATCCCGAGTTTGAAAAGGGTCTGGCACTGAGAGATGTAAATCATCATTGCAAAGAAGATGGTAGAGTGGCATGTAGGTGAAAAGCCTGCAAATAGATGTGTAAAGCTGGCTAACCCCAGGTGGTGGATCTTATGCACATTTTTAGGAGAATGGTGGAAGTGTTGTCTCTGAAGTTGGAAGCTTGCTTCAAAACTCTTTGGTCCCATTCAGAAAGAAGTGAATATGTCTCTATGTCTCTAACTCCTTAGGGTAATTCTGTATTATTATCCAATTAAAGATTTTTTTTCTAATATTGATTCTCTCAATGTGACACTGAAGAAAAAATGAATTTTAAAAAAAAGGGAATGGAAAAAGGTAATATGAGAAAGAGCTGGAGGAAAGTCCTAAGCAGCAGATCAGATGCTAATGTAATTTAGAGAATGTCCTTGGAAGATGGAGATGACTGTGAACTGCTCTGAATTGTGATGATTTCTCTTTTAATGTGAGAGTGTAGTTTTTTTATGTAGTAGATTTTAAAAAATGTACTTGTCTTCAAAGGATCTAAAAAAAATCTGGAAGTTGTGTGTAGTATTACAAGATGAATGTGCAAGCAGAACAGACATTTCAAACCATATACCATGGCATGCACAGGGCTTTTTTGTTTTCTAGAAGGAAACAGGGGTGATTGCTGGTGTTCAGTGACTGTGTAGCACACTGAAAACACAGGACTCATTGACCACAGAGCTCAGACAGAACTTTGCTGATTCTTTGTCAGCTTCAGGCCTTTCTGTATTTCATTGAATTTAAGGATATTACAGCTTTCTCAGTAATCTGAAGTTCTGTGTTTTAATGGTGGTAAGGTATGGCTGAACATTCCTGATTGGGCGTAAATACTCCACTCTGGGATCTGCTCCACAGAAACTTGGAATAAAAGACTAAGTTGTTTCTTCTATCTTATTATTGATGTTTTAAAGGGAATTTGCAATGCAATGTCTTATCAGAAAGGCATTTGAACTTTGTGTATGCTTTCAGGATTTCAATGCTATTCTAAAGCTATTCAAAATTTGTTCACTTTTATGGAAAAACTGCTTCTTTTCAGAAGGGCAAAGACATTAATGATAAAATATATTCACCTAATAGGCTTCCAGTGTAAAATCAGCTAGATTTCTTGCTGGTTAAAATATGATGATGCTTTTCAATACAAAGCAATATTAAGATTGATAGCTAAGGTCTGTGTTTTAACTGTTCAAGCATAATCCATTTTTTTGTTGTTGTATTTTAATTTGATACTGTGATTGCACAAAGGAATTCACATGATTCTGCTATTTAATGCTAGTACACTACAAACAGCAAAACAGATACAGCCCATTGTGATGATTTTGTGGAAGTTTTGCACAGTACCTGTGTCTGTCAAGAGCACCACATGTAAGCTCTAAAAGACTATATGAATATCTAAGTAATGTTGAGATAGATACCAGTGTTGCTCCCTTGAGGAGTTAATTTCAGCTTTAGTTGCTGCCTAGCTCTTTTTTGCTCAGACATTCATACAATTTTGAGAACTTTTGAAAGGACATCAGAGGGATATCTTGTAGATTTTACAGGAGTTTTTTAGTGCTGTACTAGATGTCTTAGGCTAATGCTAAGGTTTGCAACATAAGACTTTTTAGAGGTATGTGAACTCTTTTGAATTTTGATCTGACCTTCATAAGCCTTGTTTTAACTTGTTTTCTGCCCCACAACCATATGCTTAAGCATAGATAGAATGATGTTTTGATTTCCATTTTGACAGGCAATTTGAGATCTGTTTTTCTTTTCAGGATTTTTCTCCCAGATTCCTATTCACGATCTAATCTAAAAGGAAACTGAGTCTGCTGTAAGTTGAACATTGTCTCTTTAGCCTCTGATGAGACAAACATTCTTGCAGTGAATCACAGTATCCGAGCATGGCTGAGATGTGATGGGGGTGGCTTTGTCAACCCTCCTGCTCCAAGCAGGCTCAGCTATCATAGGTCACCCAGAATCATCTGCAACCATATTTTCAATATCTCCTTAGATAGAGACTGCACAGCATCTTTGAGCAACTTGTGCCAGTGTTTGACCATCCTCACAATAAAGTGTTTTCTTGTGTTTACATGGAATTTCCTGATTTTTTTTGTTTTGTTTTTCTTAGAGTGTACTTATTGCTGTCAGTGGGCTATATATCCCCCCACTAGATATTTATGCATGTTGGTGAGATCTCCTGTGCCTTCTCTTCTCTGGGCTGAGCAGTCCCAACTCTCTCTGCCTCTGCTTTTAGAATAGGTAGTCCTGTCCCCTCATCATCTTACTGCCCTCTGCTTGGATTGCACCTGAGTGTCCATATCCTTGTACTGGGGAGTACAGACCTGGACCCAACTCTCCATGTGTGGCCTCATCAATGCTGAGCTGAGATGAAGATTCCCTTCCCTCAGCCTGCTGGCAACATTCCTACATGATTTTTTGTGTCGGTTTTGTATTTTGTTTCACCCAAAGTGCAGTATTACCAAATCTCTACAAGAAATAAATTTCTGTAATAATTAAAAGCAAAAGAAGCTAAAGATGGAATTTATAACAGAGAACTTTAGAAATTACTAAGCAATTTGGAACCATCTATGATGAGAAAAATTATACCTTTCTTTTAACTGCCAATCAGTTCTTGCATCCTAAAGCCCTTTATAAGCTTTCATTTCTTATTCATTTGTACTCCACAATTCTAAAGGGCTGTCATTGTATTGGGACTTTTGACTGCTCCATTCTTCTAGACTCATTTATTCCCCATAGCATGTGAGGTTCAAAGATGTCTCAGAACCAAAGATCTGACAATATAATTTTTCATTCAGTTTCCATGTTCTAGACAAGGGGTGTGCGTTAGGATAAGTAACTACACAACATAATGCCAGCTGCCAGTTGTTTTTGGCTGAGCCTTATGTGCAGATGTTTACATCTGTATTGCTACCATCTGCATATTTGTCATTGCATTGACATACTGCATTGTCATTTCAAGCAAAATCAGTATCTGGAATTTCACTAGTTGGTGTGTGGGGATCCATGGAATCTTCCCCTAAGAATCTAGCCAAATAAATAAAGCCTTGAAATGAGAAAAGTTCCTATGAAATGACGAGTGCTCAATGGTCCTAGCAAAGAGTGCAATGCCTGTTTTGGCAATGGGACACACATACCCTTCCAAACACTAGGAAAAGAAACAAAAAGCCTTTCCAGCAGATAGGAAACACACAGAAAGTGAAGAGTTCCAGCAGATAAGAATTTTTCTCTTACTTCAAGGCTGTTTAAGACTAACCCATATAAGCAGACATGTAATGATCAGCTGTTTCTTATTCCTAACAACAGACAAGTAATCATGCTCCACTTCTTGGACCTCTACTGTATACCTCAAAGCAGCTTAAAATATATTATGCTCCCAGTGTAGCTGTAATAGTATCATCTTATTATCACCAATTCCCTTGCATAGTGACATTGCTGAGCAGCTGTTTCACACACAAGCCAATTTCTTTTAAGTATTGCTCCATCAGCAACTGAAACCAGCCTGGCCGGAAGGTTTTGTCATGAATGTTAATGAGGAGACAAGTAGCTGTTCAGTGACATTTTCTCACGGATCCTTTGAATAAGGAAAAATATAACAAAGAGTTTTAATTTAAGCTAAATAGATCTGAACTTGATGAAAGACACTGTCTCCTCATTCTCATTAAAAATTACGCTAGCAGTCTTAGCAGTGGTGTTAAAAACGAAGGAATGTCAAAGAATAGCTATCATGAACTTGAATGGATATGGATAGCCTTCAGCAGAATGTGTGAGGCATGATGCCTTTTAAGGAAAATAACCTGAATAGCCTAAGGACCAATCTGCAGCTGCATTGATCTATCATACAGTGTCATCATTCCCTGTGCTCCTTTTCTTTGCAGTCTGGGAGAACAGTGATCCATACCCATTAGTGCTGTTCATATATATCTTAGAGTCATTACCAGCAGTAGTGGTGTAAATTACAGGGCAGCAAAGAAAGTTTCACAGATGATGTCCTATAATAATACCTACAAGAATAGCTACCGTCCCAGACACCCTGTATTCCCTTTTCTTGCACACTTTATGAAAGAACTTGAAGAAAAAGAGCAGGTTTCAATCTCTCCTTGATACTAGAGCTGAAAAAAAGTGTTTTGCGAAGTTGGTTTCCAACAAAGTAAGAACTTTTCAAAGGGATGAACTATTATAGCCAGGTATAACTGTCTCATTAAGCTTAGCAAAAAAAAAGTGTGAAAAGTGAAATAAGGTAGTGCATGAAGCTGGAATACACTGAAGTTCAGTTGCATGGCCATTGTAAGTCTCCTGCCCTCTGCTCCCTCTTCCTCCTACTCTTTCTGCCCAGCCTGCCAGCCTATCTTGAGCTATAGCTCATGCTCACTGACCTCTGTGGATCTGCAGAGGAGGGGGAATACAGCAGCACAGAAAGCCACTTGTACACTAGTACTGTTGTGGTCAGTGGGTAAAGGATGGATTTCCAGCAGGATATTTTTTAATGCTCTGCTTTCCGTGCATCCAAAGTGAAAGGGCATGGTTTCCACATGAAGATTTTTTGCTTGGTTGTTTGGTTTCTGGAAGCAGGAAGACATAAAGGACTACGTTTTCCACAGACCTGTTTGGGAGTCAGAAGGCTTCTCTGGGGTGTGGGAAAGTCAAATAAATATATACTTATATTTTTCCAGTGCTGCTATGTCTGAGACAGCATGTAGGCTACACCATACCAAAATTGGATTACCAGATACTTTGGGGCTTCCTTCTGGGCAAGATCGTGGTGGTTTGTTTATTTGTTTGTTTGTTTTTACTTTATTTCTTTTGCAATATTTCAGTGTTGCTTTGCAGCATGTTTCACATCTAATGTAAAATCCACCGCAAGACAGGTGGATTTTTAAAATCCACAACTGCTTGGCTGTAACAGTGCTAGCAGGGCCACAGTTTACATATAATTCATCTAGTGGTTTAACACACTGCATAACCTCTGTGTTTGCCAAAATTCAGACCTTAGAGCAAATAGAAGGCTTAAAGAAATGCAACATCTGTTGACTTGTAGCATGTAATGACTTGCATGCCTTCATTGGACATCTGGCACAAGTTTCTAAGCATTAAAGAGATTCTTAATAAGAGCTTCCATACCTTAAATTTGACACAAATTTGAAAATAAAATATTCTACACCTGATCAAAATCCTATCAGAGCTGATAGCAGTCTAAGAGAAACCTTTATTGCCTGCAAGCAACTTTAGGGTTTAATCCTGTAAGATTTGCCCTGAGATTACTGTTTATCAATTTCACATATTACATCAAAATTTGTGAACCACTTTAAAGCTTTTGCTGGTTTGTTTGTTTGTTTAATTAACCAAAAGAGAAGAGGTGGCAAGCCTATAAAACTTGGATAGGAATGATTTGCTTAGTAATAAGAACGGTTTCCAGTCAGGGATGCTAATTCCTGTAACTTGGCCAAGTCCAGTACTGGAAGGCAACATTCTGAGATTGGATGTCTTCCTCACACTCCCTGCAGTTGGAAATGCACTTTGTGCATTTGGATGGGCTCTGCTCTTCCTCAGTTTCATTTCCTAAATGCAGCTGGTCTGAGGAACAGTAGTACTCTAACCAGCTGCCTCAAATTTATGAGGCTGCAAAGCAAAGAACAAGCTGTTACCCTGAGCTGGAGTAGGTGGGCATCAGCCACTCTCAAATAGATTTCATTGTTGTCCAGGTGTAGCCAAATCCAAACAGCCTTTGAGAGGGCAGGGATATGGTGTGTTTCCCATGCAACAGAAAGCAGAATTTGCCTTGCTGACGATTAGATATCCATGATATAGAGTGTTCCTGCAGATTCCCTCAGTAGTCAACAGGGACTGAGGGGTGCAAGTCACATTAGTGTAAAGTTTACATCTCAAAAAGATCTGGAAAAATCTTTCCCTGGAGTACTTATTTCTCTATATGGATTAGAAAGGGCATTTAGTTATGACATAGATGCCTATACTTTGGGCTTACTTATACATTTGTTCACATAAATTCCTCCCCAGGGAACAGAATAAAAGAGTGAAACATCTAAAACACTTTTGAGTCTCTCTTCTGTGAGTTTTTTTGCCTCTTTTGCAGAAGTCACTCCCCTTTTTTTATTTTTAGCAATCTGTAGGGAAAAAGACATTTGCAATACTGAGACAAGTAGGCACTATAGAGGTCAGTCATTATCTTATGCTGGTTGAAAAAAACACTATCCTGTTGAATTCAAATGGCATCTAATAATCAGTGAAGCTCTGAACACTGTATGGTTTTAATATTTTGTGATGAAAATTGTTTTCTAAATGTCCAATCCTTTAAAATATCAACCCATAAGTAAAATTACTGATTTACAAATATTAAACCCTCTGCGATTAAAGATGCTTCAGATGCATGTGGACAAGAGTAGAATTAATAATGGACTCAGCATCAAGTCCATAATACTGGTGTCTTCTTGCAATTGTCCAACAGAGAAACTCTTACCCCCATGTAATTCTTACTCTGATAGCAGGTGCTTACCTGTCACACAGCAAGGACAAAAACCGTGCTGTGAGAATCAAAAATAGACACTACATAAAACCCAAGCTATGAAAAAAGGGTATTCATACGTTTTGTCAGCACTTTGGATAATAGGAACTTAGCCTTGTAATTTCTCATTTGTTGTCCTCACCTCTCATTAAATGCAGAAATACTATTTTTTAGATTAATCTCTTGGCTATAATAAACAGACATTGTTATCTTTTTGCTGACCTTCTTTCTCTAATTCTTTTGCCTGTGTGTTCAAACAACTGGGAAATTAAATGGAAACTTAGTGTATCATGAAAATGTTTCTGTATACTGAAAAATGATTTAATGACTCTCTGTTTCTCTGCTTACCTATGAGATTTTTTAGAGTTTCTTTTAAATTAAAGTTTCTCCTTTTTTTCCTTTTTTCTTTTTTCCCCCTTTTCCCCCCTTTATTTTCCTTCCTTTTTTTTTCTTTTTTTTTCTTTTTTTCTTTTTTTTTCTTCTCTTCTGCACTATGGTTTACCAGAAAAAGATGGAAGTGTCCTTTTTTTCTGGGAGGAGTGTCTGTGGGGACTGTCACTTTTTTTGGGAGGAGTATTTCTGGGAGGATACTCACTTTCAGCAGTAAGATAGAGACAGAAGGGAGCTATATGCCTAAATGCCTATGTGCCATAGGAATACTTTTAGAGATAACTTAAAAACAGGCATATGAAGGATCCACTTGTGCTGTACTTAGTGGGAACTATGAAAATTGCATCTATAAATCAGAGCTGCCAGGATTCATGAAGGAGATAGGAAAGATGTGGCAAAGAGGCATTGCTTCTCAAGTCTTCCCCTCTTGCTTTACATTAGCCCTCATTCTATACCATCAGCTGAAAGGTCAAAATAAACATATTCTGCCTAGACTCCCAGGGTGTAATCTTTTTTTGTCCCTGTGGGTGCTGGTAAAAGGTGGCAGCCATGGTTCTCTGTATGGGCAGCCCCACTGGGTGCTGGTGAGGGCTGACAAAGCTGGTTCATGTAACACTACAGCCACCACCAAGCTGGTGTTAAATGTGACACCACTGTAAGGAGTGCAATTTCTGCTGGCCAGGCTGCCACAGATAAAATAAACACAGATCACAAAGACACAAACTTCATTACATTATCCATACTGCAGTGTTTCTTGCTTGGTTTACTGTGCATGGACATTCAGGAGTTGTTTCTGAAAACTTTGAGCTTAAAACAATGCATGGCACCCATATTATTGAAATATTCCAGTTTTCCTAAATACCTTTAAACTCTAAATTTCACTGATTCTCTGTAATGGGTTTTTTGTGGATTATTTTTCTGAACATTTCTGATACAGTTCCCACTCATTCATTTCTCAAGGTTTTTACATAAATAGGAATCTTTATTTTCAGCTTTCCCATCTTTTCAAAGTTATACTGAAATGTTTTTGCTTAATGTGTTTATTGCATATGCATCATATGTTTACTCTGGGATACCTATATATTGGTTTTTATGCTTTATCAGAAATAAAGTCTTTCATTTTCTTCTAGTTGTAGCCTGTGTGCTTTATGCATTCAGAATGACACAACACTAAAATGTCAAGTGTTTCAGTAGTGCACAGGTCAGCTACCTGTCATTAACAGCAGATATTGGAAGGGCAAAACATAGAGCAGGAGGTGAACTGGCAAAGGATGATGAGGAGGGGGACAGAGAGAGAGAGGACCAAAAAATACTGTGTCATGAGCTATCCGTTAAACTGTAATCATGTAAAGAAGAGTATATGGCTTACAGGAACAGTATGAGAGGGGTAACAAAGCAGCTTCTGTGGAAGAATCTTCACACTGGTGAAGAGACAGATGGTGGTCACTACTGCTGCTTGAAGTCTTCTTTAAATCTATACCAAGACTTGCCATAAAAAGAAAACCAAATCTTGAGGCATGAAATATATCTTCTTTAATATATGGCAGGTTCTTAATTTAACATTCCTGGGTGAAAATGTTTACTGTAAATTGATTCTTCTTTAATGTTTTTAGGGGATCATCTAGAAGGCATTCACTATTCCTGAGTTGGGAAATTCACCAACTCACAGCTAAAATGTCCTTGCTCTTGAAGAGCTATACTCAAGAAGTGAAAATATTAGATATATGTAAAGCAGGAAAGAGATGAAAACAACTAATTTCAAAATGTAGGACAGCTTCAGTCAATGAAACCTCAGCAAGATCATGTCCAGGAAAAGGCAACAGCAGGTATTAGTTGAATGCTAACATCAGTGGTGGGTACAATATATGCAAATTAATTTTTACCCTGATAAGAGCAATTGGTTTGCACAGGTGCAAAAACTGTGCTGAGGAAATCAATTCTGTTGTTATCTCCTTTTTCCTTCTTCTGTCATTGAAGCAGTTTCACAGGGATATGCAGCTTGAGGAAGGCATCAATTTATACAAGCTTGTTGTATAAAAGTTGAACCAAGGTTTGGTAGGTAGAAGAGGAGGTGATTTCTGCTTGATGTAAACTAGTTTTTGGAGCCAAATCTCTGAAAGGGAAAAATACAACAAGCTTTGAAAGCATAACAAGAAATTAATGCTTGTGAAGGTATGCAGACTAGGAAGTCTGCTGTAGCTATTGAGACTAAGCAAATATAGACAACCTGGGTTGTTTAATTTTCAAAAGCTGGAAAAAATTTTTGAAGAAAACACCTTGTTCAATCACTACAAAGCAAGAAGCAAGATTTAGAGCTGAAATATATATTTCATGTCAACAAAATATTATACAGATTTCATTTTGAATTTCTTTAAAATCAGATATTTTAAAACATTTCAAATTAATGCTAAAGGTTATTTTCAGCTAAAAAACCAAACATGTTGCCTTAAAAATGAAGAAACAAATTATTACCAAATCTTTTCCAATAATATATTTTGTAGTACAGTGAAGTTCTTTGAGTTTGTGAAAAACATCAGCACTGCATTTTTAATTTTGATAGGTTTCTAATGTTAACACTTGGTCAGCTTTACAAGCAAATTTGAAACACTCCCAAGAAAGCAGTGGTTTCTTCAGTATCTACTGTTGTATGCATCTCCATAACTTTCCTGGCACTCCTACAAGTAAATAAGAAATTAATTTGATCTCTCATTAAACAACTTGCAGGGGCGACCTTGTCTCACCTTCTAGAGTGCATAATGAAGTTTCAGTACAGGCCATGAGCTGAAGATGCTTTTAGGCCATGAGAAATGGATCCCAGAGCCTCTGACATCTGAGGATCATTTTTGGGCTCTACTCAAACCCAGCTAGATGTGATCTGCTACCTAGTGAGCTACAGCTTTAAAATTACTCTGCTTCTTAGTTCGATGCCCAGAGACATTCTTTTCCTACATGATATTTGGAATTCAGCTTCCTGTTTTCATCCAAAGCATACATGATACGACAGTTTAAAAGGCCGCTGTGTACTTGTAAGCATACTGGTATTCAGCTTCTGAAAGTTGTGATTTATTTATTCACACATTGAATTTTAAGTCTAAATAAAAGTATAGAGGATGAACCATTCTAGTCTAATTGTATATCAATGAGAAGTTAAATATCAAGGAAACATTAAGGAAATTCAAATTAAGAACTTACACAACAGATTTTCCTACCTCCCACATTTATAGCATCACACTCCTTGAGTAAATATGGGCATATCTTTAATATTTTTAGCAGTTTCAGTGTCACATAATCTCCATACATATGAGATCACTGGACTGGGACCTATCTGCATGCCCTTGTACAACAACTCCTTTTTATGCCAAAACAAAATGTCATGAAAATAGTAAAGGTTTTGGAAAATGAAAGAGAACTAGAAAGAAGTTTCCTAATGGCTTATGAGCAATGCTCCTTGTGGAGGTAAGGGAGGGACTACTGGTCTCAGAAATCTGAGTGTACCTGTATTCTCTTTTTCTTTGATTTTACATAATTCTTTGATAAAAAAGAAATATTGCTGTTTGTTCAAAGTAATAAGCAACCAGCTCTAACAACAGAGCCATACAGATAGTACTATACATGCTGGGATAATATCATGCTCAACTGTTCAAAGAGAACCCTAAAAGCATAGTGATTTATTTGGATTTTCTGGCATCTTACATACCTACATTCTCTTCCTTAATGTGACTGGCTTTTTGAACTGCTTTCTTTCATATGCATGGAAATCCACGTCTACATGAAACTCGAGAAATCCTTGTTCTCTTCTTAGCCCAAGGATAAGCTTGTGCTGGGCCTAAGTATATGGAGGCTTAATGCCAGGACTTTGCATGGGGATCAACTGCATTTTCAGCTAATGCAAAAAATAAAATGCAACAAGCCAAAGCAATGTTGTGCCTGCCGTTTACAAAAAAAGCCCTTTGAAATGAAACTCCTTACCCTCACCTTCACCTGGGCTCTGATTGTGATTCATGTAGCTGTGTTGCTGAGAGATGCGCTTCTCAAGCGTGATCTGGTTTTCTACTTGCTCATCAGTAAGATGCTTGCTGAAACTTTATCACTGTGGCAGTGCTGTGCCTAGGAGGAAGTGGTTTTGTTCATCTGTTTCTTAAGAGGTGCATGGAAGAAGAGCAATACAGAAGAGGAAGGGAAGTTCAGAGGTGAGGAAAGGACAGATGAGATCTGACTGTAATTTTAGGGTGGCCTTAGTCCCATGAAAGGATGGGTAAATGTTGCAACCTGAAGGCCACGTCAGCAAGGGTCTCTTCACTGGGCAATCCACAGGGCTTTATAGCCCTTGCAGCCTGGGGATTTATTTGTTTAAAGTGTCAGAATCTGGTGAATTGTCTAAAGGTATGAACAGGAGAAGGCGGCTGTTGCCTGAGGATTGTTTGCCAGCAGGGAGTTGTAGTTATGGAATATTATCTAGGACGTAAATCTGCCCCCCTCCTGGCACCTGCTTTTCCTCTTCCACTCAGAAGAGACTGCAAAATGCGAGTGTTTGTAATTAGGCCTTCAAATGCACAGCTTGAAAGGAAACAATCTTAGCACAGCATAAAGACAATAGCACTTCCCTGGTTTGACTAAAATTTCTAAATGTCTTAATCTCCTTAATTTGCATCTCTAATGATGCTTTTTGCAAATTCCCTAAATAGAAACTGTGTTAATATGCAGACTGACAATGCCCTTATTGATACTCTGTATTGTATTTATTTATTTTTTGATATTTTAAGCATAGCCAAGAAAACTATAATCCATATTTAATTTTGGAATTGCAGTGATGTGAGAGGCTTTTTATGTAATCTCTGGAATAAAAACATGTACAACATTAGAGGGGAAAAAAGGACAGAACCGGTGACCATTGACAGGGATGATCTGTGCATCCCTAGTGCAGAGGTGTAGTTGTGCAAAACAAATCCCCATGGACAGGGGATTTGCAGTTCCCAAATTAAGTCTCAGGTGATAATATTGCTTGTGAGTCTGTGCAGTGTTGTTAATTTTACATAAAGAGATAAATATTGATCTTTCATTTTAATTGTTGCATCATTACTAGACCTACAGGTAGTAAGATAATTTTCTGATGGCTAAAGGCTGCACAGATAAAAAGGAAAAAACAAGTAATCTTGTAACAAGTACATTTTTGATCAAAATATTAGAAGTAATTTAAAATAACAAACTTCCAATGAAAAAGGAAAAATTAAAATTATTTTTGCTTGCAAAGATTTATAAGATAGAGCCTGAAGTTACCATTGTTTGAACCAATGACCTTTGTTTTCCTTGCCTAAAACTTGTGTAGAGTTTCTGAAAATTCTATTTAACATCTCCTATTGCTACTCAGACTTGATATTGTCCCTACTTGAAATTTTCTTCATTAATATGCTAAACATGTGTAGTCTGGTTATAGTTAAACTTCTGTTGTTCTAAGACTTGTAGATGCTGAAGCTTAGGGTGAACCACAAGGCCACCTTACTGTGATGCTCATGCATACCACCATGCATACCAACCTTAATCCAAATTAACTGGCTTAGCCTGTAAAATCAGAAAAAAGGTGCTGTGGCTCCTTCAGATAAAAGAAAGGGGTGGAAGAGAGAAAAAGACAGTGGTGAAAATTGAGTGATCTGTCCATGTAGTATGGCAAGTAACTCTTGAAGATGAGAAGAAAACACTGTCAAGGGAGTAACAAAATTAGGAGGTTGAAATTTTGAGAAGAGGGGGTCAATAAGTAGGTGCTTATGTTTAGCTGTGACATAGAAACATCAAAGTGCTAATGGGATTTGAAGCTCCTAGAAAAGGGCCAGACACTGCTCCCACCAATGCCTTAGCACTCAGTCTGTTTAAAAGACTTCATTAGACTACCCAGAAAAACAGCACACTATCAAATTCTCTAATAGACCATCTGTGAACAACTGCAGCAAGCTCTGCAACAGCTAAAAGGTTTCTTCTCAGCTTCTGTTTGCAAAACATGTGTGAGTTAATGGAGTATCACATTCACATGGCGCTGGGGCATCGACCTGGAGTCTCTTCGGTAAATAGATCTAGGTTTTACATAGATGAACTGTGCTTTACGATGGGAACAGCCCACATTTTCTAATAAGAAAATAGTGTTATCTGTTATTATATTTGTTATGCTATATGTTACTATGCTGTTCCTTCTTGAAGGACAGTTATCTTTCAAATAAGTCTCCTTTCTCTTTGTTTGCCAACTTAAGTATCAAGTAAACCAGGGCCAGGGCAGCTCAAAGTTTGGAGTAATGATGCCAGTTTGTGTGACTAGGGAAAAGAAAATAATCTAATTTGTTTCCAAAGAGTTCAGTGTCATTTGGGTAGGAATTTAGAGATTAGTTTAGAAATGTCTAGACAGCAGAGCACTTCCAAGGCCACATTCCTTGTGAAAGCATACTTCTGAGATTAGTCACACAGATAGTGAAGAAACTGAACTATTTTTGATTCTGCTGTAAATCTGTAATACTTTAACTGTTGAGTATAGAACATGTTTATGGATTGTCAGGATTTCGTGTTAATGCCTTCATCTCTTCCTTGGTGAGATATGAAGAAAGGATGAAAACAGGTTTAGCAATTATAATTCAGTAGCTAAATAAACATGGTCTGAAAATTACCAATCCACTATCAAAAAAGAACATTATGAATTGTATATGCATTCTCTGAACAACGGGGCTTCCCTTCAACTCTGCATCTGCTTCAACCTCTCTGAAATTAGACTCAAAACACTATGCTGAAAACAAAATTTGTAGTCAAATTTTGCAGAGCTGTGATGCATTGTCATACTTTAACCAAATACATAATTCTCTTTAGTCACATAGACAGACTTCATACAGATTATTCACAGAAGGATGAATATGCAAAAGATCATTTTCCCAGAATGACGAAGATGGAAGTCATAGGTGTTAAATGAGAATGTAAATCACAAATCTCTAAATCTTTGAACCACGAGGATGCTAACTTTCAAACAGTTAAACCTACCCAGATCTTGGCAGTTCTTTTGTAGATAAAACTATCTCAAACATATTTTTTCACTGCATTTATTTTCATTCTCTTATTTATATTTTCTCTTACATTACATTTTTTTCAAAATAATCTAAATCAAGATTATTTAATAATTAAAGTCTTCTAACTTCACTGGGAAATGAAAAAAAAATTCTTATAATGTTCATATAATTATAGAGGTGATAAAGAAACTGAGGCACTTAAAGGCAATCTTACTTGCTTGATGTCACAAAAGTTGGTAGTGACAAAATTGCAGATGGAACAAAGTCTAGTTTTCATCTGCATTTTTTCATGCTTTATATACCACAACCTTCTTGATGGTAATGACATAAAAGTTTTAGAGAAAGACATAGTTTTTCTTAATTTTCCTTGATCCAAGCTTTTGTTGCAAGCAAACATTCTTTTTTTTTCTCTGTCATAAGTTTGAATTTCTTTCATAGGCTTTTTTATTACTTTTTAATACATTCCTTTCAGTTCAGATTTTTGCTGTAGAAATGTCCAGACCTATACACAATATTTGGTGAGTTGCAATAAAAGAGGTTTCTTGTGTACAATATCTTTTACTTTATGAAATGAAACTGATTTTTTCCATGCTGTAACAGTGTTACACCTTCACATTACTTTTAGGTGATTTCCCCATAGGTATTCCTGTTGAATTTTTTTCTCATTAGTCTTTAAGACATTTATTTGCATTTTTTCAGTTAGAACCTACTTCACTAGTAACTGCCAGTTTTTGTTTTCAATCATTACAGGCTTTTTGTTTTCCCTCTATATACGTTGTTGTAACACTTCCCATTTTGAAATAATCGACAAATTTAATTACTGTGCTGCTTAGTCCTTCATCCAGGTGATTATTAGATGATTAATTTGCAAAAAAACCCCCCAAAAACAAAAACAAAAACAAAACAAAACAAAACAAAAAACCCCCCACCATTCTTTATTTCATACCAGTCCTTTGGGATATAATATTAACATCTCTAATTAGATTGCTGAAATTCTGCCATAACGTCCTCTCATCATTGATCTTTCAAAACATTGCTCTCCTATCAAATTTCTGCTCTGCAACTTCATGACAGCTTCCCACAGCTGAAGTGGATCATTGAACCCCAGTTATTATTAAACAAAACAAGCTTTTTTTTTTTTTTTTTTTTTTGAGATCTGTTACCAAATTGCAATAAATTGCAGCCTTTTTAGATTCAGTTCTCATGAAAACATTTAAGGTTGTCACTAAAAATGTTTCCATAAGTACCTTTACTGCATTGACCACTCTATTTTCAAGTTATTAAAGTGTCTAGTATATCTTTAAAACAGTAAAAGGCTACTCTTACTTGATTTCCTTAAACTTTCTCCAAAATGCACAAAAAAATGCATTATTTCACTAGGACTGGCTGGGTTTTGATTTTAAATAGTAGGTTCTGCCCAAGCCACCATTCTGTAGTGAGGTATATATAAATTAGGAATATTGCAGTTAAGCATATTTTTCAGCACTTCTTATCTTCTAGGCAGAACCTCGTGACTATAAATTCTGCATGTAAGAACTTCAAATACAGCTTCTCTTTTAGAAATTTTGTTCAGTTGACAAATCCTTTATATTTACCATATTATTATATAGAACTGGAAAAGCAATGTTATCTCTAACAACAGTGAAGAGTTCACATCAGTGGTTCATAATTATTACTCCTCTCAAGATTGTCTTTTTCATAAAGGCAAGAGCGAGCTGCCTTTTAAGCTGGAGAGAGATTTTATGCTGCTATCTTCTGGTAGGTGCATGATTTCCAAGATCCAGCTTTGCCCATAAATTTCAGAGGTGGAAGGAGGATATTGCTTATCAACACATGCTCATAGTAAAGAGCAGGTTCAGGCTTTTATTCTTTCTCTCTCCTCTCCAACTATGACATGTTATTTGTCCTCTAGGAATGTGTTTGCATACCACAGGTACTGAAAAGTGGCAGCTGTTGCTAAATAATGTATTTTGAATTATAAGGACATTATCTGAGAGAATGAATTATTATTTTAATTGTTTTCTTGATGTGATATAAATAGTTATGATTGCATACTCAGGACGTCCACACACCTGTATAAAACAAAGCAGTAAACAAAAATATTTACAGAAAGAAAGAATAGAAAAAGAAAAACCAACCATTTCATCTCCTTAGGACCACGAGTGAGTCCAGAGGCAGAAGCACAGGTAGACTGTGCAAAACATAGGTGACCTAATCCTATGGTCAGAAATGTTTAAGAAAAATAAATACAAACAAAGAGAAATAGGGAAAAATACATGCATTCTATGTCTTCAACAGATGAAGATGACAGGAAATTTGTTTGCAGATACCACAAATACACTTAAACATCTCTTCCTTCAACTGACACTATAAAATACATGTTATTAGTTTGCTGACTGACCTAACATCTGCCTGTTACAGCATTTAGCTCTGAGCTATCCAGCATCTTAAAGCCCTGTTCTCAGAGGACTGATGGGAATCGGATGTCATTTTCAGCCTTTTCTCTTGAAATGTCTGTGCAGAAAATACAAAGCTAAATGTTTTACTACTCCTTGTACATCTTGAAGATGGCTTATTAGTGAAATGATTGATTTATGCTTTGACCTTTACTGTTCAGTTACAGATCCATTTCTCTTTGCCTCTGAAACACAGAAATGCATGTCTTATAAGGTAGCCCTAATACAATTTCAAAACATGCTTTTTTAAATGGAAACAATGAAACCTGATATTTGAAAATGCTCCATGAAGGGTATCTTAATAAAAGTGATTGCATTAACAAAAATACGAACAGTAATTACTTGGATATACCTTTATGTGACCTGGAAAACTGTCCCAGATGTAAATGCATTGCATATAGCTGTATAGTCTTGTAAACATGAACGGTTGTTATCATTCACAGAAAATTGCAGTAAGAAGTGCTTTTAATCAGATGTCTTTTAACTAATATTTAGAATATCTGAATGACTCTAAAAACACTTTCTGTCTTTATTACTGAGTAGTTTCAAGTTAATTTTATTTAGTTTTAAGGTTTGATTTTGGAAATAAAAAAAGACACTCCCAAAGAATGAAACGTGGAAATATTTAAGAATTTAGTATTTCTCTTGCTGTTTGTTAATTTGCAAGCATGATCTTCAGAATCTTTTGCTATCCCTAGAAATAGCACTCTGCAGAAAAAAAAAGAATACAGATCTAGGATGTCCTGAAGTGCAGCAGGTGTTGGCTGTGTCATTTCAGCATCAGTTTGGGGTTCAACAGCCTTGCAGGACTGAGATTGTCAGTTTGCAGGTGTTAAATTTAAAAGACTGTGAGGCCAGCTGCATTCAGGCACCATGAGTGCTCACGGCAGGCGTTCAAGGGCAAATCATGCTTGAGCAACCTGATTGCCTCTACAACTAAATGACTGGCTCTGCAGATGAGAAAAGAGCCGTGGAGGTAATATACCTTGACTTTGGTAAGGTTTTTGACACTATCTCCCACAGTGTTCTCATTTGATAGCTGAGGAGGTCCTGGCTGCCTAATCTGATTGCTCTGTGAGTAGAAAATCATCTGGGCTATCAGGCTCAAAGGGCAGTGATCACTGGCTCCATGGACAGCAGGCAGCTGCTGAAGAGAGGATACCCAACACGCTAGAGGGACATTGCTGGGGCCCTTAGTGGTCATCTGTGACCTCGGTGGTGACACAGAACAAACTTTTTGCATGGCACAAAGCTATGGGAAATGGCTGTCATTAGGAACCTGAACTTCAGTCCAAAGTCTTATCATGGCTAACCTGACCTGACTTTCCCCAGAAGCAATCCAAAAACTGGCTTGTCACTTTCTATTAAGGTGTTTATGTTGGTCTGTTGTTTCCCCCTTCCTGATGATTCTCTTTATTCATTGCATGGGACTTACTTAAATGTTAAAGGTTAGTGTTAAGATCCAATTATTAAAACTATTAGAGAGATGTCTCTGCCCAAATTAAGGTACAAATGAGAACATATGCCAAAGTCAATAGTTCAGACTTTTATTTAACTGTAAATATGAGATAGAGAGATGGAGGGGGAAAGGAGAGACAAGAACTGAGAAAGAAAGAGAGCAACAGACAAACAGATCAAGTGGAAAAGAAAAATCACCACTCTGTAAATTCTGACAAAATTGCATTGGTCCTTTCCTAGTCTTCTCAGTGTTTGCAGACTGGGCATGAAATGGCAGAAAGACAGTCCACCCAACACCAGGTCCATAGGGTTTATATTAGGATGAGGGCAAGTGGAAAATGTCCCCATGGGTCTTTGAGCCCTGCTAAGATGTTGGAGCCATTTCTTAATGTCAGTATAGTTGAGTCTATGATGGCCCATTATACCCCATTGCTGAGATGAATACCCTCATCCTACGTGTGAATGCCTCTGTACTTGGGAGGGAGGTAACCTGGGTGGTTACTAAAGGTGGTCAAATTTTGAGTTATTAATCACTAGCAGTCCAGTCGATCACAGTGACCCTTCTGACACTAGACTTTTTCTATTTAGCTTAGTTCCTTGTTCTGTGTACCTTTGATTCCTCTCCTTCTCACTCCCTTTCTCCCTCCCTTTCTCTCTCCTTCACTCTCTTTTTTTTTTTTTTTTCTTTTTTTTTTCTGAATGGAGATGACAGCCAGTGTGTGGATGACTTCATCTGAGCAAATTGTCTCAACTCCCTTGATAGTCAGTGGAGAGAAATAGGAACTCTCAGGGTACAGCGTATTTCCTAATTTAGAACAGGTTAGATAAATACATCTTACAAGCAGCTCCTTTTCTCTATTGACTGTACAAGAAACAAAGATGAAGCCTCTCAGATGCATGTCACAGGTATCTAAGTTAAGCACAGTGATATCACAATATATCAAAGTGATCACAACCAGAAAGAATGATGTTGCCACTACCCCATGATAATGGAAGCTATTTCTTCTTCATGTTTAAAGACATGTCACACCTTCCATGTTCAGAGTCCTCTGCCTTAATTTCTGTGCTGGCTTTTGTTTTTGTTTTGTTTTGTTTGTTTGTTTTTAAACTTATGGACACAGTGTATGGGGACATTACTCTGCTTCTATTTGTGCATATATCAGGAGATTTCAGGTCCTGAAATTGCTTCTCATACTCACAGAAATGGTTAAAGGATTGCAGTACTGGGTATCTCACTGTTGGACTTCCAGATGCAGGTTTCACTTAACAGAAACAAAATAGATTAAATACTAATTTTCTGGTTATTTTCTTACAGTCCTTTACGTTCCAGTGAACGCATTAGCCTCTGTTATGTTGAATACTATCAATGCTCCACAGTCTGAGAGATATTATAATGTATTTGGCTGGTACAAAATGCTTCTGCTGTGTTTTAAGTATAACATTATGCAGCCAATGAGATTTTAATGGCTCTTTATCACAGCTGGACTCCAGCAATAAATGCATCAAGACTTCAGACACATTCTCCTTATATGTGACTGAGGACAATGAAGGAACCCAAATATATGGGACATATAATGAGATTATTTTGATCTACAATAGAATAGCCAATGCTGCCGCACTATTTTCAAACTCCTCAAATTTAATCTTGGCTCACTTTAAATTTTAATGCAACAGAAAATTGACACTAGGCTAATTTTATAGATATAGCTGCAAACCTTCAATTTTTTTCTTTCCAGATATTCATGAAATCTCTAATCATTGAGCTTTGTCAACCACAAATGGTAATGAAGCCATCTGCTTTAGAGATTTAAGGCATCATCAGGTGTCAGGTTTCATATTCTTTCAGATTTCATTAGAACTATGATTTAAAAGAGGAGAGGTTGACCTATGATTTGTTTATTAATTTTGCGACTGAATAATTTTTTGTCTTTTTTTTATTGCAAGCATGTTTTCACCCTTTTTAAATCATCCTTACTGCACAAAATACAGCTCAAGTGATTTGCATGCATGTGTGAGCAGAAACTTAGGTCTATTGTGAAATAATATTGTACAAACATGAACACATTTGTCTTTTACTTTTATTGATGAGTATGGAATTGAAAAACTAAACTTAGAGCAATTCTTGGCCTGAAAGTTATTGCATGTTTTAGATCATTGAAATAAAAGCCATTTTCATTGACAGTGTAAGCAAAGTTAAATGTGAAAGAGCAACTCTTAGCTCTTTTCACACTGCATTTTACAAAACAGCCTGATAAAAGCAGTTTTGCTCTACCTTTTATGAATTTTGTGTAACACATTTAGAGATTATTGCAAGTCACAGAAAAGACAAGAAAATCTCTCATAAAGAAAATTTTCTCATCTCTTTTGGTAAACAGTAATAACTTTGCCTCTGAGACAACACCATTCTCAATGTCCCATTCCCATTTAACTTATTGAGATATTAGAGCTAAAGGCTACAAACCTCCCTATTTTGCATTTGGCTTCTTGATGAAATGTTTGAGTGTGACAGTAGAAGGAATGTAATGCTGTAATGCTGCTGTAGAGTCATGCTGGATGCTACACTGGAAGTACTTGATCTTTATTTTTCTTGGTAACAAAGACGCAGGCGTGTACTTGGGTTAGCCCCATGTTTTGGATACTCAGGAAGTGTCTACATTCATATTGACTTCGATTTTCACTGCAGAGAAAAATCTCTCTTCACTTAGCCCTTTTTGCAGCATATATATATGAAGCTGTGCTTATCTCTTCTGCATAGAAGTGTTTTCTGGATGAATAATTTCTGAGTTTTGTGGTTTGTTTTTTAGTTGCTTTCTTTTTCCATGTACAAATGGTTCTTTAAAATGCACAGAATAAGTCTATTCTATACTATTTTAATGTTTCTACTTTCACTCAAATGTGATGCCCCCGAGCAGTGCTGGTGGCAAGTATTGAAGAGTTTAAACATTACTGTTGTGGCTTCTCTAGCCCATTCTGTCAGGAAAATTCCACTCTTCCTGAACAAGGAAGGGCCCTTGTTCATTGTAAGGGTGGTTTGCTCTGTGGGAATGGCAGAACAATTCTGCACAAGCCTTCTGCTCCAGAAGGGCCACTGAATATTTTGAAGTCCATACTATAACTGACAAAATGATAAGTGAGTATTTCATGAGAGGAAGGGTGGTCAGTCAGGGTTCATAACACTGGCTTTATGACTTAACCAAGCTTCTCCTTGCTTACCACTTTTAAAACGTCTGGGATGCTTTCTTCACCTAATGCCTCAGTCTGAAATCCATTTTCCCTTCCCTTTCTGACTGTTACATATTGTTGTAAGTAGTTTGACTGGAAGGTATTTCTTAACCACCAGTTAGGTGCTCCTCTGCAACACACAAAACCAGGGGGGTTAGCATATTTTTGAAAATGGTACTTTAATCTCATACCCCTGGAAAGCATAATGTAAAAAGTGAGAAGCTCTGTCCTGGCTGGAACTATCCATGGTCATTGTTCATAGTACTTATGGCATAGAGTGGCAGTGTCATTCAGCAACAAATATTATAAAATTCAACATTACAGATTCTTCTCACACAAAAATCAAATCCACTTGAGGTACCTACACATCATGTTTCTACATACCTCTACATTTCTTATAATCATGAATAGAGTGGAATGTGGGGGAAAATGAGCCAGTTTTGGGGGAAATTCTTGTTCCACTGGTTTGGAAGTGCACCCCTGAACAATGACACGACTCTGTTAAAGTGATAGAATATTTACATGGATATTTGCATTTTGGCCTTAAAGGAAAATTCTTGGGGTTTTTTAATCAAAATTTGGATTTGGGAAAGTACACTGTAATTAAATTGTCTTGTTATTTCCTGTGTGATGTTATGCTAAATGGTTATCAAAGTTAATCAAACACATTGGAACTATTTTCTTGAGAAAGAAGTGCCCATGATAAACTTGAATTCTTTCAGATTCTCTGTTATTTCCCTTCCAGACTGCACACACTACATTCCAAGGGGAGAATTCACTCACCTGACAATAGACACGTGTGCCATTTGAGATGTTTCAGCATTCCCAAGACACATGCAGAGGTTAGGCAAATATGATAGAGTCAGAAGGACCAATCTCACAGTGTTCAAAATAATAGCATATCTTTATATTTCAGCAACTGATTAGTATGCTGAATGTCTGCCTATGAGCAACATTTTTTGATAAATACTCCTCATGCCGTATGAAACACCACCAGTTATTCCTCCTAGCCTTCAGGTGCCTCTTCGAAAGGGCATGGTTGAGACAGAGGTCACATGTAAGCCTCATTAACTCTGTGGGGACAGCTTGCATGTGCTAAAACACTTCAAATGGCACCAGACTCCTCCATATCCATAACTGAAGTGAGCCAGCAGCTTTTTCAAGTACAGAATAAGAGATATAGACTGAAAACCTAGGAATGATGGTTATCTTCAGCACAAATGGAAAAGGCAGTTTGTCTGTGATTAAATGGCAAAAGGAACGAAACAGCAAAACACAGTAGACAGGGGGTTTTGAGGTGTCTGTGGAGCAGTCAGGTGTGTCAGCTGGCTTTACCAGCACATGGCAGACACAGCACAGTAGAAAAGGATTGACATGTCTGGCTTGGGTTGGTGAGTGTGAAAGGTATAAAAGTGTGGAATAATTATAATACCAAGGAGTCCCATGATGAGGATGCTGCAGTGAATCCAAGCTGGAGTTGTCTAGGCTACATCCAAGAGCTGCAGCATTCAGGGGCATTTATCTTCCTGCCTTTCTTCATATTTTGGAAAATGGGGAGGGGGAAGTTAGATACTCATTTTAAACCAAGAGAGAGTAAAGTATGATCTCAGGGGCCTGAGCTGTGAAGGTCAGGAGGATTAATAACTCAGAGCAATAAGCAGTAAGGATGAGGAGGAGGGAAAGTAATGAGAAGAAGACAAATTGGATGTTTTGAGATCTTTTTTTGCCTGTCAGTAAAAAAATAAGAATAAAATAAATCCTCTTGAGAAGGTGGGGTTGCTCATCAGTAGGAAGCTAATTTATGCTTGATTATACCTGACATTTCTTCTTCCTGAGGTTTGTTTTTTTGTTGTTTTGGGGTGGTTTTTTTGAGGGAATTTTTTTTAAAACAATGTTTATTTTCCTGCTCAGATTTGAAATAATGCATTTTCCCTGATGTAAAAGCCAGAATCTGCATATAAATGGCAGTTCTTCAACATCACCACAGGAAAATTTCATTTTCTCATCCAAGGATGATATTATTACATGCACTTAATACTGAATGAAGTGTAAACCAGAATATTTTATTTAAATGCAAATTTTGAAAAATGACCCCAAGAGTATCTCCAAATACATTCAGTATCAAAATGCTGTTATTGGTTAAAATGGATAAACACTTCACCAAACAATAATTCAGCTTCTCTCTATATTTATCTTTTAACATACAATTTTTGAAGTAGTCTAAAAGCTAAGTTGCTCAAAACATCTTTATTTATGAGAAGCAATTTTTGAACAGAACATAACTCTGTAAGTCTTTAGTTTCGTTTTGGATCCTGTTTGAGAAATATAAGTATGAATGTTTAGTGCCCTTGTTATGTAAGATACTTATCAAGAAAATTGCCATTGGTGTGTCTACCAGTATGGTGCAAGGACGTTGCTTGTCTTAATCTCAGTTTCTCTCAAATTAATTACTACCACATAGTTTTCTTATTCTAGACATCTGATATTGTTTACTTGATGTTGGAGTCAATACACTGAGCTAGAAAAGCTTTTTTTTGCTTGTTTATTGGTTGATTTTGTGGGTTTTTTCATGCATTTTTATTTTAAAAAAAAAGTGGTTTGAATTTTTGAACCCAGAAGAGGACTCATCCAAGAGCAAGAAAATAGTAGAGCTCCACCCTCTTTCTAATTTCCTTTTGCTATAAAAAAAGATGCTTCAGTAGTAGTTTCTGGTATCTTGAAATTAAAGTAATGGACCACTTTCAGTACCTTTTTCTTGCATCCAAAGAAGAGCAGCAAAACTGGTGAAGGTTCTGGAGTGCAAGTCTTATGAGGATTGGCTAAGGGAGCTGGGGTGTTTAGCCTGGAGAAAAGGAGGCTGGGGAGAAACCCTAGCAGCCTCTACAACTACTTGAAAAAAAGCCGTAACACAGTTGATCAATTTCTTCTCTCAGGTAAGTGTCAGGATAAGAAGAAATGGTCTCAAGTGGTGCCAGAGTACATTTACATTGGATATTAGATAAAAATTCTTCATGATAAGGGTTGTCAGGCCTTTTTTCCAGTCTGCCCAGGGAAATGCTAGAGTTGCCATCCTTGGAGGTATTTATCAGATGTGCAGATGTGGCTCTTAGGCGCATGGCTGAGTGGTGGGCTTGGCAGTGCTGAGTTGATGGCTGGTGTCTCTTAAAGATCTTTTCCAACATCATGATTCTGTGGTTCTGTTCTTAGTTGCAATACACATTCAGTGGCTGTACTCAGTCATATGTGACGTTTTCTTTTTGTCATTTTTAAATTGGGGTAGTATTTAGTAACTTTATTAAACTCATGATACACCTGGGCTGAAAGAGACTGCTAAGTGCTGCCAATACCTTTTTCCTGTCTTTGACAATTCAAGAACCACTTTTTGGTACTAAAAAGAATGAAGTTGCTAAAATTTGATGTTTTGCATCTGTAAAGAGTAATTAAACATCTGTGAATAATTATACATTAACAGACTAGCATTGAATTAAAAAAAATAGAACAGTGTCATTAAAACACAAAGTGTAGCAAAGCACAACTATAAAATTCTTAACTGTTGTAAAATAACAATAACAAAAACCAGCTGCCTTTCAGAGGGATTAGTGTTGATGTCATTAGAGCTTTCTTACTTTCTCTGTTTTGCAGTGATATATGATTGTCTACTCCTTTTAACTTTTTATCTGGCACCAGTACTGGATCTATCATATGCCAAGCCTCATAAATGCACATCCTTTTAATGTAAAATCAATAAATCACCGGGTCAACCACCCATTCCTGCTAGTAGAGACACATTTTATTTAGAAAATCAAGCCTTCAGTAGATGGCTTTGAGAGCCTTTGTAAGAGTATCCTCCATTTCTTTAGAATTCTTCAAGGATGGGTGGATCAGCATCTGGCTCCATTAGATATCTGAGAGAGTCCATTACTTATGCAAGAAAGATAAATAAATATCTCATTGGACCACAAGGGAAGTTTTACAAAACAAAATATGTCAAGCAAACAAATGAAAAAATAAAGCTAGGTCAACAGTGTCTGTCATAATGAGTATTGTATCCCAAATATTCTTCTTTGTTCTAACAGTCTTTTGGAGAACTGCAGTATATATGATTATTTCCAGTTTGTATGCCATTTTTTTCCTTTACTTTTCCCTTATTCCTTTACCTTATTCCTTCTCTTATTCCCTTATTCCAGTGTTTGGATCAAATAGTGAATGAATCTATTTGAATATCAGTATTTGCCTGACCACAGTTTTCAAGTGTCATGTAGTTTTGACACATTACATTTCTTAGAAGCCTTTTGCAACATAAGGAGTAAGCAGAAGCAAGGAGAAATAACAATTATGCAGTGAAAAGTTATAAAAATTGGTATTAATGGATCTATTTGGGCTGAATAGTCTTTTCCTTGAGAATTTGAGTCCAATCTTTTTACAGTTAACAGGAGTCTTTATACTTAGAGCTTTGAATTATTTCTTGCTATACAGGTAGGAAGAGAAAGGGACCTGTGCTTAGAAAGAGACCTTTCAAATCCACAGGTTTTGCTTTCAGTTTATTAGGATAACACAGATTAATGTTTGAGCCAATTGTAAGCTGCTAATAGCATCCATGTTATAGAAAGTTCTGCAACTTATCGAAAAACTTCAAGCTTCATAAGCTCTACTTAATGGGCTCCTGTTCTGTTATAAATTACCAACTCCAGTATTATTGCAAATCCAAATAAACTCCCTGGTGATTACAGATTACAGTCACAAATCCAAAAGGTACAGCAGAATATACTTTTCTTAGCTAAATTAATTATTTCAGTTCTGGGCAACTCAATAGTGAGAACTGAACCACCAGCTGGCTAATATGTACAGTCAAAACATTTAGCAGCAGGTTTTTACATTAGTAACAGCAAGGATCCATTTCACGGTAGACAACAGAGAATAAATGATTCTCATTTTAAGAGTCCTTAAGGCTAAAGTGCTTTATCCTCCTTAAGTGTTCTGACTAACTAGCACCACATGATGTCATCAAGATTAATTTTATGTAGGTAGTTTCTTCTGCAGAAATACTGTAGAAATGTGTACAAGACTGTGGGAAGTAAGAAAGACAGAGGAGAGCAATTCACACAAAATAAAATTTTCCAGCTTCGTAACCAAGCCTTACAAGTCTTTGTTCTCTTTAGAGTGTGAAGAAATTTCCTTTTTCTGATGTTGCTGATGTTGTGATTGTAAGCCCAAAGATTGAAGGAACTCAACTCTTTCCTATTCTCAGAAGTTTCCTTTTCCATGAGTCAGTATATAGACTAGACTTTTTTTAGAGAGCAATTTGCAAAGAAATGATGCAACTTTTTTTAAGAAATCATACAAAAGACCGTATGGCTAGGAATTGCAGTGTTGGTTTTCTATTCAACTGGGCCATCAAAATACTTGGTAGGTTGGATTATGGTGGAGCTTTTTGGTTTTGTCCCATCCCCACACTATTTACCTCCCTGGAAACACCTTTCATCATGTAATTTGAGGAAACTACATTAATTGTAAAAAACCTTTTTATTCAATGGCACACCAAGTAGTGCTTTAGCTATATGAACGTCCAATAGAGTCAAAGGAGGCATAAATCTTTTATATAAGCATCAATGCCCAGGTTCATCAGGAAGATAAACCCTCCAGAATACCCAAAACTTATCTCCAACAAGAGACATTGTTAGAGACATTGATGAGTCTGATTTGTTTCATGTTGGTTTGTTTCATGAGATCACCTATCCAGGCTTGTTGCTATTGACAGGAATTGGTCCATTAATTGCGATGGAAAGATAAGACACAGGACATTTTGGAGACCCACATTCTTCTGGTATGACAGTGTGAGGCTAGGAAGATTACAGTAATGCATTTCAAATGACAATAGTTGCTCATGATAAAGAAATTTAACTGAGTGCTTGCAATTTAGCCAAAATCATCAGTGGATGTTGTCATTTTTTCAGATATACAGTGGGATAAACTGAGTAGCTCTCCAGATCCACTGCTTTGTTTGCCTGGGCATAATTTAGCTAAACACACATAGAAATATTGGACAGTCATCTACCTGCCTGTGTCAAATTCTGAGTCAGATGGCCTGTGTGTTCCAGGATACGTTCTCTGTTAATCTCAACAGTTTTAGCAATGGGTTTTCAACAATTAAATTGAGACCCATAAACTTCCCAGATTTGCATTTAGTATAACTGGAGGCTTCCACATTCCCAGACAATGTCACAGATGTGTTGGGGCATTTTGATTTAGACCCTTTATTAGACACTTCCTGTGGAGGCATCTACATTTATATTTTTCTTGTCTGAAGCTAATCTTCATGTGGGCACTAAGAGATGCATTTGGTGATTTAATATAATTTATGCAGGACTTGATGTTCCCTTAAATTCAACATAGTCAAGGAGGAAAGATCTTCCAAAGAGAATTTCAGGGTAGAAATATTAAATAGATGCTTTCTGCATGTTATGCAAGTAACCTGGAGCTAAGATGGGCAGAGTCAAGTCAATTGTCCAGTTGGAGTATTTGAAATTCGCTAGATTATCTGTCACATCATTATGGGTCTGACAGGTGAACCCCAGGTACACTGGAAATCTACAATGTTCTGACATGGTAGCTGGAAACCAGGCATAACATTTTGAGGGATGCCAAAACACTGGAGACAGTTGACAGACACTATGTCCAGGCATTCTTTCCTCTTGCATAGACAAATTTCCCCTTCCAACCCAAGCCTTTCTGTGTTTCTGTGAAATTCTGTTGTACCCAGAGAGACACACCAAAGAGTGATACACACAATTTATGAGTGCAAAGCAGTTATTTACTGACTGATACATACAAAAGATTACTGGGACTAATCAGCTACTGGGTTAGACATTAAAATGATCCTGCAATGAGATACTCCAAATTAGGTATTCTCCAAATTTAGATGTGGGACAGATTGATGCTCAGCAGTGCTGGGTTACCATTTCTGCTTTTGCCTTTATGATTTACACCTTCCTATGTCAGATTTTATTCTTCTCAAGTCCTTCATCTGCTAAACAATTGCTTAGCAATTGCTCAGCTGTCTCTGGTTTTGCTTTCCTTTTATTGCATGTTCTAGCTAATGAACTTTTCTCCATCAGACTGAGGCAAACCAGTCGTGTCTCACAGAGAGCGGACTGCCTGGGCTCAGGGTTACAGAAGTGAGTACAAGGTCTCCAGGAGAGTTGCCTTTTTCTGGGGAGGTAGCTGGAGGCCAGGAAGAATATCACACTGCCTGAAATAATTCTTGGTTTGGGCAACTTGGCCGTCTACAGGTCAATATTCCTCCATATGCTAATTCTTTGATGAGCACGGTCCTAGTGAAGTCACTAGAACTTTGTCCAACCTAAAACTGAAACTCTGACAAATTGTATTTAGAAATCCTAATTTTGGAACAACATTGATAAATTACTTGTACAGTTATGCTTATTGAAAATAATTGCAGGAATGAGTAAGGAAGATGTTTCTTTTTTTTTTTTTTTTCTTTCTTGAAGAGCATTGTATTTACTTTAAAACCAAGATGTCAGAGTGAGAAACACTGATAAAGAAGAAAATGAAAATATTTCTGTGTGACAAAAATGCACAGGCAAATCTAACAAAATATGTTCAAAACACTATTTTCAGAATGTAACTGTTACTTGACATAGCCCACATTCCTCTAACCATCCATGAAATATCTCTACAGATTTTTTTCCAGACAGAGGGGCACTGCTTTGCCCTTCAAAAGAAAGGTCTGGGAATGTGGCACCAAGTGCCAGTGATTATGATTACATTTTCACTAGGAATAGCAATAATTAATATCTTATCTGTTTATTGTTTTATAAACTTGTCTGTGTAATACCCAAATATGTGCAGATTAAAATATTGCCAAATCAGTTTTTTCCTACAATTAACCCACTGGCTATGAAATAGTGATAAATAAATGTATTAAATAACTTTTTTATAGAAAATTAGAAGAATTAGACTCTAATGGAGGCATTTATTTAAATATTTTCTGGCCTGCTGTTTGACCACATTGATGGCCTGGTTTCTATTTTCATCACTAGGAGAGGACATTCTTCCATTCCATGAAGAGTGGAATGGAAATCAATGAAAATTTTGTATTTTGCCATGGTATTTTTACCAAGATTATTTTTAATGTTGTCATAATAATGTTGCTAATAGTATGATCTTTTTTGTTATATTTTGTTTTAATCCATAGATTATGAATATGTTATATAGCCATCCAGATAGCTTTCAGAGTTGTGGAAATGACAATGCTTAAAGATATTTTGATTTGTGCAGGGACAAAAAGATCTAGGACAGGATGCTGTGTTGCTTAAGCATGCACTTTTATCTCACAGGAGTCAGTGGGGTATGGAAAGGTGATTGAAGTTAAAGTATTGCTTGCCTACATTCCTTGAAGATGAAAGGTGTAATTCTGGTCTAGACTGTCCTGTCCTATTCTAATCACATTCATAGTTTTTCCTTTATTTGAAAGCTGATTAGACAAAATATGTGAGGGGAGGATGTATCAGTTGAACAGTGTATTTTTTTTTCTGTAAATTTTTATTGAATTTGAAAACTGCTAGCTTTAAAATGAAAATTTTGAATTAAACATTCTGTGGGGAATTTGGTTATTTAAAAATGTTTAAAATAGTTTTTTGGAGACATGACAAAGCACAAAATAACCTCAACTTAAAATAAAAGTATATCACTTTATTTTGGTGGGGTTTTTTTTCCTTTTCTTTCTGAGTAAAGTAATTTACTTTGCCTGAAATTCAAAGAATGTTATAGTTTAGGTAAATCCTATATTTGTCACAAAAGAAAGCTGAACCCAGTGCTTACATTTCGCCACTTTTAGCATACTGAACTAGTTTGCCAATTTGATGGGTCAGTGTTTCAAAATTGCTCAAATATGTCAGGGATTGAATCCCACAGTCAATTTTCCAGATATTTGGGCAATAAGACATTGGAAGGAAATTCAGAGCTTCTCTGGGAAAGATAAAAAATCTGAAAATTAGTGTTGTCATTGAATGTAAAATATTTCCAAATATTGAAATAGAAGACAGATGAACAGTAGGTGCAGAAAATCATAGTAGAAAGATGTTTAGAGCAAGAAAATATGTGAAGGAGTTGGAAAGAAACTGTGGAAGGTTACCCTGTCTACATCAAAACCTATGTGGCACACATTATTCTTACATTCTTGTGTGTATGAGTGTGTGTATGAGTCAACAGATCTAAAGCTAGTTAGAGATAAACCAGAACAAGATCAAGGCTGGAAAGGTAATCCCCTATCAAATAGAATAATTTTACAATCACTTTGCAAAATGAAGATATTAAAATGTTAATTGTAATCTAATCCTGACCTTCCAGATAAATAAAATAAGAGAGTGTTGTCCAGTTTTGACTCCTCTGAAGAAGATTGTATCTCATTTTTGTATTTTTGGTAGCAGTACAAAGAGATGGAAAAAGACCTTTTAAAAATTGCACTAATAAATGCCAAATTAGCAGATGCTCAATGGGCAACTAACAGCAAATGTTGGAAAAATGCTTTCAGAGATACAGAGAGGTCTGTAGATCAAGAAAGTAAAATTAGAGCATAGAGTTAGATTGTTTTAAGAAAGATTTGAAAGAATATAAGTTAGCACACCACTTATATAAATATTGAAAATTTGTAGTGTGACTTCTTTCTCCTTCTTATATTTGGATGCAAGTCTGTTACATGATGGATATTTTAAATTTTCCTTTTTTCATATGGGATTCTATGACATAATAAAATTATGGCCACTTGGCCTCATACAAAAAGCAAAAAATAAAATTGAAAATTTACAGATATGGAGTGGTTTTAAACATATCACATTGGTTTATTGAGAAAAGTTTTTTTTTCTTTTAAAAATGGGTTTAAGTCAAAATGAAAAAAAGCAAAGATTTATGCTATTGCACATATCGGATTTTGGTTCCTTTTCCATTACTTAACTCAAGTTTTTCATTATATAGGTTCATATTTAGACAGTCTCACCTTTGGATAAGAGTAGGAAGAAGGCATGGATTTGATATTGAAGAAAGAAATTTCACAAACATAGAAAGTTTACAAAGTAAAATCCCTTAAGCCATTTCAAAGGGCCAAAGTACCTTAAACTCCAAGAAGTTTAAGCTTTCTGATAGTTTTGACCTTTTGGTTGTATTTCTCCAGAGTGTTATCCGACTGTAATTTGTTTTAAGAAGGATAAAGAAAAACAGGAATCTCATGCAGTTCAACAAACACAGGTGTAAAGCCCTGTGCCTGAGGAAGGACATGGACAAGTACAGGCTGAGGAAGGACTGGATGGAAATCAACTTTGCAGAAAAGCCCCTGGAGGTGTAAGACACGAGCGTACTGGAGCAAGTCCAGTGAAGAATCACTAGGATGAATAAAAGGCTGGATCATTGGAGATTTGTGAAGAAGCAGAGAGAGCTGGGACTGTTTTGACATGGAGCAGAGAATGTTGGGTCCAAACTTGTGCAAAGTTGAAAGGACGGTACAAAGAGGATGGAACCACGTTCCTCTCAGCAGCAGGACTGGAGGCAGTGGGTGCAAACTGAAAGAGAAGAGATTGCCTCTGGATATCAGGAAGCACTTTTTGGCTGTGAGGGTAACCAAGCACTGCCACTGGGTTCCCATGGAGGTGGTAGAGTGTCTGTGCTTGGAGGTTCTTAAAATCTGACACAGTCATGGGCAATGCTTGCTCCAGATGGCCCTGCTTGAATAGGAAGGTTGGTCCAGTTGACGTCCAGCAGTCAAATTTAAACCTCAGCTATTCTCCGATGTTGTGATCATGGTGCTGTAATGTTGGTGATTTGTGCAACTGTCTCTTATGTCATAAGAGGAGTACAATTACTGAAAAGTTTTTAAAAATCTTTAAGAAGTCTTTGCCAACTGTAGACACTTCTACATCACCACAAGAAACTGGAAGTTATTTTATTACGAAGGAACTTTAAGTGTAAAATCCTATTATCTCCACTAATGCTTTTTTTTTGGCAGTTGCTCACTAAAATGTTCTATGATAGTGAAGGCACAAAATGAACTTGTTATAAGAGATCCAGAATTCCAGGTACAACTGTACATAGATGGAAGTGTGTAGTCATCTGGTGATCTTTCAGTACTTTCATACTACTTTCAGACTGAGTACGACTTCCATCAATATTTTCAGTTTGGACAAACAGCTCCAGAAAATGCAGTTTTAAGGACAGCAACGAAGATTTCTCAGCAGTATTTTGTACTGTAATTGTCATTTTGTACTGTTGTTTTCTACATAGCTGAGATTTTTGTCTGATTAATTTGAAGGAAACATCTGTTGCTGGGTCAGAACAAGCAAAGTCAGAAATTGAACCAGGTCCCTTCCATCACACTGTGAAATACAAGTATTTTCTTTCGTCTTATAATTTAAATTCTTGTGAGAAAAGTTCCAGGGAAATAAGAAAAAGATGTACTTCTATAGAAGTACAAAGTAGGTCCATTTAACATTGAATGTCATGTAGCAAAAATGCTTTCCAGTGTGTCTTTCAATTCATGCCAATTTGCATTAGAAAAGTGTCTAAGCAGTTAACTTATTTAAACAAGATCTTTGAAGAGAGGCTCAGAATTCTGCATAAAAGATAGGTATTCAGCAGTGTTTGCTAAATTAAAGAAAGTATCTTCCAAGAAGAAAATCTATTTCTTCACATATATGCCTGAAGATTTTTTATGGGGCCACTATGCTGAATGGTCAAATTTGAGTTGATAATTTATAAAGACAAACAGTATAAAAGTAATTTTTTAAAAGGCTGTGTAATTAAGCATGTCAAAACTGCTGTGTTTATTCACAGAAATAAAGGTTGCTGAGAAACCACAAGATTTTAAATTTAGATTTTAAAA
>VWYP01034954.1:0-11034 GCA_013400435.1 Pycnonotus jocosus | reverse complement strand
AACCAAAAAAAAAAAAAAAAAAAAAAAAAAAAAAAAAAAAAAAGGAAAAACTCAGACAAACCAAAACTAGTTCTTTTCCAGTAAGATTTAAAAAGAAAAAGAAAATGTTTTCTATCTTATTTAAAATGCTGTGTTGCTGGGCATGACATTCAAGGTTTAATGTGTCTTTGTCCGAGGCACTTCTTTCTCCTTTCACTCTCATTTTTCACACTCATGAATTGCTTCCTGCCATCTAAAGAAAAAACAGTATTGCTTTATGTATGTGCACTCTGGAATACTTTCTGATCCTTGTGAATTAAATGTAAATTGGTCTGGTAAAATTCAACAACTGATGATGAGTAGTACAGTTGAAGAGAAACGCACTTTCTGCTTAATCTTGTTCCTCCTGCCATTTTGTTTTGATTATTTTTGGTATCTTTCCTTTATCCTGTTTGCCGCAAAGAGCAGGTTTCTTGGCATACCAGGTTCAATACTGGTAGTGACTACAGAGTTGATCATACTGGCTGTATTAAAGACAAATTGAGAATAAGAACAGCTTCAGAAGGTTCCTGTGATCAGGGGGAGACACAATTAGCCCTTTGGACAGGCATTTCAGAAAACAAAACTATAACACTATAGCTGGAATGCAGTCACTTGAAGGATGTAGTAGGCAAACATGCGCCAAATTTTGCCATTTTAGTGTGTCATTTTGCCTTGTCAGTAGAGAGCTGCTTGCTGAGATGTTGCTGAAAATTTGCCTTTTTTCCTGCAGTCCTGTATGAGGTGGTTAATGTAATGATCAGGCTGGCACTCAACTGAAGAGATGCATTAATTTGACAATAAATTCAAATGTATTCTTGCAGAGACTATTGCATAAGATTACTTTATATGATGCTAACAACAACAACAACAGATACTTGCATGCAGTAAATATTTAAGGTATTGCACTTTTATACATTTATTATAAAGAGGAATCACTCCCTAAAAATAAAATTCCATTTATCTCATGATGAAGTATCTGGAGTCTCTTAACCACTGTCAGTTACTTGTGCACACAAGTGTGATTATTGTATACTAGAGGTTAACTGGTCTGTTGTCACATGCTGCAGAATACTTGGTTTATTTCAAATGCTGATTTTGGAAAGGCGGAATAATGTATTCATTAGTGTCCTGGTGGCTACTTTCCTCAGCATGTTTTTAAGAGAACCCTCACAGTTACTGATAAGTTACTGATTTAGCTCAAGAAATTAACTGATTTACTATTCATTATCAAGGTTTTTCTTCAAGTGCTTTAGAACTTCACTGTTTCATCTCATTTTGCTAAGTTAAGCAACCTGAGTGTAATTGAGAGGCAAAAGGCTAGATATAAATGTAGCCAAATTTGATACTTCCCTTGCATCATAATATTTTAACGAATATATCAATTACATGACTATAATTTAGCTGGTGGAGCTATTCCTCTTGAATTGCAACAGGCTGTGGTGATACTAAGAGGAAATTAGTTTTCCTTATCTTACATACAGAATCATATTATTCAGATTCTTTACAAAATGTCAGAAGTGTTCAAATAATGTTATGACTAGTACATGTAAAAACAGCTTAATTGATTTTTGGTGTTTAATATGGTCTAGAAATTGTTGGAATCTCTTCTAAGAATTCATAGAAATGGTGCTACAAGTGGAAGATTTCTGTGGATTAAATAGTTCTCTTTTTATACATATTCACATTCATACATGCTGATTTTATTTCTGCTAATACAGAACAAAGGCAACTCCACTGTAGATAGCAAAATGTAATCCTCAATTAAAAACCAGAAGATCAAAACATATAGCTAGAAGCTAGGTACAGGACTTAACCTAGATGATGGTGTGCAATGTAAATGAGCACAACAAATTTCTTATTAGCAGAGAAAAGTTTATGTAAACTGAGAAAGCATGACTGTGAGTCATTTAGTTGGCTGTTCACTTAAAAAAACAAACTGGATTTAAGATACTTTATTAGCGTTTCTCCAGGAGACTTCTTTAAACATTTTGCAGTACAAAGCAATATAGGTTAAAATTCTTTTTCCCTTACTCTGATGTTCGAGTTGAGAAATACACGCTCACACTAACAATACATACATTGCAGGACACAAATGGATGCCTCCAAATTGCAGCAGAGGGGAATAGTGTAATACTGCAAGGCTTGGAAGGCAAACTTCATGTCCCTAGTCATGCAGAGGAAAATTATTTTGCCAGTTTACTTGCAAAATAAATGTAATTTTGTTTATCTTCTGAGTAAAAAATATTATGGCTTCAGTATCCTAGCATATAGTCCTTTTAGTTCTAATTTAAGAGTTGTTAACAACTCCTCAGTTGTTCTAATGGAAATAGGAAAGAATGGTTGTTTTACCCTAGGCTACAAAACCAGCTTAACGCTTTTCCTGAACTCTCAATTTTTTAAATACCCTGATTTGTTGTCTTAGAGAGCCACAAGTGTGACCGTTGTTTAGCTGCTGCAGATTCATTTTCTGTAATCTATTCATACTGGCCTAGTCTTTGCTTTCAATAATGCTGTGACTAACACAGTTTAGGAGAAGGAAAATAGTTTCCCATGTCTGCCTGGAGGTCTTTTAAGTAAAACTTTGGTTCAACCAACATCTATGAAAAAGAAATCTGCTTCTCAGAAAAGGCTTCTTTTACAGCTAATTATCTGAAATTTCCAAACATTAACTTGGTAGTTGGAGGTCTGTAAGTGACAGAGGTTGAAACTTAAAAGAAAGTGTGTATTTCCATCGCTTAGGCTGACAGGGCATTATTTAAAATGCTTATGGGTACGTGGAAATTGCTGTTCAGTGCACAGTGATCACTTCGGCCTGCTGTGTCACCTGTGAATCCACAGCCCTGAAGAGTGGAAGTTTTAACAGAAAGTCATAGTGACTGATGTTTCTGTGTTCAAAGCAAGAGCAGATAGGCTGCTGCTTTAATGGAACAAAATTCCTCTACAATGGAGATACTGTTTTCTTCCTTCTCCCTGTCATTGTTATATGTTAAACAAACAAACAAACAAACAAAAAAAAAAAACCAAAAAAAACCACCAAAAACCAAAAAACAAAACAACCCCCCCCCCCCAACAACCAAAATGTCCTAAAGGAGCTGAGAAGGCTTACGACAACCTACACACACATTCCATACAACAGTTTCCAGCCATGTTGTTTGAGCATCCCAGTGCCCAGCAGGTTTACAAATATGACTGCTGACTGTTGATGTTGAGCCTGTAATTACATCAGGCCTGTAATGTCAGGCAGGATTCATACAGTACATGGTATGTACAGCTCTGTAGGAATATTCTCAGCTGGCAAGAGAAAGAAGTAGGTAATGATAGATGGCCATTAACTGTGTGCTGAGATCTATGGTGAGAACAGGCAAGACACTGGAATGTGAAGCATCCACAGACCAAAGTTAGTGGTGCAGGAGGGGAATTTCTTATTGCAGAAAACTATTATGCTTAGGCCAGAAATACACTGGGAAAACAGCAGTGTGGCATACATCATACCACTTAATAAAAATCCCTTTGAAAATAAAAATGGTAAAGTCTAAGGCATTTTGCCAAGGCTTCAAGGCTATCATTAAAGAAAACAGGAGTTGAGAATATTTCCTTTCCTTATCTCTGCATATACTACCTAGCAGTAAATTCAGGAGCTGTGACAGTTGGAAAATGGCATATATGAATAATGACATAAAGAATTCAACACTAAGCTGATTGCAGGCCACACAATTTTACTTCTTTCGTCAGAGGCAGGTACAAATGCTTTTAAGTATATTTTTCTATTTGTACATGCACATTTCTATTGGCATAGAAGCATGTCCACGCATTTTGTCATGTCTGAGAGTGCCACAGTCTTACAGATAATGCTTACCTGTGTAAAGAGTGTTCAGAAAGTTACTGTAAAACCATTGTAATTTCATAGTTGTTAATGAAACGACCAGTTGTATTTTGTTTTTGTTGGGGGTTTTCTGCCTTAAATTAAACAAGTTTATTTTAAAGGTGTTTTCTACAAAAGAGCCAGATTTTCTTGATATTTTACGTCAAAGTACAGCTATGGTTTTGTTGCTGCCTGAAGGGGATTAGGTTTCACAGACTATAATGAAAATGAGGAAATCATGAATGCTGTGGGCAGAAGACCAGAAGTACCTTGTGGGAGCCATGTGCCTCTCCTGACTCCGCCTCCTTGCCATGTCCCCAGGGCCAGAAGATTCCCGGCTGAGGGCCTTGTGGCAGTCAGCGGAGGAGAGCCGGGGCTGNCCCCGACCGCCCTCTTGACCCGCCCTGCTCCGCTGCCTCTCGCTGCACGCCAGCCTCTCGCCCCTCGCACAGCACCACCGGCCCCCCATCTCCATCCGAGCCGTGCGGGACCACCGCAGCCCCTCGCTGCCTCCGCGCTTCCCTGCTGCGGGTCACGCAGCATCACCGACGATTCGCAGCCGGCTCGTGTGCCCCGCACACACCCCGCTGCTCTGCAAAGCCACTCCCTCCTCCGGGGCCCTGTCACCATCCCTCCGCCCTGTCTCGAGTGAAACATCCACGGCGATCACCTGGCTGCAGGTTCTGCCCTGTGACACAAGGTGACAGCAGGGCTTAGCAGAGGTGTTGGAGGTGCTGGGGTCATCCTCTCATCAGTCCAGGGGTGTTCTTTATTTCTCCAGTTAGGAATCATCCCTCTCCTCTCAATAAGCTGGGGTCATGTAGTCATGCTTACTTAGCCATGGCTGCACAGTAGACAATATCAACTAGCAGTGTACCTGTGTATGGGTGTGCGCACGCTCGTGTGTGTATGTGTCTCTTCAGAAACTTCATACAATTTAGAATCAGGATCATTTAGGCTGGAAAAACCCTCAAGATTGTCAAGTCCAACCAACTGCCGTGTATCACCATCAACCCATGCCCCTAACTGCTACATCTACTCAGTTTTTAAATTTCTCCAGGGATGGTGACTCAGCCACTTCACAGGGCAGTCTGTTCCAGTGCCTGACAACCCTTACAGTGAAGAAGTTTTCCTGATATTCAGTCTTAATCTCCCGTGGCACAACTTGAGATCATTTCCTCTTGTCCGTTGCTTATTACGTGGGAGAAGAGACTGACCCCACCTCACTAACAGCCTTCTGTCAGGCAGTTGCACAGAGTGATAAGGTCTCCCCTGAGCCTCCTCTTCTCCAGACTGAACAATCCCAATACTCAGTATTTATTACTGGCAAGAAAGGAGAGTTCCTGGAAGTAATTTATGTACCTGATACTTTGAAAATGCCAGTTTGGGAAAATTTTTGAAGAGGGATGGAATAAAAAGCACAGTTCTGCAAAGAAAAAACACAACTTTTTGTTAACTAGATTAATAATGAAGATTGAGAAATAAGATACTGCTGTGTGTTCATTCTTACTCAGTAGCAAAGGGAAGTTAAGGGCAAAACTACATGCAGAAAAAAATCTAGTCATAAATCATCGGAATTCCAGGGTAGGGAGTACAAAAATTGTTAAAGGGAAGTTTGAGGTAGCACTAAAAAGATGGATACTTTTAAGTATATTAGAATAATATTATCAACGTCATAGGTCCTACTTGGTTTTACCCAAATGGTAAAACAAGCATGAAGAAATTAGGGAGCAGGCGTACCAGATGCCTGTGTCTGGTATATGTCTGAGGGGAATATAGCAAGGTGTGGTCGAGTGAGTATGATTAAATACTTTCTTAGCCTTTAGTCACTAAGAATAATTGTGGAAAATATTGAGTAGAAATTAAAAGAGGCCCAAATAACCTCCAGCTAAAAATTACAAAAACTTCTTATTTCATTTAATGTAAAATTTTAATAAATTGGGAACTCCAAGGGAAACACCAGAAGAGTGCAACAATGGTTCTGTTGTGCTACAGTGAGATGTAGTTTGATTAATTAAATACTGCCAACCTTGAGTACAAGTAAACACCCTGATAAATTTTTAAAAATATTTGCCTAAATGTTACTGACTGCTTTATGATAAACTGAACAACAGTGATTATACTCAAGCCTCCTGTTCTAGCTCTGCCATGCTTGTGATTGAGTGGAATTGCCCTCCTACCTTCCATGTACAGTCAGTGGGGCACAGGGAGTAAAACAAGTCCAGGCAGAAAACCTAGAAAACCCAGACTTTTGTGAGAGGAAATGCTGTTATTTTTGGTGAAGTTTAGACTAAAAAAAAAAAAAAAAAAAAGTTAAAAATTTAATTGCATTTGCCGCAACTAAAAANAAGTTCAAAATTTCATTGCATTTGCCAGCACTAGAAACATGTATTATTCCCCAGACAATATTTAATCCAGTATGTTTCTAAGTCCTTCTGAACCTGCTGTTGCTTAATATATTTTTACCAGCATCATTAACTACTTAAACCTCAGAGAAGACTGCTGCTCGGGCATCACTCTAACAGGAAATGCTGCAGCTCTCTGCAGATACAGAACCATTTATGTAACATTAATCTTAATTAGTGGTTTTAATAATAAAAAGATGGGATTTGTTTTTCCTCATACCTCAGGATTGCAGACTTATAATTAATGTGCAATAAGCTCCTTTATTCCACCACACCATAAATCTTTACAAAACAAAACATTAGTAAATCTTAACACCAGCACGCACATGTGGATTTACTAGGGAAAATATTCCTATGCGATCAAACTTTTAGAATTTATGAGAGGTCCTGGACTTATCCTCTCACTTACATGAATGATAGTATGAAAAATGCTTCTTCATTTGGTCATCCATAATGTCTTTTTTACTTCTCTCAGGAGATAAGGTAGACCAGCAGTTTTGTTTTGCTCTCATAATTTCTTGTTTGTTTGCAGTATTAGGATAGTGGGTAACTTCACATTGCCAGATGAGATTAGCCTACAATGCAATTAAATTAGCAAAATCTGGCCGTGATAAGTCTCAGACATCTGGTAGAAAGAAACCTGGGGTGCTGCTGGTTGTTTTCAAAGTATTCCTGCTGCAAGGACAAGTTTTGCCTTTTGGGAGTTGGACTGGTTTGTGATTTTTATAAAATTCATTATTCACATTCTAAGTGCTACCTAATTCATATCCTTTAACCCAGGCATTTCTGTGGAAGGGTAAGAGTATGTTAAACAGTGTGCACTTGGAAGGTGGTTGAATCTGGGATATTTTTCATTGCACCAGTATTTGGGGTCATTGAACCTGTCAAACTAGTTTGGGCCAGTAAGAAAGTTTCTCTGAGTCTATTCCTTTTAAGGAGTGCAGCTACTGCAAGTTACTGAGCAATGACATACACAAAGTACACAAAGTGAGAAAGAAAATAAAAAAGTCAGCCAAAGTAGAGCTTTATCAAAGTGTAAAATATAAAACAATAGAATAGCAAACCAGATAGAAATTAAACCCACCACCCTAAGGAGAAAGCCACACATGGTGTTAGAGCAAAATCAAGTTTATTTTAATCTCCCAGTTCTGGATTATGCACAACATTTGGGGTCTGTTTCTGCTTGAATGTCAGTGTCCTACATAACTCTTTGTTCCTAAGAAAAGTGGATGGAAGGAACTGCCAAATAAAATTCTGTATCCATTTTTCACAGGTTAAAATGACCGTGCTCTATGAAGGCTCAGAAAAAATAAGAGATTTCTCATTTCTCATTACTTCTTGAGTGAATGACTGTAGGATTTCTCATGGTCTGCTACCACTACTCTTGCTCATAGTAGGTATGACAATATACATAGCTAGAAATAGTTAGGAATATGTATATGTAATTGGGGAGTAAAACTAAAATATTGTTGGTATCAAGTATTCTGCCTTGAAGTCCCTTCTTTATATCAACAGTATCCAGAAAGCTGCTGTGAGCCATCAAAAAAGCCCCAAGCAAACATTTGAAAATAGAAAAACTGGTTACTTCCCCATTGAACCTACATTAATACATTTTTGCTCATTTTTTTAAAACATCATCTGTGCCACTCCTATACTCATTACCTTTTTTACTCAACCAACTAATTCCATGTAAAGCCCATCATAAAATACAAGCCTATTAAACATACAAAAATTTCCTTCTGCTTTCTGCCTCTACTCAAAACATGACTTCTCTTCCTGGTTGCTACAGAGCACTACTTCATGGTCTCTTCGGTTGGTACCCTCCTGATTTAACTATGTTCATCTTCAAGGGATCATAATAACAATGTAAACCTGACCAGCAGAAGAGACCTGTAAATTGTTGCGTGTGCCTCTGCTGTTGAAGAACAACGATAACAATATAACAATAACAAGCAGAAGAAGGAGGGAACTGCCTGTAGCTGTTTTATGATTTTGTTACAAGATATTCACTGAAAATTATTTCTGACCATCCTCCATGAGAACAAACATAACTACCAACCAGCTTAACAAAAAAGGGGTGATTTACAACTTTTCTGAACTGCATGCAAGCACAGCTTTTGAGGTAATTTTCAGCAATATGGGCATGTGAGACAGTGAAATGTTTGAGTTATAAAGATTTTTACATCATACCAGATTTTTTAAAATTTCAAACCTACCCCTAGAAAAACTTTTTTTTTTTTTCTATTTAGCTGAGGGCAGAATTTTCACTCCTAATGGTACAATAAAGTTTTATATTGTAATCAGCTCTCAAGAATGACTGTACTGACACAAACCATTAACATACTTCTTTGGTTTTGGCAGCCTTATCAAGATTGCTGTGAGCTCATACGCTGAAAGTATCTCCGGAAGTGGGCATGACTTATTAATGGTGGACCAGCCAGAGGAGCTAAAAGGAAATGAGCTTGATGCTTATACCTGTCTAGGAAATACCACTGGCTGGCAGATATTTGGGGTGGCTGTATTTCTCTTCAGCTGCACTGTGCTGGTTTTGGTGGGGGTAGAGTTAATTCTCTTCACAATGGCTGATATAAGGCTTGTTTTGAATTTGTGCTGAACACAGTGTGATCATACAGAGATGTTTTTGTTATTGCTGAGCAGGGTTTACACACAGCCAAGGCCTTTTCTGCTTTCTGTACTGCCACACTGGGGAGGAGACTGGAAGTGCATGGGAGGCTGGGAGGAGGCACACAGGGACAGGTGGCCCAAAATGACCAAAGGGACATTCCAGACCGTAAGGCATCATGCTCAGTGTATAAAGTGGGGGGAAGAAGGAGGAAGGGAAGGACATTTGGGGTAGTGGCCTCTGTTTTCCCAAGTCACCATTACATGTGATGGGGCCCTGCTCTCCTGGGGATGGCTGAGCACCTGCCTGCCCATGAGAAGCAGTGAATTAATTCCTTGTTTTGTTTTGCTTGTGTGCACAGCCTTCACTTTCCCTGCTAAACTGCCTTTATTGCAACCTGTGAATATTCTAACTTTTACCCTCCCAATTCTCTCTCAGTCCACCTGGTGGGAGAGTGAGTGAGTGAGTGGCTGTGTGGGGCTTGGCTTTTGGCTGGGGTTAAATCATGTTATACATAATGAAAGATGTAGCGGAATTTTGAATTGACAAACTGCACAGGAGCTCGGAAGAAAATATTGATGGCCTTGTAGTCTGCACAGTTCTACTACTCAGCTACAGAAAAACCAAACTGTAAACAGTGCAAGCTTATTGAAAAAAGTAATAAGTAAGCTGGAAAAAAGGTTACCACCATTAGTGATTGGAAGAAAGCTTAAGCATATCACATAAACTTTTTTCCAAGAATAAATTGCCCAGAGTATTGCCTACATTATACTGACTTGTTCTTAGATGAAGAAATATATGAACTAGAGTGTGTTATGTTGGGAACTATTGCCTGAAAGTGTTAAAAAATTGTGTGGATATGACATTTGAGGATCTGTTTTAGTGGTAAGCATGGAAGTGCTGTGTTAAATGGTTGGACTCAGTTCTGTTAGAGTTCTTTTCCACCAGTTTCCATTACAGTTCTGTGATTCTGTGAGGGTTCTTCAGCCTGTTAAAGGGTACTATGAATAAAGCCTATAAAGATAAGACATATACAGAAAAAATAAATTTAGATTCTGATTTCTTTTCTTGGAGAACCAAGCCTAATATGGGAACAGAGATATTGATGTAAATTTTCAAACTTGTTAGCATAGTGGGGATTGTACTGCTGTGTACATCTTTCTGTTGTTCCAACAAAACCTAATTCTGACACTTATCTCAAATGAATCATCAGATCCTATTAAACAAGGCAAATATTTACTTGCAGTAGCAATGAGTAACATCATTCAGAGAACAGCCGCATTTGTATGAAACTCCATGACCAGCAAACTCAGAGATCCTGACTCTTTTAAAATCTGCCATATCCTCATGTCAGGAAACTGTTCTAAAAAGTTACTGTGAATAAAAACGATGAAAATATTTCACTTTTAAATTTTGAAACTGTCTGTCCTTTGCTACAGCCTCTGCCTTCAGCTCTGATGCCCATGGGTCAAGACTTGGCAGCATGAATGATGTTCCTCACCAAATAACTAACCAGGCTTCAAACAGAAAGTTGTCAGGAAGACTGAACAAAACTGTGGATCAGGAATTAAGTTTAAACAGGCTTCTCTCAATGTTGGATTACAAAACTATTTTAAGGCAAAACTTATTTGAAAAAAAAGAAACTCCCAAATAGTGATCCACTTTCAGTGTCATATATCTATTTTGCAATTGCTTTTGCCTGTTAACCATGTAGAAATCTGTCTATTGGATTGTGTTGTGAATATTTATAAGAAATAAGAATTGTCTCTTAAAACATTGCACTATAGGAGTTTTTAATTTGTGCTGCTGATGTCTTTAAATATTGTGAAGTAACTTTTACTCCAATTTGCTTTTCTTCAGTACAGTGCTCTGCCTTATGCAATTTAAATATTAGTGTTTCCTGTTTTCTGTTTCTCTCCTGTTTGCTTTTAGGATATCACATGCTGTACAATGTTGCTCTGCCTTTACTGAAAACACTGCAGATAGTTTTCTATATTCATTTACTATTTTTACCAGGAAAACAGGTGAGCATGAGAACAGTTCAGTTTGTTTTGAAAAACATAGGACTAAAAAACCAAAAAGCCACTAAGCTAAAGAAGCTATATATAAACATATATATATAT
>VWYP01034950.1:0-26896 GCA_013400435.1 Pycnonotus jocosus | reverse complement strand
ATATATTCATTCATTAACAAAGTATTATTATATGTGTTCATTTAAAGGCAAAACCTGTGTTTATCTTTCTGTATCCAGAATTGGATAAGGTCACTCCTGACCTTATCAGCAGGGTATGGGGTCAAAGACAACCCACCCTCTTGGTTCCTCATTGAGGCCAGGCTTTAGGAGAAATCCAACAGGAGATTTAAATTAGAAATCATGTCAGCTTTTTCATTTAACAGGATAGAAACTGGGCCACTGTCACAGCAAAGTGGGGAAGCCTCATTATCTGCAAAAGCAGACGTACCCCAGGACTTCCCAAGTACTATGCATGGTTCTCCAGTTCTTTGCTGTGACAGCTTCCCCCTATGGCTGCTGTTTCTCGGATTTGGACGATGGTAAAGTATTGGGGAAACTGGTGATATACAGTTCCCATCTGGTGATGTGCAGTCCCCAGTTACCAGCCATGGTTTTCCAGTCCTTTGCTGTGACTGTTCCACACCTGGTGTTTGTCAGACTTGGATCTCATTGGGGTAAATGGCAATGTATCTTTCTTAATCACTATATATCACTAAATTTCATAGTAATGATTATGTGCATTGCTCAGCTTATCCTTCCGTGATTCATTGCAGTTGTACATTGTAGTAAATCACCACTGGTGTCTGAGTCTTAGTCTCTGACCCTACCTACTGGCAAAACAAATACTAACATAGTACTGCAAAGAAAATATGACTCATTTTCATCAAAGGATGACTGTTTGACTTGTAAAGATTAATTTAATAGCAGACTAGCCCTGATTTAGGGGAATAAGTCTCTTTAAAAAAAAAATAGAAAATGGACTCTGATCTTGTTATCAAGGAAATAAAAAGACAAACTGGAAGTATTGAGAGTTCATGAAATATATCCTGTCTCTCACTTTTTTGATTTATTTTCCAGAACTGTGTTCAGGTACAATTTTTGCTATTGTTTTAATAAATCAGAACTACCAGTTCACATCAACTCTGATTTACCAAAATCCACAAACTCTTCAAGTTTGAACCTAATGACTCTGTTATTATCAGTAAAACTAACAGAAATGGGACACAGATTTAAACCCTGGCCATTTTCTTCACTCTTTAATAGAGATCTCTAGCCTCTGGCATTGTTTTGATTTCTGTGAACTAGTGCTCTTCCAGGTAATGTTTAGACCATTGATAGTTCCCAGGAGGCAGGATAGAAAAAGCCATATATTCTATATGTACTATATATTGTATATATTCTGGAGCTGTGATGTGCCAGTAGTCCTTAATGCTGGAGAATGGGCCTATTTTATTTGATAATATAAATGAATCCAGTGAAACTCTGGATGCTCACAGTAACTCTACCTTTAATACTTTACCACCCTGGACATAAATCTAGACACAAACTGGCTTTTATTTCTGACCTATCAGAAGTACTGTGGAGGTCATAATTTTTACTTAACACTCATGTCCTTATGGGTCCTTAGCTTTCCTATATACATACAATTTTCCTGGTATTTAGGAAACCAAAGAGCCAATAGGCCATAAACCCAGCATTTCCCATAATCCACTCAGATCTTTTCCACACAGAAGCTGCAAGCAGTCTGTGTTTGGATGCCTTGTGGTACACTACCCAGCTAGTTCCATACTGATGTCCTAATGTACCTCTAGAGCCTTCAAAGAAACCATGTAGAGAAGCTGTGGCCTTCAGTCATGCCCAGGTTCTGGGTTATTATTTTGGGTTTTGGTTTAAAAGCATGTCTTAAAGATCAGAGTTGATGGAATTGGAAGAAACAACTGGATCTATTCAAAGTTTTCCATATTTAATATTAAAATAAAAAATTAAAATTGATTATTAAACAAAGACTGGTATACTTTTGAAAGGTCATATTTAGTGGAAATAATAATTATTTCAATCTCCTACTTAAAAATCAATAACTTAGCTCCATACTCTTGTTCATTACTAATTTTCAGACAAATTAACATCTAACATTCTTCTGAACAGAAGGGGGCAATTTAAGCAATATTGTTCTGTTCTGAAATAATTATGTGTCTTTAAATAAGGTAATATTTGGAAACTAGCAATGACTTCATTTTGTCTACATCTGTCAATCAATAACATATTTAAATAAGTCTCACTATACTATATGGAAATGTAATATGTATGGTTCTCTATTTTTTTCTTTGATTGTAATATTTTTAATCCATACCTTTGGGAAAAAATACCTTTAGCATCAGTCAGGACTACAACTTTACCAGCTGTAAAAAAAACCCCATATCATAGTCAATTTATTCCTAGGAGAGTCACCATAAAAACGAAACAAGGCTTTTTTAATGCCCCCCCCCCTTCTTTTTTGCTGCTAGCTGACTCTACAAATATCACATCTATTGTTTTCTTTTCTTTACATTGTAACCCACCTGAGAGTTCATAAAACATGTGTTTGCTTCTTGTGATTCAGCAAACTCAGTAAATGGTGGAAATATATTAAGTTTGCACATCCCTAGCAGAATTATTAAGAAATAAGAAACAGTGACCCCTACAAGAAGTCAGAATTCAACAGGGATGTAAAGTAGATTGATCATAGTAAAAAAAAACAAAAACAAAAACAAAAAACTATCAGAAGAAAACAATACAGTACTCAAAATTTTCAAGTCTCAAGGTAGCTCTCTAAGCAGTTGAAACTCCAGCCATAGCCACTTTTTTTTTGTTCTTGTTGTTTAAATAAATATTTAAATATACTTTGTGACAGATTTTTTTCTCATGGACAGTAAGAGTTGTGACAAACTTTTTTTCCAAATATTTGCTAGTGGCTAGAAAACCCATCTCGTGTGTGAATTGAATTTGGAATTATCCAAGTCTCTACATGAGGAATAGAGTATTAGGAAAATATTCTCATGACACTGATGCCTACACTTGCATAAAGTTATGTGAAATGAACTTGGTCTATAATGGTCATAGTTTTTTCACAGATGTGGCTGAAGAGATAAAAATTGACATTAGTGACTTTTTATTTTCTCACCAACGTGTTGAAGAGTAAATAACAATTACCATGTCATAAAATCTGATCCCTTGCTACAGTACATATGGATTCTTTAATTACCTCATTCTTTGTTCTGTGCTTAGCTCTACATGGAAGAATTTGCAATATTTGTAAAAACATTTTAAATTTATCACATTTCCTTCCCTGCAGTGTTTTACTGTCAAAAAATAATACTGAAAAGACTTTTATACAACCCATGGCCAATGGTTCTTTCTGAGATTCTAGCTCTTTTAAGGTGTCTAACTAGAAAGAAACTCTAGTTGTGGGAATGTAGGTGATATTCAGAGGGGCTGAATTTCATTGTGTAATGTCTAAATTTAGATTTTTATATCCAGAAAATTTACTGAGTAGCACTCATTTTCAGAAGAACAGTCCCTAATAAATTTGATGAATAATATTTGATAATGATGAAACACCATTAACACTAATCAAATATGATATTAGTTTTAAATCCATAGAGAGTTATTGTTCATGCACACACATACAAAACTCCCCTCCCCAAATAAAACTCAACAACCAAAATCAACCCATCAAGCAAAGAAAGAAATAAATAAATTCTGCGTTATTGGTCTGAGATGTGTACTTTATAGACTAGAGCTATTTTACACTATATGCTCTAATATCTCCCAAATTTCTGCCCATCATTGCTGATATATGCCTATATCTGTGTAAGCACATTAAATTACTCATCAATAGTGACTTCATGAACTGACTCATATCCAGGTATTCAATCATCATTTTGGCTTATAAGATTTTTTGAAACCTTCAGATAAAAATATTCAGCCTGTCATCATCCCGATAAATACTTATTTATTGGCTTCTTTAAATGACTTCAGGAAGGAGTAAATATCATTATGTTCTTTGACAAGTAAGGTAGAATGACTGGCTGAGCAACAACCAACAAGTTCAAAATCATTGTCTTCCCAAACAAAGGTAGTAAGTACTTAATCTAGACGATGAGAGCGATGCTGTTCCCTCCTGCCTAGAAGGAGTTATCTATATGCAAATAACATTTGGTGCAGTATTTCTGGTTCAGAAGCAAGTTGGATAGAAAATATAAAGTTAGATGTATTGTCTATCCTTGCTGAGTTCCTGGGATCGTGTTGTCTGGGCTTCAGCAGATATATCTGTGCTGTTGAATAAAAGAGATATGAAATAAGCTTGACCCCTGAAGCCTGCACTCCTTGCTGTCAGCTCACTGCATAAATCTGTTTGGGTCTGCATCTACTTACATTCGTTAAGACATTATTTCATGGAATAGTTTGCTTCCTAAACCTCTCCAAGGGCAGTGAGGTGGACACTATGCCCCCGTTTGGTGAGCCGCAGCATCTGCACTGATCTGATGCTCCTTCAGAAACAATCCCTCCAGCCTCATTCCTCCAATGTTCTTTCATGTGCATCCAAGGGCATGTAGCACGTACACCTGCAGTTTCGTCCTGCCACTGTTGAGGGAAACAGCATAACCTTATATTTATTTATTTATTTTTGTTGCAGACATGCAGAGCCCATGAAATAGCATGAGCAGCCAGGAGATAGGGAGATCCCATTAGACTAAGAACACCTAGGACAAAAAGATAAGGCCAATCCATTTTAGGATGAGCTTGATCAATGTGTCAAGCTTTGGACCCCAGTCTTTAATAGCATATACATAACCAAGGACTTCAAAACCAAAACTGCTGATCACAGAGATGCTAATAAAGCTGCAGAGGAAATTTTAGCTCCCTTACTAGGATGAATAACAAAAATTTTAATCTGAGATTTTATCAAATATAAATAATCCTGCATTACTCATTTAGTTACCAAATTTACAATGGGCAATTACATTTTAAAACTACTGCTGCTTAACAAAGCCCTAGCAAAAACTATCCCAGGTATTTATCTTGTTATATACTTTGTATGGGAAAGAAGGACACTTCCCTCTTTTTAATGACTTTTTTTCTATGACAAATATTTGTCAAGATAAAAGAATGGTATTACTTTTGTCACTTCCAATTCAGTCTTTAAAGAATCAGTTTTTGCATCTCCTCTCAATGTCAGCATGAAGGTCCTACCTCCACATTTAACTAGATTTGAAATTTTACTCTGACTCTCTAAATGCCTTGTCAGCTAGTCTATAGGATATTGGACTGTTGTGGCCCTAAATGAATAATCAATTTTAATAATGAATTACTTAAACATCAAAGAGTGTGGTCCAAAAATTGTAAGGGTTTTGCTGCACTACCATGGCAGAAGTCTGATACTGTATTGCACAATGAGGAACTTGGTCTTTACTCTCCATTTCCCTGCAATAATGTGACTTATTGTCTATAATCTGCCATTCAGTTTGTTACAGGTTTTTTTTTTGGTCTACTCGTAAACCCTTAGGATGAAATATTCAACAGATACATAAGCACATAAAGCACATCTGTAAACTCCTTTGAAAATTTATATATTATGAAATATTAATGTAATGCAACTTGTATCTCTTGGGTGGTTACACACAAAGTTGATGTTGTAATGGGTGCTTGCTGTAGGCCTGCTGACCAGGAACAACAAGTTGATCAAATCCTCTGGTTTACATTCATGGGCCATGGGCCTCATGGGGGATGCCAACCACTCCCAAGATCTGTGGGAGTGACAGCACACCAGTCCATAGGCAACCCAGGAGTTTCATGGAGTGAAACTTCCTCCTCTTCAAAGATCTGCTTGTAAGGCTCCCATGAGATAAAGTTCTGCCGGGAAGAAAGGCCCAAGAAAGTTGATTAATGTTCAAGAATCACTCAGTCCATGCTGAAGAGTGGTCTATCCCAAAAAATAGGAAGTCAGGCAAAAAACCACCAGAATACCTGCGTCAATGAACTAGGAATTCCTGGCCAAACTTAAAGGACATACACAGGGTGTAGAAGCAAGGAGTTGTAACTTGGGAGAAATACAGAAATACCGTTTGAAATTCTAGAGATGAATCAGGAAAGCTAAAGCCCACATGGAATTCACTGCACAGCAGCGTCAAAAAACCAAGAGGGTTTTCTGTAAGTGCATAGGTGACAGAGGGAGGATTGGGGAAAATATGGACCCATTGCTCCACAGGATGCAGAACCTGGTTACAGAGAACACAAAAAAGGCTCACAAAAATGCTGGAGCCTACACCTACCCTACTGCTTTTCCAGAGCTGGAAAGCAGTACCTGGGTGCCCTGTTGGACATTATGTCAAACAGGAGCCAGAAGTGTGCTCTTGCAGTAGAGAGTCTATTGTTCCAGACTGCAGCAGGAGTGTTCCCTGCAGGTCAAGAGGAGTGATCCTTCCTCTCTATTCAGCTCTGATGAGGCCACACCTGGCATATTGTGTCCAATCCTAGGCTTCCCCAGTAAAACAGAGACATGGACATACTAAAGATAGTCCACAAAAATATAAAGGGACCAAAGTATCTCCTATTTGAGAAAAGGTGGTTGGGCCTGTTCAGCCTGGAGAAGAGGATGTTCGTGGAGAGACTTGATCAGTGTACATAAACACCTGCAAAGTGTGTGAAAGGAAGGTGGATCCAGGCCCTTTTCAGTGGTGTCTGGTGACAGGACCAGAGGCAATGAGCACAAACTGAAACAGGTAACACTCTCATCTGAATGTCAGGAAACATTGTGAAGGTGACTGATTACTGACACAGGTTGTCCAAAGAAGCTGTGGAATCTCCGGAATCTATGAGATACATGTGGATACTCAAAATTTCTTTGGAAATGGTCCTGGGTGCCCAATTCTAGGTGGCTCTGCTTGAGCTAGGAGGTTAGAGATGACTCCAGCAGTACCCTTCCAAAAAACAACCATTCTGTGAATTTTTTAAATCTCAGGCATAAACATAGAATGTATACATATATTTTGTTCTGTCACCATATTAAAGAATGAATGTCTTTCAGTGAACCCATATTTTATGTGGATTTAGCCTTACAGTTTCAACTTCCTTGAAGAGAATTCCATTTAACTCAGTGTCAAATCTTTTATTCACACAGTGGGACAGATTATTGATAGACAGCAGCACTCCAAACATATTGGCACTGTGCTGATGCAATGATCTAACATAATGCATAAATAATGATTTTTTCTCTTCTATTCTAAGATGCATATTTTGTAGTTTGCATCCAATAACATTAATCTGAATGACATAAATAATTTGCATAGAGTGATGCTTCAAAGAGTCAAATCTTAGGAGAGTGGGACATTGGATTACTATTACAAATTAATGTGGTGCATTTCATCTAGTGTTTCCTATAGTCTCAGTGTTAGTACAGACATGAACTGTACAATATATTAAGGGAGTCCTTGACCAAGATTCTTTAATAATGCATGGAATTATCTCTGTTACAAAGATTGCAGAACTAACCAAAATTTCCAGGATGTTCATATGTTACAAAATCAGAGATGATTAAATCAAACAGTGTTGAGTTGTCATAAAGTATATTAATATATAAGCATTTAAACAATATAAAAAGCAATTCCAGCTCCAGAATATTCATGTCATTCTTGCAGATTCTGATTTGCCAATGTGCATGTTCATTATTGCTGAAGTAATTTATTATTTTTTAAAAAAAAATATTGTTCAAACTATTTGAGGACTGAAACTGAAATGAAAAACCCAAATTACCAACCTTTTAGAGACATTGCCTGATAACATTTAAAATATAGAAATGGGTTGTGAATTTCCTAATTTAAAATAATTATCAATTAGAACAAAAGATCTATAATGATATTAATTTTTCTTAAAGTATATAATTTAGAAATCATCTTAAAATACAAAAGTAATTTGTGCTTCAGGGCATGTAAAGGCTGAAAACTAGAGTTCACTTAGAACTTGAGTTAAAGATGTTAAAAATTAACCCAGGAAAAAACTTTTTAAAATTTTTACTCTTTTTTTTTTCTCCTCTTTAGGACTTCCTCTGTAGATACACACTCACATACCCGTACATGCACACATATATTCAGAGTCATGATTTCGCTACAGTCCATAATTCAATGCATTTATTTTGGATACTGTGGATAAGTTTCTAAAAAACCCAAAATATTGACATATAGTTTTCCTCTTCAGAACTTATTCCTTTTAAAACCACTGAAATGTGATCTTCCATTGTGGCAACTGCTACTTTAGCAACATCAAAATACATAGAGAAAAAAAAATTATTAAACCTACCTTTAAAATATCATAACAAAAAAAATATAATAATATAATAATGAAAAAGTAATCTAAACCCACAGATGCTGGGGCTTAATAAAGTGTTGAATGTGTCTAATAGTTCCTTAGGAAATGTAGAAGTTAAAATGAAGGCTGGTAGAAATATTTTTGTTTTAAACTTAATGATTATTATGGGTCCCTTCAAAACTGAGATATTCTATTCTATTTTGTTCTATTCTAGTTTAGTCTATGTATAGAGTCAAAATATTTTGTAATTATTGAAGTAGAAATTAATTGTGACAACATTGGAAGAAGTTATCAAATTTAGGTACAGAGCTTCAAAATTAATTATTCATAACCTATTAAATAGAGCTAAAGACTACTTGGAAATGTTCTTGCAGGTAGTAAAGATTAATGATTATAAAAGGAAAATATGCTAGTTCGGTAAAAATTACATCTCAGCTGAGGGCCTAGTAGAATTTTCTATTTATCTAGACTTATCAATTGACTGCAAATTTATCAGAAAAATTGTAAATGTACATGAAATCTATGATTGCTAATGTTTGCTAAAATGTAGGGGGTTTGGGGGGCTGTCCCCTGAAAGTGCAAACCTAAATGTAAAGTAGGTAACAAATCCACAAATGAAAAATCCAACAAAAAACAATCTATGAGCTATCTTTATTACTAGAATCATAACTAACTGAAATTAGGCAAGCATTTCCACACTTTCCATTCTGCAAGACAGAAACGAGGTGAATGTCAGTTCTTCTGATAACACCTTGAGAAAGAAGTTAAACAAGTAATTCTTTAATAAGCTTTTAATCTTAGAAATGTCTTATTTGCATATTATTTAATTAAGTCTAGATGGTGCACATCCCCTACAATTAATTTATGATACCATATTATGTTATCTTAAGAGGGTTTTTTATTAGTATTTACACTAAAGTGGCATTAAATTACACCAGCATTCAACACGCACACTTGAAAAAAATCTAATGCTTTAAGAACTGTCTTTATAAAATAACTTACACATTCCAAGTATTAAAACAACCTTTTCCTCTACTTAGTTAAACTGCTTGTTAGTCCTAAAAAATACATTTTCATCCCATTAACTCATTAGCAAAAAACCCAGATGCTTTCTGTGCCAAGCATAAAATCCCTTGCCATTGAGTTTGTCATCACTTAAAAAAGCTTCTTTCCAAGTTGCAAAACAAAATTTCTTTCCCTACATTTAAGTTTACTTTCTTTACTGTTAAGATACCAGTAGATGCAAAAGGACATACATGATATTTTACTTTATCTATTGTCAAGCTACATCATTATTCTTGTCCCTGGAGTGGGACACAGCAGAAAAAGAAAACTGTCATCCTCTAAGTTACCAATGCCATTATTTCCATACCCAAATTCTCCCTTACTTGGGCACTTCTAACCTGAAACAACATGATTTTGATTGTGGAATTCAATGAGACTATAAAGTTGTGTTATGGCTGAAGATGCAGAAATAAGGTCATTATCATAGAGATGCAATAAATTTTACATCAAGGGCAAATCAGCTTTCAGATGGCTGTTTCACCCTGTTAAAACATTCTCTCCAGGATCCAGATTACTCAATATTCTTGACACTTAATCAAGGTTGGCCAGCATACAGCAAGCAAGCCTAAGTGAAATATGTGTCCCAGCAATATTTTAGCTTAACACTATCTTCGGCTACCTTCAGCTTTTCAATCTCTCAGCTTTTCCAGGTTAGAGGGAGTATTTGATCATTTTCAGCATATTTCCGTATCAGTATTTAAAAAAAAAAAAACAACTTTCATAGTAAATTAAAAAAGGTATAGCATTAGGCCCAGCCAGAATATCAAAGATGGAGCACAACCTGTCAAGAAATAGCAATTTTAAAAAAACAAAGTGAAAGAAGATCCTGTACATCATGTGGAAATAAATTCCTTTGAACTAAAATAAAAAAAAAGGAAGAAGAAGCAAGGGCAGAAAGTAAGAGTTTCATAATGCCCAGGTAAAAGACAACATGACTGTGACCACAGAAACAGATCACAACATGAATTAGAAATCAAGCTAAAACTCCATTGATGAAACCTGCTTGAGATTTACCTAAAATTAGTGTCACACAGAGACATCTTTCATTTGTCATGCTTTTTCATCACAAAAAGGATGTATAGTGCTGAGATTTTTGATAGGGTGATGTAACTATATTTACATTGTTCAGCACTGTGTAAAGGGGACACCACAATTCCCCACATCAATGCAGTATTAATGTTGCTTAATTTGCCTTAATGCTACTTGATTTGGGAAGAAGATCATTTCATGACCATCATTTATAAAGGCACATTTCTTGCTGTCCTTTCTCTATGTTTTCACTCAACTCTACAGCCTTTTTAGCTTTAATTTCCCTCATAGTTTTTTGGTACAGTGTGCCTGTATTTTGCTCAGTCACAGACCAGAGTAGTTCTTCCTGCTGCTCATTTCATTTTCCCCACTACAGATCAATACTTGAGAGGAAAAGGAACTTGCATACCATCTTCTTGTCACAGGTCAGAATTTTGGGTCATTGCATTTGATGGAGATAGCAGTGGTCAACCAAGTATCAGGCTGCAGAGAGAGTAGATTTTCTTTGTGCTAGCAATAGTTTGGTCTGAAGTGTTAAACATGAACAGATGAGTCAGTCATTATTCACCTGCATTTTGCCTTAATGTCTCAGTAGCACACATGGGAAATTCCACTATATCAAAGTTTAAATACTTAAAAAAAAATATTTCTACTCCCAAAATATAAAGAAAAAATAGTAGTCAATTTTTTTCACTGCTTCTGAAAGCTAATCAAAATTATAACCAAAATTATTCCCAAAAAAATTTTAGACATAAAAAGTCAATGAAAAATTATATCTGTTCCACAAGTCAAGAATATAGTTTAAAAACCTACGGTTAAGAAGAAAACTACACTTAAAACCTAATTTAAATTCTTCCAAAGATAAAGGTGGTGCTTCTTTAACAAAACTGGGGTTTGATTCCACTTTTGGACTCACATTCAAGTGCATTAGGTCTACAGGATCCAGAAATTAAATTCTTCTGACAGAATTTGATTTTATCTTAAAAGAATCTTGCTTAAAATAAGATAAAGATGGTGTTTTGCATAAATACTTAAATTGTGCTTAAAATTTACTGATTTCACCACACCAATCCTTTCCAATAGAGATCTCTTGTGTAAGGCTCCTAAAATGTCTCATCTTTCAGTAAGCAGAAAGAGAAATGGGCGTAGGAAGCAGACTTTTAAAATCCTCACCATGAAAATGAGTGCAGAAATGTTTGTATTGAAGCTAAGCCGACATTACTAGTTTCTATCTTAAGATGTTTTTGTAAAAATTTATATCTTCCTACTCTATAACCCTTTATCGTGTGAATTGGACAATGTTCAGCTGGAATTTATGAATCCTGAGGTTACATATTTTATTTTATTGTGTTTTGATCCAATCAACTTGCTAAGACAGTCTTGCAAAGGAAAACAAATCCTTCCTTTGTATTTAGATTTTGAACAACAACAAAAATCTCCATGGATGGCATAAGTGTCTTATTTCATTTGCCTTGTTTAAGATAAGATCTTAGCTTTTGACATAAAAGATTAATTACTCTTGAAATCACATGCATATTTGCATGCAATTTAAAACACTCCAGCAAGTATTGCCATGCTGAAGTGCAGAGCATCATATTTCTCAAAAGTCTAACAGTCAGTCCTTTCAGGCAACAGATCTATCATCCCTATCTCAGCTGAGTTAGCATCAACAAATCTTTTAGAACACCACCAAGATCTTTTAGATTTTCTATCATTTAATGGAATCTGTCAGCAAGACTTACATACTTAGGATCCCCAGACAAATCATAATTCCTAGTGTCAAAGACAGTAGCCAGAAAAACTAAGTTATTAAGTAAAGACATCACCCAGAGTAGGAGAGTCTGAAATAAGACGAATGGGAGATATTCTTTCAATTGAGCTACCCCGCCCTGACCCCCTGAAAGTCTTAGATGTCATATCCTGGCCAACTTTCTCCTAGGTCAAAACTTGTACCAGACTAAGAAAGCAATTTCTGGAGATATCTGAGTACCCCAGGGGAACCCAAGAGGGCTAAAGGACAGAGTTACATAGAACCTGTAGGACACCTGAACAGGCAGTGATAGGAGGGAGGAGTAATCTATGGCACCTACAAGAGTGATTATAGGTATATTGCATTACTGTGTAATGTAAGAGAGAATTTTTTTCAGCTAAGACAACCAGAAGGTAAATAACAGGATTTGTGATGCAAAAGCCACCTTCATTCACTCAAATCTGCAAAAGTACTGTTAAAATAATATTGATAATATTATTGTATAAAACTCTTAGCTCATCTCCACGTGGAAACATAGGGAATTGCTTGAAATTAAACAGAAAATTCTGACTCACTGAACAAAAAAGATGATTAATAGCTACTGGTGCTCAACAGCTTAACAGTGCATTTGTCTGCAGACATTATTTTCACAGATATTTGCAAAATTGGCCTGGGGAAAAGAAGAAAATGAACCTAGAGTTTTAGGATTTTTATGTTAGCAATGACTAAAATATTACATGTAAAAATTTTCTTCTCTGCATTTCTTTTCAGAAGATTGAGTTATATCTTCATGTCTGCATCTTATCTGTATTCTGGCTCAATCAACTTTAAAGGAAAGTTTTTGGAGTCTACCTTCCCTCATGTTGACCAAATATTACAGTTTAAAATAAGGCTTCTGAAAAGATACAAGAGGTTTTTGAGAGACTGTTCCTATTAGTGATGAATTTTTCTCCTTATACAAATACATAGAACATTATCTTTCTATCGTTTGCAGAATATTTGCTGCTAGTATTCTTGACATTTTGTCTGCTTAAATCTTTCCCTCTTTTTAATTTTTTTCCCAGTATTCACTCAATTGAGAAATATTTTTTAACTTCCAGCATCAGTTTTGAGGCCATTACAGAGCAATAATTTAAAGTCTACAATTTACTTTTCTGACTGGGAGAAAACCGACAAAAAGGTCAAATGTCAGGTGCTGAGCATGGTAGCAACATATGCATCATCAATCCAAAGAGCCTAAACACCATAATATTCCAGTTCAAGAATGACATATTCAAGATAAATTCCTCCTGTTGTAGCAAACCAAGCTTAAGGCTGGCAATAGAGTTATATTAGCTGAGTGGAACTGTGAGAGAAGAATTTGGTCCTCAGTAGATTCCTTAAATCAAACAAAAACCTGAATAAAACATTTACATGTAGAAAATGTGCATGGTCAGGAGGTTATAGCAATTTCTCCTGTTACTACCCCTCTGTCTGATTGAGTAATGGTGAAAAGAAATCCCTTTTGTCTTTCAATAATTTCACCTTAAGAGAAATGCAGATTTCAATAATAAACTATTTGAAATTAGTTTTTGTACCTGACTTAAAAGCAAAACTCAGTGTCTCAGGATACTTCTATGGTCTTGGGATATCTCTTGATTTCTATGTGCACTTTTATTTTTGTCTATAGAATGGGAAATATGGTCACAATTCTCAAAGACTCTAATACAGAAAAGCATTAATTGTGTTACATAAGCAATAAAAATTCTTACACTAATGCTCTGTGTGTGATCAGTGTAAAATTGTTTGAAAAAAGAGGATTTACATTCTATATTTAAGCAATGATGTGTTCTATAAGTCTTTTAAAATATCCATTATTATTTCTTTGCTGCAATTAGAAAGATAAATACATTTAATTAGAAAATGTAAATGTAATAATTTGCTATGGAGAAAAAAGTGTTGCCTTCTTTTACAGGAATTACAAGAAGTATTATTAATGTCAATGCTTAAAGATATGTAAAGACAAGTTTTTGTTTCTGAGAGATGTTGGTTTCGTGGGATTCTATATCAACCTTCTGTATTTGATGGGTTTGTTTTTGTCACTTCTTTTTCTGATTATTAGGATATCTGTCACACTTATTACATAATGATGTTATTGATCAGTTAAATACATGAGACAATATAACTTGATGACGTGTTCCACAAATCTTTACAGTGTCTTTTTCCACAGAATGCATTGTCTTGCACCTTCATATGGGCTTTTTAAACTTTTTTTAAAAACCTGTTATAAAACTTTTGTTGTTTTGTTTTGTTTTGATTTTTTTTCCCAGAGGATCAATTGCAGAAAGACATGAAGATGTAGAATCTGGAACAGGACATTCTATTTTCATTTGTGTACTACCATACATAGTGTGTACGAATAATTGTGTACTGTGTCAAACAATACTATATTGTTTTTCTCATTTGTAAAGGCTACATTTAGAATAAGACCCCTGAAATAATTGAAATATTTTAATTTCTTTCACAGAAAATAAAAGTTTTTCAGATATAGACATCTAATTGTACAAGATGAATTTTAGAGTGTGATGTAGTTTTCAGCTTTTCTTTGTAGTTAGGAAAAGCACTGTTTTTTATATATAAAAATGCTTTTGTGTGTTTCTTGTATATTTGTTTTCTCTCATAATTCAGGAAGATTATTAATTACTCGCAAATAATTTCTAATGAGAGTATGAAGTCCAGAGATTCATAGTTTGAGGATTCTAGCCAGTTTAGATTATATTTCAGCTAGGAAAAAAAAAAATTAAAATGCATAGATCTAGTCAGTTTTGCTACCAGTGAAATATTGAAAGTAGTTTTTTTTCCTAGGAAAAAAGTAAGCTATTATTAACTCAACTAGAATATTCCCTCTTAGGCTTCAATTTTGTTAACAAAGGTAGAAGCCATTGCAAAATAAGTTTTTATATGAAAAAATATATGTTGGAAAATGCATATCTTACAAAAGTTTTGCTCATTTATTCAGCTGGACTTGGAAGATAACAGTCTGCCATTTTCTAATAGCTGTAGAGCTTTACGCTCATACAGATCTACAATTTTTCTGATCATCTCTTTATGAAAAGAAATTGATCGTTATTTCAAATGCTTTTGATCAGATGTTGTTTCCAAGGTACTAGCAGCAAGAGGCAATTCGGTTCTAGTGAGGAAAAGTAAGTAATCAAGTAAACAAATATACGGAAATTTAGTCATCAGTCATTACTAACAATATCATGCCCCTTTTCTCTTAGAGTGCAGCTCTCTGTAGGTTTTCCTTACATAAATTATGCACAGTTATTGGAAGGATGAGCATAGTGGATGAGATGTTTCATCTCTCCCACCACCTTCTGCTCTCCAGAAGCAGACAAGAACAGATACATAGGGAATTAAAAAGGAAGGTTCAAGAAAACTATACAGTACAGTACAGTACTGCAGTAAGCAGCACAGAAACTTCTATGTTAATGGGTTCTTCAAAATCGTAATATTTAGCCACCAATTAACATACTTATGAACATACTGTGCATAATTTTGCACAACTTCTCCTTGAAAAATTGTATTTTAAATTTATCATTTGCACAATTACCTTTGTCATTAAGTCAGACTTTTCAAGCATTTTTGCTTGTTTTCTAAACATTGTTGCTTGCAAAACTTATCAGTGTCCACTTTTCTTTCACTGACAAGTAGGAATGATTACTAATTCTGAATTCAGTATCTCCATACCATTCAAATATTTCATACCCGCCATTGATTGCCTCAGTACATTTCTCTAGGGATAAAAAACCCAGATTACTTATTGTACTAAATGATAAATTTCTGTCATGAAAATTTTCACCTATGCAGTAAAATAGACTAAGAGAAAAAATATATATTGAAGGAATTTTTGAATTAAAATATCTACTTGCAATTTCTAAACCCACCCAGTCAGGAAAGAATGGAAAAGTATTTCCAAAAAAACCAAACCCAACCACACGAAAAACCAACCAACCAAAAAAACCCCCACCACCCAAAAAAAGCTCATCTAGAAGGTGAACTAGATGCATAGAAGAAAAACTTCACATGGCTGTTCCTCCCCACCATGACCTTTTCCCATCTTGTTCTCCAAAGAGAGCATCAGTAACCCAAGGAAGCAGGAATAAATTGGGAAAGGTCACAGAACCTGAAATATGTAAAACTCTCTCACCTGTTTGTAAATGCTATTAAGCAGAATATAACACATTTGGAGTAGAGTGCTTAATGAAGTATGCAATCAAGGTACTCAAAATCTTTTATGTAGCAAACTGTCCGTAATCAAGTAAAGTAGCATAAATTATTTTCATGACTCAGTTCTGTGGCAAAGTGAAAATTATTTTAGTGCAATTGATTGACCTTTTCCTAGAGTGTCACAAAGAATAGATCTCCATTTGTAGACCATGAGTAAAGAACATTCTCATGAACAATCAAGAATTTTTTTTTAAAAAAGCAATGAGAAGAGAAGGAGGCAGAGGATTGGTAGCTTATAATTATTCCTGAGAAATTTAAGCATTAAGTATACATAAATGAATAACAAGGATCAAGTATCACAGAGCATTTTTTATAAGAATAACAAGGCATACAAATTAAGAAGGAACAAAACCTGGTTCTATTAAAAGAAGATGACAACCGCGTGTCAAAAGAAAAGAAAGCACCATAATCCAATCACTTTTCATTTAGTTTAACAAAATCAAAAGTGCACATGTGAAATTCAGTGTTCTTTTCCTCTTTTTTGTAAGAACAAAATGACAATACATGCATATCACTGCATAATTTTCTTTATTTTTGCATGAGGATAGGAATAGTATTAATATTTGACTTTCACTGTGGAAGAAAAGGCTCAACATTTAAATATTATCACAATGTATGAAGATAAAATACACACATGATAAAAAAATCATCAGCAGTACTTTGTGTATGAAAAGAGGCATCTAGAAGAAACAGGTTGTATTAATTCTCCTGATGATAACATCCCATTTGTCTGAAATATGATTTTTTAATCTTTTAGTGTAATTTTTGAGACAAAAATGTATTTTGGGGGTAATTTCTATGTTTAGATAATTAGATGGCCAGCCCCTGATATCATTAGAGCTTTATTTCAGTTTTGCTCCTCAAGACAGCTCTTTGGAAACTGGGCTGTGAAATTACAAAATATTTAGGTAGCTTTCCAGATTGGTCTTTCCTAGTTGATATGATTTCAACTTTGGGAAAAGTTAAGTTTTATCTCAAAAGATAGATCAATTAGTTTGAATGTCATAGTCACCTGGGACCTCAGAGGAAAGTACAAGGAAAATGGTGAGTGTCCTTATCCAGAAACAGAATAAATCTGCAAATATCAAAATATCATTAATTCCTTCTGACACAATTACATTCACTTGCTATAATATAAACTCCAGGATTTTCAGTTTCTTTTGGGAATGTAAACCAAGAAAAAAGGGGATTATTAATAAAAGTGTAATTCAGATTCAGAGCAAAAGGTATCTAATTCATTTAGACAATAAAAGTTTGAGAAGTATGCAAAACATGTACTTTACTTCTGTACAGAAATTAGTTTCATAATATTGTTCCAAACCAGTTGACTGATTGGAATAATCTAAGTTGCCACTATAACAGTACAGCCATTATTTTTATAGAAAACGCAGAGAAACTGAAAATACACTGAATTTTTTTATCAAAATATTTAAATAACTTTTAAAAAACTTTTAAAGATAACATATCCTTACTTGCCTAAAGAATGAAATTTCTTAAAACCATAAACTCTAAGAGAAGGGATATTGAGTACATTTACACTGGTAGCTCAATAGATTTCAATGAACAAGATACCATATTTCAATTCCTTCTGCTAAGATGAGGAGTGTGGTCGATTAACAACAGATTTCTGTTGCACAGGCTATATCAATAAATGTTGAGGGCAAATCTCTTTTTTCTTCCTATTACATTACACTGGGTTTTTTTCCTTCTTATATTTTCATTTTGAAATACAGTAAAATTTGCTTATGTGTTTTGCTGCGCTCATATTTTATTAACTCTGTTTTACAATGATGTAATTTCTCTTTGGTCAGTTTGAAAATCTAGAACTAATAGGACTGAAGATAAAAATGCTGACCATTAGGTATGTACTGTTAAGTACAATTTGAGAAATTAATGACACCAGAAGTCAAACAGTCATTCAGTGGATAAGGAATTGACTGGATGGATGCAGACAGAGCTGTGGTCAATGATTCTATGTCCAAGTGGAGGCTGGTGATGTGTGGTATCCCTCAACTCTCTGTCCTGGGGCTGATGCTCTTCGATATCTAAACCAGCAGCAGACAGCAAGTCAAGTACACCCTCAGCAGGTTTGCAGATGACTCCAAGCTGAGTGGTGCAGTTGACACAACAGAAAGATGGGATGACAGCCAGACAGACCTGGACAAACTTGAGGAGTGAGCCCACAAGAACCTCAAGAGGTTCAACAACCCCAAGTACAGGTGCTGCACCTGAGTTGAGGCGATTCCAGATGTAAATACAGACTGGGAGAAGAAGACATTGAGAGCAATCTTGTGGAGAAGGATTCGGGAACTGTGGATGGAAAGCTGAACATAAATCACCAAGTCAACAGTGCACACTCACGGCCCAGAAGGCCAGCCACATCCTGGGCTTCACGAGGAGACAGCAGCTCAGGGAGGCCATTCGCTCTCTCTAGTCTGGTTCCAGGACTGGGTTCTCCAGCACAAGAAAGATGTGCACCTGTTAGAGTGGGTCCAGAAGAGGGCTTCAAAGATGATCTGAAGCCTGGAGCACCTCTCCTATAAAAAAGACCTTATTAGAACCTTTCATTACCTAAAGGTGGATTACAAAAAAGAGAAAGAAGGATTTTTTTTTTAATGGACAGAAAGTGACAGGACAGGTGGCAATGCCTTGAAGTTGAAGGAAAGAGGTCAGGCTGAGATTGCATATTAGGAAGAAATTCTTTACTGTAAGAGTGGAAGCACTGGACCAGGCTGCCCAGAAGGGCTGTGACTGTCCTATGTCTGGAAATGTTCAAAGATAGAATGGATGAAACCCTAAGCAACTTGACTTATTGAGTGGCATCCATGCCCATGGTAAGGGGGCTGGAAAGAGATGGTCTTTAAGGTCCCTTTCAACCTAAATCATTCTATGTTTCTATTAAACATAACAAATCACTAAGTGTTAGAGTAAGCAAATCTTTGTCATACTGATATAGGCAAGGCTTGAGTTTTATTGCTGCAAAAAAATATGTATGAGCACCTGTGTAGAGTACCAAGGTTACAGTGAACAGGGTGAAGATGATGGACTGTGTTGTTAAAGAAATAGTATATAAATCCAGACAGGTGGCATATTTGTATACTGCAATATTTATATGCCACATTGAGTAGTGTGTGTAATGCTGAAATTATAAAGCAAGAAATACAGTGTCTATGCTTGAAAGTGACAGGTACTGAAGATTTATAAGAGGTTGAAGGAACTGATTCTACTTTGATAGACAAAATGTCCTAAATTGTGTTGTTAAATTTTGGAGCACAATGATGAAAAGATCCAAATAAGTTTTGAAAAACACTTAAAATGCATCTGTATATAATTATATATTTGACCTGAATGTGATGGTTTTACTATCTACCAGCCCCAGACAGCCTCATCTCTTCTTTTTTGCAGCTGCAATCTCAGTTCAGGCTTAAAAAGTTTGTTCAGCTATTGATCCACATTGGCCCAAAATGAGAACTAATCAATATATCTAGCTTGTCTGTTAGAAAAGAAGCTGCATTTAGATACAATTAATTTTATACTTTTCTTTGTTGTTTTGTTTGTTTGTTTGCCTCTAATATATGTCCTATGAAGTGATACCTTATAAGGAGCCAGAAAAGTGATATATGAAATTATATATTCCTTAGTAAAATTTAGCAGCCTTATCATAACCTAATATTTGTAGTAAAGCATATGATGGTATCAGATTAATACAGAATATCCAATAAACATACAAGTTAGAATATAAATAATATTTAATTAGATAATGATCTCAAAATAGAATTAGAATTATAGATACACACATCCAAAAGTTCTATGAAAAGCTTTATTAACATTAAAATAAATCATAATCTGCATGAGAGACTCAGATGAAATATTTATTTCAGATGTTTTATTTACAAAGATGTGTGAAATTCTTTGATTTTCAAGTAGATCAGTTCATGGAGTGAAAATTAAAGGCTTCACAAAGTATTACTTCTGGATATATGCACTGAGCAATTTTTAGAGCACATAGTAAAGTAGCACATATGTAAAAAGAAGCTGCATAAATTTCAATTTCAGAGTACCTTTATTTTAAGCTTTTTATTTTAGATTTTTTTTTATTTTAGATTTTTAAGACCTTAGGATTTTTTATATAATTCTCAAAATTTTAGAACTGTCTTATAACAATATGCATAGTTACAGTGCTATATAACTAAATTATAAATTATATTCTTTTACTGCGTAATGAAATATCTATATTAGAAAGTTTTGTGTATTTTTAACTAGAAAATGAGAAATCCAGCAAATAAAAGTTTAAAAATGAGAAATAATCTTTCTCCCGTAACAGGAAAAAGGAACAGAGCCTTGCCCTTCTCAATTTTTTTGGCTGATGTGACACCAAGGGCTTAACCAATGTCTTGAGGTGTAATATAATGCAGAAAGAAACCTTGAATACACAACTGTTGAATCAATCAAAGCCTCAACTCCTGTCAGTAATGTGATTATTTTCTGGAATATTTGAAGCTTTTTTTTTTCTTTTTTTTTTTTTTTTTTTTTTTAAAGGGAAGTAACCCACTTATTCATTGCAGTCACCTTGGTCTTCTCTCTTAGCGCACAGTGTAGTTGGGTGAAGTCAAGGGCTGACAGGAGCATATGTCTTTGGTGACTTCTGTCTGGGAATTTGGGACCAGTGGAAATGACAGTTTCCTAGATCTTGGGGAGTTTCTGCTGCTCTGAATGATCAAAGTGTGGTGAAATGAGAGTGTATACACATACCACCTTTGATATTTAGAGATAAAAGTTCCAGAATCACAGAATTGTTGAGCTACTCATAGAAATTATCTAGCTCAGCCTCCTTATTAAAGCACATAGAATTGAGTGCTCAGAGCCATGTCTAAACTGCTTCTGACTATCTTCAAAGTGAGAGATTCTACAGACTCTCTAGACAACCTATGCCAGTGAACAGTCACCCTCACAATAAAACTGTTTCATGACATTCCTGATAGAATATCCCCTGTTCCAGTTTGTGTCCATTGCCTCTGACCCAGTCACTAGGCATCACTGGAAAGAGCCTGGTTCTGTCTTTGCAGACTCTCTGGAAGTATTTATACACACTGATAAGATCCTTCCTTAGCCTTCTCTTCTCCAGGCTGAACTGGCCCAGCCACCTCAGTCTTTCCTCCTATGTGAGCAGTTTTAGTTCTTTCATCCTCTTTGTGGACCTTCTTTGGACTCTCTCCAGTATGTTCATGCCTCCAGGGAACACAGGACCAGACAAGGACTCCAGATGTGACCTTACTAGGGCTCAGTAAAGGGGAAGGATCACCGCCTGCTTTTTTTTTCTGCATGGACTAATCAAATTTGGAGCTGGTGGTCCTGAAACATTAAATCAGGACTTTTATGAGTGCCTCTTCCTCCCCAGGCCTCCCCTTTCTCTTTGTGAGCATGATGCTCATGAGGGCACCTGTTCTTTTCCTCCTCCATCACTTGAGTGATGATCAGGCATCTTCAGGAAGCTCCTGAACTGCTACCCCTCTATTACTCCTCTATATTATATTTGAGTATAATAAAGGGGTTGGGGGAGTGAGTTTGTGTTTATTTAATGGTCCTCTGTGTGTGTGTTTATTTAGCGGTTTATCAGTGTGTTTATTTAATGGTCCTGATACATTTATGAAGGACATCACTTCTTTTCTTTTATCAACACTTTTATAGTGAAAAAATACTTTCCATCCATTTAGCATTTTTTCCAAGACCTTTGCCTGCTTATCATCAGAGTCACTACACTAGAGTAAGGGGCATTCCCTCACTATAAAAGATTTCAGGTTGGAAAAGACTTTCCATAGGCAGAAGACACTTTACCAGAAGGTACATCAGGAGACACTAGTGTTAGGTTACTTTGAGTCTTATTACTGCAATAAATTTCTCCTCAGCTTCCCAAGTGAGTGCTTCATTCCTGAATATTCCTCCCAGTTCTCTTTTATTCAGAAAACAGCAGAAGTAAATGAGTAAGTCAACTGAAGATCCTAAACTGACAGGCTTAGTCATTGATGCCAACCTTTATGAACCCTATAGACTCCTCTTTAAATAACAGCTCCTTAAGGAGACATAACCCAAAGTTATGATCCCTTTTAGAAGGGGCTATTTACTACACACATTGGAACAAGAGACTCTTTTCTTCAGTGTTTGGGATTGTTTTATGCAATACTATTATCTTAGACTGAAAAAAACCCAAAACACATTCACCAAATTTATTATCAAATGTGTCATCCTGAGTTATTAAAATTAGGCTTTTAAATATGTAAATAGAAAGCAAGTTAGTTATTACAACTCCCTTTGGATCTGGCTGGATTATTTTGGGATTTTTTGTTTGGCTAATGGTTAGGGTTGGTTGTTGGAGATTTTTTTGTTCCTTTTTTTTTGGGGGGGCGGGGGTGGGGGCTGTGGGATTTGAGGTTTTTGTTACACCCTTTGGTATGTACAGAATATATAGAATGGTATGCCTATGTATAGATATCATGTGTCTAGCTTTCAAGGATTCATTTAAAAGACTTGTTCATCACTCCATTAAAAACATTCCTCCTTCATTTCTGTTTTCTTATAGAATCACAGGTTTTTGCACTTGTCAAATATGATTGCAAGAACAATTTTTTAAAATTAAAATATAATATAGATGGATGTAAACATGTTCAGAGTTCATATTTAAAATTTTAAAATGGGTTTAGCTGTATCAAGCAGTAACTAATCTTTAAAGTCAGCAAGAGAAATTCCATTTAGGTTGGTATCTGCTTCTAAAGAGGTAAATTACTGTTATTTCTCCATAGTTCATTGAAGGGAACAGTATTTCCCCCATACAGAAACTTTACACATTTGCCATTATTTTAGGTTTTAATAGGACTGTCAAAATTAGTTCATATAAATTTACCCATGAGCTGGAAACATAAACTTCTGAAAGTATATCTTAAGATCAAAATCTTTTCCTTGGATAATCTATGGTGATCCATAACCGGCATTCTTCCTTTTACACAAATAAACTGAACTCTCAGTTATATCGCCCCATCAAGCATTATATATATATTTTTTTATTTAACAGCATCTTAGTTTGAGTCAGGTGATATTTTTTTCCTAGGCCCTCCTTTAAAATATAGAGGGAGAGATGACATTCCTTTATTAGGGAAACATGATGGTGGTCTGGAATTTTATTGGCTTTCTGTGAATACCTGCAGATAGATCCTGAGGTGACATAAATGTTCTTACATTCATCCCTTTTCCACAGAAATTTTGTTTCAGATTATCCCATATACACTAAGAAAATTAATTAATCAATTTAAGGTGAGGATGGAATTGTGTATATGTTGTCCTCCACAAAATGGAATAGTATGTGAAGAGTTGTCTCCAAAGAATAGCCACTCTAAAGAATTTCAAAAACTGGGTAAGAATTGGAGACTAAGGTAAGAAGAGAACCTTGTGGTTGATGGCTGGTACAGATCAGCTGATCCAGGACTACTGGCAAAGTCTTCTTGCTCCAGCTACAGGAGATTTTGTGCTCACAGATTCTTGTCCTGATGGAGAGCTTCAACCCCATCACAATCTGCTGGGAAAGCACAACAAGGTGTAGGCAGTCCAGAAGACTCCTGGAATGGATGAAAGATCACTTCTTAGGCAAGGTAATAGACAGCCCTACGAGAGCGGATGCAGCACTGGACCTGTTGGTTGCCAACACAAGTGAGCCAATCAGTGGTGTCAAGTTTGGAGGCAGCCTGGGCTGTGATGATTATGCAGTGATGGATTTTGCAGCCCTGAGGGGTATGGGCCAGTCAAAGAGTACAGTCAGGACTCTGAATTTTGGGAAAACAATTTTCCAGCTCTTCAAGGAGTTATTAGCACTCTCTGCTAAACTGCCCTCTCAGGGGCAAGGGAGTAGGATAAAGCTGACAGATTGTAAGGATGTTTTCTACAGAGTGTAAGAGCTCCTGATCCTCAGATGCGAGAAATTAGTCAAGGAAACCAAGAGATCAGTATGGTTGAGTCAAGCAAGACCTGCTGGTCAAACTAAAGGGCAAGAAGGGAGGGACGGTTGAGAGAATTAGGATTGTTCATCCTGGAGAAGAGAAGGCTCCAGGGAGACATTACTGCAATGTTTCAGCATTTAAAGGGGTCCTATAGGAAAGATGAGGACAAAATTTTAAGCAGGACCTGTTGGGACAAGACAAGGGATAATGGGTTTTTACTTAATGAGGGTCCATTTAGATGATATATAAGAAAGAAATTCTTTACAATGAGAGTGGTAAAACACAAGAACAGGTTGCCCAGAGAGGTGGTGGATTTCCAATGGCTGCGAATATTCAAGGGCTCTAAGCCACCTGTTACAGTTGAACATGCCCCTGATCATTTCCAGGGGTTGGACTAGGTGGTCTTTAAAGATCCCTTTCAACACAAACTATTCTATGATTCTATGATAAGGTACAGTTTTATAAATTGCTATAACCAAATTGTGACAGAGATCCTAAAATTATATTGCAATAATCGAATCAATCAACCAAAGTCACTATAAAAGTTTCAATTTAGCTAAGTTAAAAATCCATCCATAACAGTGATGAATTAATAAATAAATAAAGTCTGAGCTTTTGAGAGGAATTCCTGAAGTAGCATTCCAAGCTGGTTGAATAATGCTGAAACACTATGGTGATCTCATTTTTCACTGAAATCATAGAAAAAACAAACATTCTCAGAGGAAAGAATTATTTATTTTTTGTCTTCTGTTCTCTGAACACACTGCCTCATGCACAATGCTGTTCTCCAGAGGTGATTTTTTTTCTTATTTGTGGCAGACTAAAATGGTCCTGTAATTTTTTTTACCCACAGTTCCTTATGAGGGAAAAAAACAATTGTTGAGTCTTCCTTGCAAACTCACCTATTCATTCTCTCTTAATTTTCTACTGTCCATGCAAGCTTCACTTAAAATAATGATGCAGAGTTGTTGGTGGAGGAGTCAGCAACTGCTATTTAACAAGTATAGTCAGAGCAGAAAAATAAAAAAAAGTTTTAAGCAACTCATTCTTATACTTAAGTACATTTCTTCCAAACAGCTTTTTTTTACAACCAGGTTGAAAATCCCCCAAGGGAACAGATTGAATGAAGTATGTATTTAGCTGAACGCAGACTGAAGCACTTGCTTTCCCAGTATTTCCCATTGGTACCGCAAAGACAGAGGAGGAGGAGGAATATATCAGGCTGTGCACTAAATGTTATGTAGAAATCCAAGAAATCACGGAGAATACCACGGAGGTTAGAGATTAGAATAATCTGAGAAACTCAGCATCAGCCTATTTTGTAAATGCCACATGTTTTGGATCAAAACACCTCAAAGTATTATTTAGGAAGTTTGATGCTCTGCTTAGTGTAATGGAATTATGTGAATGATATTATAGTTATTTAGACAGAGACCTACAAGACTTACTTACTACAAGACTTAGGTTCACTTACTTAAGATGTTTTTTACAGCATAATAAAGACAGTGAAAGAAGTGGTTTTTTTCAAGAACATGTTGAATGTTTCTACTTACGTTTCAAGACTACTTTAAATTGACTACTAATTTCAATGACTTTGAAAAGAGCTCTGAAACGTCTGTAGTGGAAAGTTCTCCTAATCAATACACTGGTGTTGAACTGGTGGGACAAGTTAATCTCCCCATGAGTTTTCATGAGAAAAGAACAACCTGTCTACAAGTCAGCAATATGTCCCTGTGGCATGGAAAACCAAAAATATCCTGGGCTGCATTAGGAAGAGCACTCCCAGGAGGTCAAGGGAGGTAATTCTGTGCTTTTTCTGAGCCCTGGTGAGGCCACGCCAGGAGTCCTGTGTCCAGTTCTGGGGTCCCCAGTATAAGAGAGACTTGGAGCTCCTGGAGTGGATCCAGCTGAGGGTAGTGAAGATAACTATGGGACAAGAGCATCCCACTTATGAGGAATGGCTGAGGGAGTTGAGCCTGTTCAACCTTGAAAAGAGATGGCTGAGAGAGGGCCTTATCAATGTCTACAAGTATTGGAAAGGGACAGTGTCAAGATGAGGGAGCCAGGCTATTTTTAGTAGTGCCAAGCAATAGGACAAGAAGCAGTGGTCAGAAACTGATGCACAGGAAGTTCCACCTGAATATGAGAAAGAACTTTATTGTGCAGTGATTGAGCACAGGAACAGATTACCCTGAGGCCGTGGAGTCTCTCTCACCAGAGATATTCAAGAACCCTCTGGACACAATCCTGTGTCGTGTGCTCTGGGATGACCCTCCCTGTCTGAGCAGGGACATTGGACCAGGTGATCCACTGTGGTTCCTTCAAACCTGACCCATTCTGTGATTCTGTGAGTTCACCAGGTCTGCAGATGAAGAAGTAGAAGTTCTGAAAGGTCCTGCTGAAATTGTTTTGGAAGGACTGAGCACAGAAAAAATGAGCATTATGAATAAAGAAATGGCCTAAAGGCTAGATTATCTGAAACACAGACTGGGAATCTGCCAGGAATCTGCTGAAGGAAGATAAAGTTGTAGAAAATCACAACCAGCAACATATCTTCAAGAAAAAGAAGAAAACTTTAACTGTGCAATATGTACCCCAGCATATATAATTTATC
>VWYP01034895.1:27010-50387 GCA_013400435.1 Pycnonotus jocosus | reverse complement strand
GCTTAGCCTGGAGAAAAGGAGACTCAGAGGTGACCTTATCACTCTCTACAACCTCCTGAAAGGTGGCTGTAGCCAGGTGGGGATCAGTCTCCTCTCCAGGCAGCAACTGACAGAAGAGAGGACACAGTCTTAAACTGCACCAAGGGAAATATAGACTGGATATTAGGAAAAAGTTTTTTACAGAAAGGACAATAAAGTATTGGAATGGCCTTGCTGGGGAGGTGGTGGAGTCACCGTCTCTGGATGTGTTTAAAAAAAGACTGGATGTGGTACTCGGTGCCATGGTCTAGTTGCAGTTGGGTTGACTTGATGGTCTTGGAGGTCTCTTCCAACCCTGTGATTCTGTGATTTTGTGAATGGAATGTTTCAGCGCTGGAAAAGTCAGTATGACTTTATGTGAAATAATCTAGGAGTGTGTGGATCCTGTGGCAGATGTCATTGAACACAAAGGGGTTCAGAACTCTCCATGAGTTCAGTGTATTTTTGCAGGAACCTACTTTCCTTAGAGAGCAGCCAGTTCTTGATGTTCAACTTCCTTTAAACTCTTCTGTGAAACCTCTATCCCTTCCTTCAGACGTGCTTTGTATCCAAACCTCTATCCCTTCCTTCAGACGTGCTTTGTATCCCTTTGCTACATTCTGTAGGTATTTGATCTATGTGGCTTGAACAAGGGCCTTGACCTTGGTAGCTTGGGCATGTCTTTACACTTTCCTGTCATTCCTTTAGAGTACAGTTCAGGGATCACCCTTGAACATATCAAAAGAATGGCCTTTAAATGAGTACCAGACCAAATCAATTAGTTTTGTTTTAACTTCCTCAGAGAAGTGCTCAGAAGAGGTCTTCATTTGCTTAGCATTGTTTACATGTAACTCCATGACCTGTAAGGTTCTCTCCAAGGTCAAAAAGACTTGTGGCCAAAGGTAGAAAAGTAGAGAAAAATTGAGAAAAGTTAGTGGAAGAGAGAAGCAAGAAGTAAAAGGTTATTTTATTCTGTGTAAGATTGGAATTAAAAAGACATTAATGGGTACAAGGTTGGATCTTTCTGAAATACTAATTAAAACTGTCAGTTGTGTAATAAAAATCAGAGACAAGTGTGGATGAACGTATGAAACTGGAAGATACGGCTAAGAATGATGGCATAAGAAAGAAAGGATCAGAATGAGCCTCAGGAAGGGACAAAAGGAATGTGCTGAATTACTGAGGTGCCTAAAAGATGAAAAAAATTGTTATTATAGTAAATAGGGAACTGGAGGAGCCGTGCCAGGGCAGAGGTCAGCTGAGCAAAGTAGTGAAATCAAAGTTCACATCAGCAAATAAGAAACACAGCCCGAGCAATTGTATTTGGCGTGTGTCCATAAAGGTCCAGAAAGGCAAACTGGGTGGAAATCAGCATATGATATAACACAAACCTGAAGGAGAAACCTGGCAGAGACTCAATAGCTGAGAGGGTGACCCTGGCATCTGTTGAGGATGAAGGGGAATGACCTGAATCTGCTGGGCAAGAAAGAGAGAGAAAAAAAATACCAAGGAACAGGTATGGGATGAGGTGTAAGTTCAGTGACAGAAAAATTAGCCTTGTGGCTGACAAAACAGCTGTTCAAAAGAGGTTTGCAAGCAAGAAATTTCACACACTGTAGTGTCATGAAATACGAGTGAGAATAAAAGGTTTAAAAAGAGAGTGGAGATGATCATTAAAACCAAATGAGTTCTGTCAGTGACCATGTGAAACATCCTTATTCATCTCAGTGTAATGTCAAAGGGCTAATCCAGGTAGGTTACCTAACTCAGCTGGCTCATGGGTCTGTTCTATCAACAGAAAGAAAAGTAATTTTATCCAATGGGACATTTCTGGGAATCTGAAACAGGACTATCATAACCATGGGCATGAAGTATGACTGCAGTTTCATTAGAGGTTAGGGTCAACATGTATGCACACATATTCACAGATTTAAGAAATCAGAAGAATCTATTCTCCTGAAATCTCATTATAATCATTATCCTCAGACCTTGCTGGCTGCAGCAGTGTATCACTGTATTTTAAACATCAGAAATACAGTACATGTGTAAAGATGTCCATGTATTTTAAATGGTGCTGAGTAAAGCCAGTCTCATTTGCACTTGTTTTGTAAATTAAAACCCAGCAGCAGTCAAGCAGTATTGCATTTCTCATCTTTTTGCAAAACAGCAAACAAAACTTTTTTATTTGTTTGTTTGTTCTCTGATTTTATGCACACACAAACAAAACTTTTTGTTTATTTGTTTTTTCTCTGATTTTATGCACACACTTTATTAAACATTAGCATAGACATATATGGCATTTTTCAGCCCCTGCAATTCTCAACACATTCATTTTTCCTTTTGTTTTTACTTAGTCTTTCCTGACTTCAGAGGTAAAGAATAGCATGGTATTGACAATCAGAAATTTAGGAAATGAGCCAGAAATTGCATATTTCTGTACTTTAGAAAAAATGTTTCTTATTTTCTGGAAGCTGTTATTATGCTGGTTATTAAGGGCTAGAGATAAAGGATGTCTTGAAAAAAATTTTTTTCTGATACCTTGGACCTTGATATATATTATCAGCTGTAACAACTCTACAGACTTCTCTGTACATTCTTATCTGTACATTCTTACATTTCTCTATCATAGTTTAATCATACTTTAAAATAAATCTTTGATATAGCGTAAGAATTATAAGTCATTACTAGAAATTCTTAAAAAGTATTCTATACTTTTCTTTTCTCTGCAAACTAAGATAAAGGGGCATTTTAAAGACCATTTTGTGGTACCCTTTTTGTCATCATATTTTCTGAAATATTGGCAGAAAAAAATATTTATATTTCATGTATCTGACACTTGAGAAAAGGTAGATGAAATTCCAGCTACAGAGTTTTAATATACTCCATTATCCATTTTTGCATAGTGCATTACTTTTTTTTTCTTCTGAAATTAAAAAATCAGGAGACGGAGACTTTTTTGATTTCTTGGGCTTAAGGGCTAGGATGGCTCCTTTTTTTAGAAATATATATCTAGGGTTGTGTATTTATTGGCACCATTATTTCCTTGTAAGACATATGTAAAATAATGAAATCAACATGAATTGCTAGGCAACACAGAATGATAGAGGGGGTAAGAAAAAGGGTGTTATTTGATTCTTCTCTGAATAACATCATAAATGTATCTGTGGAATCCAGCTAATTAAAGGCAAGTTCTGGTCCTTCTCACACTGACAGCCAGAAGTAAAATATTTCTTGAAATCTCCCTCATTTGGATCCTTCCAAAGCTCAAGGTATGCAAAACTAGAACAAACATCGTTCAAAATGGAAGAACTACACCCGGGAAGATAAGAATGATATTTCGTTAAGCCAGATGTTAAACACCACCTTAGAATTTGACCTGTGCCAAGCAGGGCATGCTGAGAGAAATCAAAATATGGTAAGGAAGCAAACTTCTACACAGGAAGCAGACTGCTACACAAGTTTACTCTCATGGGCCAAAACCAAAATGTATCAGAGAAAATTAAGAGTGATTATGAGCCATCAAATGTAGGAGATGAACAGTGAACTTGTACACTGAGGAGGGGTTACAAAAAGGAATGCATTGATACATTCTCATCACTCTGATGAAGTTCAGGCTTTTTTCTGCTGAAGCAGTGGAACTGTTCTCACAGAAAAAAAAGCCTCTCAGATTTAATACATATATCAGATTCTGGTATCAATTAGTGAAGGGCTTATACCTGACAAAGGAGAGAGATGTCCAAGTCAGGTATACTCAATCCATATTCTCTTTACAGTAATAAAGTTTGATGGACCATTCTACCTTAGAAAAGAACTGAATAAATCAACAAATCAATGTCATCTTAGCAGTCTCCTTCCTGACTTTGGTGTAAGTCAAAGAGGAATGCGGTAATAACTAAAAGCAATATTCTAAGTGACAACACCCTTGACATTTTCTGATGTCTAGGAAGTCAGCACATCTCAAAGAGTTTTGCCTTTGCAAAGACAACTTTTATTTGAAAGAACCAGAAATGCATATGCTGAACTTGTTAACAATCCAATGTGGAACGAAGAAGGCAAAATGAACAGTCACTTGACAAGGAGGTGAAGATCATTGGTCAAATGTTTCATCCTTTAGATGTTGGCAGTTCCTAGTAGGAAGATGTTCACCTAATGCTGTGAATAACAAAGAATTTTCATGATTGAAGATAGGTTAATATTTTCTCTGTTACATTCTGTCATAGGCATAAAATGCCCAGGAACAACAAGCTACTAGAGGCGAGATTTTTAGTAGCATACAGATTGTCTCATAGCATAAAGATTCTGAAATTGGTTTGATAAAATACCAGGTATTAGCTGAGGAGGTTATTAAATTTTATTTTAGTAATCCATTTTCCTTATGTTATCATTTTGTATATTTTGTTTATTCTCTAATAGAACTCAAACCATACAAGGTGTCAAGAAAAGAAACAGGAATCAGACCAGTTTTGCCAATTACAAGTAATATGAGAGACATAAAAATATTTGACTCAATTATATACATACAGGAAATGGAAAAAAAATTACAACTGTTTCTGGTGTCCCAAAGGACATCTAACCCCATATTTTGCTTTTATTTCATCTCTTAATTTGTGATCTTTTAACATATCTTCAGTTAAATCAGTCTAGTTCAAAAGAAGAAAAGAATTTAAATATACTTTTTTACAGAGAAAAGCAATAACTGTATATAAAGTTAATTTAATAAGCAACTACTACACCATTTTGTGTTATTGTGGATTTTAATATAGATAGCATTGGGATATGACTCAATCCCAATCACTCAGATTGCCCATTTTTCATTTCTTAACCATCAGAAGAAACATTTAAAAAGGAGTAACAGAATTAGGGCAGCTTTAGCTTTTGCAGCATGAGGCCTTGCCCCAGCTTTTCAGAGCTGTCTGTTCCTCAGAGCTCCAGTTTGGGTATCTGAACTGCCCACACAGCCCGTGGGGAGACACTCGATATGCACTGCACGAGGCAGCAGCGCCTCGGGGGGCTCTGCGGGAGCTGTGGATGGAACGTGTTCCCACTTCCCTGCCCCTCCAGGAGGATGTGGTGTGTCCTCCACCACCCTGGGCAGTGACACAGCTGAGGTCCTCCCTTCCAAAACTGGGGGCCAGCTCTTCCAGCTTCCTTCTCTGAGCAGTTGTTTTAAGGTGCGCTGGAGGGGCTCTGCCACAGAGTAAATCAAAACTTGGTAGCTGCTCATTCAGCCAGTGACACCTCTGCATTTTCTCAAAGAGGAATGGGAGACAGCACTTTCATGTTTTCTTGAGTTTCAAGCAATTGGTGGTTAAACTGGCAGATATCAAGTTCTTGGCATGTTCATTAGAACTATTTCAGTTCTTAGGAAATATTTCTGGAAAATTCTAGGTATTTGTAACTATGTCATCTGTGAGTATCAAGGATTCACGTATTGTTGCCCTTGGTTTTCCGTGTTTTCATTTTGCCTTCTGATGTTTGTGCTTTGCCTTCTAATGTTTACAGAACTTGGAGCTCAGATTCTCAAGGATTTTATATAAATAAAGAAATGTTTTCATATTTCCCCTCTAGGAGGAGTTTCATGACTGATGGTGATGTTCACCATCGAGATTGGAGAGGTGGCAACACCTTTGACCAATCTCTTGCCTTTTGTACAATTGTATATAAGTTGGAGTCAAAATTAAAAGATAAAGCATTCCTGCCTGAACTTTGAGCTGACCTCTGCCTTGTCCTTTTTTGTCCTATTGTGACAATGTATATCCACATAAGTCTGGAAAATGGCTGTTCTGGTCATGATGGAAATTCATAGCAAAGGAAGAGCTATGCAAACTCAAGACCACATCACTATTTAACATCTCTTGGTATATCTGTATTATTAAACTAAATATAAATATCCATGCTGGACTCCAGTCAGATGAAATAGAGTGAAAGTTTCCATTCCCTAGATATTATATGCCATTCATAAAAATCTTTGAAAATTCAGATTTATGGATTTTTTTTTTTTGGGTGGGGGTGGTCTTAAATTGAACAGATGTTCAAACAGCAAATTGCAGAATCTGAATTTTAAATACACAGCTGAACTTGCAATAGTGGAGTTACAGAATGTTATTCCTGGATCTGGTCTGATCTGAGCTGCAAAGTACTCATTTAAGTACTGATTTCTAAGTTCAGTAGCTTTTCATGGTTTACACATGGTTTTTTTTAAATGGAAATCATGCTTTTCTGGTGCTGATAGTAGTTTTTAGAAAGTCTGACTATACTGTAACACAAAAATGTTCTGTGATTCTTAACTTAAAAACAGCCTGTTTTCATTTATAAAGCATAATTTTAGCAATAAGTCGTGTCATGTCACTCTGAGAAAGGTGAGCCACTTGGAAGATAAATCTTGTATATTCTATGCAGCACTACTACAGCATACTTGCCACCCTAAATGAATTATTTACTTTGGAAAATGAGCAGTGGTTGAATTTATCCTGGAGTTATACCTACTTGGAAAAAAACCAAAAAACCAAAACAGGAAAATGAAGCAAAACCTTTTCTCAGCCTCTAGTTTTGCAGGATTTTAGAAAATTCTGATCAGCTTACACAGATGTATATCCTACTCAGCTTTGCCACAGTACAGTATTTTTAATCGTAAAGAATTTTTGAAGTGTTTTATGAATGGTTTAGTACAAGAGTTGCGCAGAGTTTTGTACCATATCAGGACCTCAGGACTAAGTATTGATTTTATCAGAAGCCATATAGGCACTGCAGTATTGTGAACCAGAAAATTCACTGTTCCCTAAATATGTAGTCATGACTGAGAGTCATTGCATACCACAGTATTTGTGGATTGTTTCTGGTGATTGTAATTCCTGGATTTGTGATTTTATTTGGAAGTCCAGGGTGCCTTATAGTTGGAAAGGGGTTTGTAAGTGTTGCTTTTAGGGTTATTTCTGGATCATTTTATGCTCTTTTGGCATACATCAGGTCACAGACTGCTAAATGGATAGATGTAGTATTCCTGGCTTCTGTGAGTCTTATTGGTCCTTGCAGAAAGAAATGAGATTTATTAGAACAAAGCAAGCTGTTTAAAGATAGTTTGTATCATCCAATAGTGAAACATTCTGAAAGGGAAGAAACAGCTGCATCTCAGAAAAATCCTTTCAGATACTTCATTTCACAGGATACATCCTTTCATTTGATAGAACAAGCACATAATAGAATTTGTGGGTACATTAATTCTTTTATTTATATGTGTCTTTTAACTTGATGTATAATTAAGGCCATCATGAAATCAACCCACTGACATATAAATGAATATGTAAATTCTCAGCCATGAGAACCAATGTGGGCTGTGCAGGAAGAAGCTTATTCCCTGAGCATGAAAATGTTTGTTGTATCATAATAAGGCTTTCACTGCCATCAGTTGCTTTCTCTTTTTCATCTTTATCAGTTTTTTTGTTTATAATGATTACCTGGATTTTTGCTGCACATACTTGTGATATTGACATTGATTTTCACAATTTTTGAAATGGGAAAGAATAATAGATAGCATTGAAAAAAGTAAGGGGAAAAAAAAAAAAAAGAATTTACCTCTCCCTATCAAAAATTAGAAGTTACTCACCTTTAATGATGCAACATTAAAAAAATAAACTTTTTTTTTTTCTCTACAAGTTGAACTGAATAGTATGTTCAGTTTGGAGATAAATGTAAAATAGTCATAACATTCTCACCAGACTGCTCTCCTGGTCTCCTCATTTGTCCTGATCCTTCATTATTGTGTTTCGGCTTTTCACTACAGCCAGCCTGGCTGTAATGGGGCTGGTGATTTTTGCCTTTCATCTCTGGAAAGGTGATTGGCCCCTCCCGCAGCAGGGACTGTGCAAGCCAAGGGCTCTCCACCCGGCTGCATCATACCTGTGCCAAACTGTAATAGACTCCCACTGCTTCTAAAATGACAGATGGGACTGTCTTTGATTTATTGCTGTGTTGTGGGTAATTTACCTATAAAGTGTTCTGCTGTCTTGCATTATGGATTAGGTTTCTAGCAGTTTTCCGTATGAAACTGCAGCGCAAGCTCATTACAATTGCAACCATGTTCATGATGACTATATAAAATTAGCTGTGAAGGCATGAAGTTATTCCAGAGTCAGATATTACACACAATTTGCCTTCCTTCCACAGTAATTACCATAGGTTCCCACATCGGCTGGATTAAAAAAAAAAAAAAAAAAAAAAAAAAAAAAAAAAAAAAAAAAAAAAAAGAAAAAAAAAAGAAGAGAGAAATAAAAAACAAGGAACTAAGTTTTGGACTTCAAACTTTCTGTTCAAATACAACCCAAGCTACAAATTTAGCAAAAGAAAACCGATTCACACCAGACAGGTATAGCAAGTAGCAATTATCCAAGTTGCACTAGAATTACTGTGCTTATAGATGTTACTGTCCTGTAGATGGGTACAAGGAAATAGCAGTCAATATCATCTAATATAATATTGGGAGTGAGAAAATAACCCTTTCCATGAAAGATTAGGGCTTTTTTCCCTTACCTTGTTAGATATAAAGGGAAGAAACAAGGATTGATTATTTTTATATTGATTTGTAAATCGTAGTTCTTTCCCAACCTCACCCTGTTTCTCAATATTCAAGTAATTAACACTTGTTTACTATGAGAACATAATAATTTGTATAAATAAGTCATGCAATATTTATAAATGCTTTGGAGTGCAGATGATAGTGGAATGACCAAAACATTTTCTCTGCAAATGAATGTTTTAAAAATGATTTTGTATTGTTTTGTATGCTAAATTGCTTGCTAATCCAAGTGGTTACTAACCTTGAAAAAATATAATAACACTAATTCAAGAAGCCTTTATTAGAAAGGAGAAGCAGCAATAGATATAGAAATAGAATGCTTTTATCTCCATTTGTTTTCATAAAATACTCTAGACCTACCTTTTAAATCTTCTGTTACCAAAGGGAAAAAAAAAAAAAAAAACACCTCCAGAAAACATTTTTCTAAACACTAGTTACTTAAACGTAATAAAAGGATTTTTAAAATAAAAATTCACGTGGCTAGGTTTTCACAGGTTGCAGTTAGGAAGATGTAATTTTCACATAAGTATCTATACAATCTCCTTGTAGACAAAATATTTGTTAGTCAGATGTTGTTTATAGTAGAAGCAGCACTGGATGCCTGCTTCAGGCAAAGCTTCACTTCAGAATTTGGTGTATATGTATAAGTAATTCTGTAAAGTTTTGAGGAAAACACTGAGCATTTTTTTAAATGAGAAATGAAATCTTTGGGTGTTTTTTGTTAGGTATATGAAGGACCTGGTAACTAGAATTTATGAAATTAATTTCCGTATATAGGATGGCTCCCAATCCTTTTTAATTTTTCAACACTGTTTTAGGCATAGGCCTTTTTTTCCTCCTGTTTTTGTAGGGAATGTAAGTGAGAGGAGTGATCACCTTGCTGGAGTCCATCTGTCTTTATTGCTGCTTTGTTCCTGCAGAGCATTAGGCGTTGCTCAGCCCATGTCTGGGCATCATCAGGCAGCATCAGAAGATGGACATGGCCCCACCTCAGACAGGAGAACCACTGACACCAGAGGCAACCCACAAGGCTAACTCAAAGGAAAATTGAGGCAGAGAGCCCCAGAAGATGACTGGTCAGTGTAACAGAGGTAGTGGAAAGGCAGCTCTGGCTTTTTCTTATGGTATGCCTGCAAGGAACAACCAGTTTGAAATGGCAGGAGCCAAAGAATATGTGAGGAAGTGAGGATGAAGGAAACAACAGGGACTGTACCAGGGGGAAGAGGCTGTTGACTTGTTATAGGGGAGAATTGTGATCAACAGAGGAGGTTGTATTGAGGGATTTGTTGTTGGTTAAGCAAGAACCTCTCATTGGGAAGTACCTGACTTTATCTGAAAGAAATTAGGAAGTGATTTGACACAGACTTGGGATTTTTGGCATAGAGATAGAGGTGAGCCTTCTATTTCCATCTGCATATCCCCTCACTTTGAACAGCAGCTTCTGTGTGTGGACAGTGCAAATAAAATAATAGAATGGAACTGAAGTGAGGATGATAAATGGAATGATTACCTGGATTACTATATCACATTACCCAGTTCAGCCAAGCAGGAAGGTTTGAGCTGCATGGGCAGAGACAAGATAGCATCTGATAAACCCTGCTCCATCAGGTGCAGCTGTAAGGCACATAACAATATTTACTCTTCAAGCAGTGTTGCTAGGAAAAAAAGTCTGAAAGGAAGTAAATGGACTGGTATGAAAAGGGAAAAAAGGGATTTAAAACTCTAATGAAGTATATTGGTCCATTGATTTCAAAAAAAAGCTATAACAGTGAGAATAACTCTGAATGAAAAGCAATAGCACAATAAAATTCAACAGTACATGTTTTTATACTTTTTTATTACTGAAAGATTGTGGTTTAGATTTGTCTGCCAAATATTTAAGAAACAGGCTCTTGCTCTGCAAAAGTTTATGATTTGTGTAAGATAGTTGAGAACAGTATGACCTTGTAAAATATTGCCAAAAGCAGAAATTATTTGGGACAGACATAAACCTTAACTCTTCCTTGAGATTTTTACCTCAGCTTTATTTTCTTTCATGGTTTCCCTGTCTACCAGTACTCCCCCTGTAATCCCCAACTCTTTCTAAGGCAATCTCTGCGTCTGGCAGATACCATTTGTCCTCTTCTTCCTCAGAACCCTCCACAAAAACAGTCTATTTTGTGTGGTTTAGAGAAGACAAGACACTAATCTAAACCCTGCACCAATCTTGCAATGGCAGGAAAAGAAAGCTTTCATTTTCCAAACAACTCAGTATCACTTAATGTCAAGAAAGTTAGAGCTTCCTGGGGAGGGTGCAGTGATGTAATTACATGGAGTAATGTGAAAAAGGAGAAAAAAGGGTGGGGGAAGTGAATAATGAAAGCACTGTGCTGTGGCATATCCATTAATATTAGGTGTAAGCTCCATTGCATGTGGCTTTTAAATTTGCAGTGCAGCTCTGAGCAGAGGAAGGATCAATCAGGCAGGCTGAGAAAATGAGCCATCCCTGTCTGCAGCGGCTGAAGGCAATTCTTCAGTGTGTTAGCCTGGATTTCTGCAACACACCGGGGCAAAGGCAGAACATTTAAACAAAAAGCCCCAAAGTTTAACATTATAACTTACATTATATGCTATTTCTAACATATTCTTCCTAGGTGGCAGAGAGAGCTCCTGTTTTATTCATCAATTTGTGCTGTGGAAAACAGAAGTGCCAGCTTATACTTGTAGTGGTTGCTGCTTTAGCCTTTAAAATCGTTAGGTTACCACCTAATTGTTAGGTAGTTATTATTTATAGTGAGGTTCTTACATAACACTGAAGTTTTAGTGGAAGAATATTCTGTTTCTGTAGTTCTCAGGAATTAGCATTGCAGAACCCTTGTGTTATATTTGATTATGACTACTCAAAACTTCACTGTCTGGACAGTTTCAAAGTATGTTGATTTATTGGGAAGACATTCTGAATTCTTCCAGGTCTTTTTCAGATTCAGTTTAAAAATGAAAGACAAAAGGCTTTTCTTACCTCAATATCTCATTACCTGTGTTTTTCTCATAGCCCAGGGTGTTGCTTTCCCTTTTGGGGGTGCACTACTGTTCTCTTTGCAAGGTTTCCTTTGTGGTCTAAACCAAATATCTCTGGAAGAATGAAAAGGCGCCTGGTGATCTTTTATTTATCTATTGCATTCTTTAAAAATGGAAGAAAAAAAAGAGACCCCTTTCAAAAACAATTTTTTTTTAAAACAAAACCAAGTGCTTTGCGTTGCCTGCGAGGAAGAACCCTCCTTGGCAGGGCTGTGTAGGTCCCTCCTCAGCTTCAGCAGGGGTCATGCACTGCAGCCTTTCCAAGAAACACCCTTGTCAGCGCTGGTAATGGTGCTGGAGGCACTAGGTCAGAACAGAAGTGAATTATCAATTTGGACCTGAAAAACAGTATTCATGGCAGACTGTCATACTCACAGCCAGTGGTACTGGAGTGCAAATTACTTTTCTTGCCCTGGAAACAAAGGATCCTTTATCCAACTCCAAAACTAAGGTATATTTTGCTAAAATTTCAGATGCTGAGAAGAGTGGTCCTAAAATACTTAGGATGGGAACAAATAAATATTCCTTCAAGTGAAAGAAATTATGAGGATTCCTTAGATCTTTAGAATTGTGTGTAAAATTGTTTAAGAACCTCTTTATTAGCCTTTTAATCCTTTCGTGGTTTTTCTATAGCATCTTAGAGGTGTTTTGCCCACTTCTTCAAAACTCTCTTTATTTCTCCTTCTTGTTCTGAAAGAAGAGGAAAAAGAAAATAAAAGTATTATTTCACAGAAGCTCCATTCTTTGACCATTACAGCTCTGTGACTTCACTTTTGAATGAACCCAGTTATACTGAATAAAAGATTTTCCCTAATGTTTCTGCAGAAATGTTCAGCACAGAAATACAGTAACAACATTGATTTGAGAGTTAAATATCCATACAGATGTGGGAAGCAAACCACTATTACTATGAACTTTTTGCATTGTTTTGGAGAATAAAAAATAAGAACTACTGTTTATGTAAGATTTGATGCATTTGGATGATCAAATGATCAATGCATTGAACTATATCTTCATAACCAGAACTATTACAGGAATCATTAGTCTATTTCTTTGTAGAAAGCTATAAATTGCCTTAAAATTTGTTCTTTGCAGAATGTTTCTTTGGCTTTTCCATCCCTTGTAGAGCCTGTAGTTCTCATATATACTTCATTTTTATTCTAATTTAAAAAAATATCTTTAAGTCATTAAAAATTGAAGGGGTTTTTTTCCTGTACCTAATGAATAAGTTCCATAATTCTGGAATATAAGAGAATACATCCTGTTGCTCAGTCTTTCCTCTGGAACCATCAAGTCTATAATGATGTTCTTCAGGAGAGTACAAAAGGTTGCTTGGAGTATTACTTTCCTGCCATGACTGTCGTTCATCAGAGAAGCCTCCAGATGCCATAAATTTATTTCTGTAAAGATGTCTCTGAAGTGTGTATACTTCAAGACTATAAAAAAGTAAGGTAAGAAAAAGAAGATTACAGGTAGTTTAGAAGAAGGAATGAAACAAAACAGCTGTGTACGTGAAGAGCAGTTTGTCAAGACTGTTGCAGTTATTGGTGAAGAATGCATGGATGTTGTGTGATACTGTGTGTTAAACTCTGTCTTTCAGATGAAGCTGGAGACCTGAACAGTTTGACAAAGAGTCTGAGATTATCTAAAAAATAAATTATAGTCTTCAAGTCTCATTTATAAGTGGAAGGGCTCTTTGTGTCATGCTACAGTATCTAGCTGTATGCTCAAATAAGATATGCATGGTTTCACACTGCAGATATTAAACAATAGTTCACAAAGTAATAATAGTATTAATGAGGTTACCTGTTCAGACCAGAGGTTGCCTGGTCTCCTTTAAGCTCCTATGGGTTTTAAAAGTCTTAGTACTGCATTTGTCTGGCGTGGACTGGGGTGTTTAGATGTGAAATGCCTGCAGGGACGTGAATGAATTGCAGCCAGTGGCCCTGTGGAGGCTTTTCTTCCCCAGAACTATCACCTGCATGGGATGAGTCTTTGTGTTTCCCACCACCTTAATTCTGTGTAAGTGATTATGCATTCCTGGAAAAGCAAGGTGAAATGTAATCATCTCAGTCACTATTTTTATCCTTGTGAGGAAGAAGAGAACTTTCTGTCTTTATTTTGCTACACATGCAGTAGACAAGTGGAAAAGGCACTGGGAGATCCCCTGCCCCGCCTAGAGGAATCATTTCCTCATCATTAAGACACTGCTGTGAAATGAGGGAGGGCCAGTTTTGACTCTCTGGTGAGAGGTCAAGAAAAGCAATACACCTTTTAACTGAGCAACTTTACTGACTGAAGAATCTGTTTATCCCTTTAGCTTTGAACAGACCTTTCCATGCATGATAAAATTACTGCCATGCAGCATCTTCACATGGAACTGAAAAAAGTGAAAATGAGTGCATTTTAAAAAGCAAGTTCTTTTTGATGAATTGACATTTTTCGCTAATTAATACAAAAGGAACTGGGAAACCATAATTAGGTTTTATCAGAGATAAAATTACCAGGATCAGCAGCTGTATTGTGCCAGTGTTCCTGTCTTGTATGTGCTGGTGCTGCTAGTGGCATGGCTGTTGGCACAACACCAAGGAGATGTAACAATTGCCCTGTTAATAAAACTTTCTTCTTCTTTTCATTGCAAGTAACAATAGATACAAGGTTACATAATTTCAAACTAATTATACATTTTTCTATATTACTTTTCTAAATTGCTACTTCAATTTGCTTCTTGAAATAAGTGGATTTCCTGTGGGTGGGATGCTCACAACTATGCATGCCGATTTAGCTAAAGGCATTGTGGGACACACAGAATTTAGATTTATGCAGGGTTTCTTTGAGGTAGGATCAATGGGTTGAGGTGGAGTCCATGCCAGAGGAAACCAGTGCTTCTGATAAGCAGACTTAACATGCATCTCCAAAAAGCTTACACTGAAATGGAAATAGGTGATTGGCAAGTGTGTATTCAGTGCCAAGGTCCAGAAATCCCCTTTGTGGATTCTGGAGCTGCACAAAAAACTCTTTGTGCTGAGAACTGAACTGAAGAAGTGACCCAGCAGAGAGGAGCTGGTCCCTTTTGCTTCACTAGACTGCTTGTCTGGGGAACAACTTTTGTCTCCTGATGCTCTTCTCTAGGCTCTTATTTTAATGTATTTTTTTTCTTACTGCCACAGTAAATTGAAAAAAATGGGAAAAAAAAGAAAAGAAAGAAATTCAGGTTGTTTAAAAGATAAGAAAAATTGTACAAGATGACAGGATAGGTATTAAATTCCACTTCAAAACTGGCAACTCTAAGGAGGCCATTACAGTATATCTGATGTTTTTTAAATAAGTTGTCATCTTTACAGTATCTTTCTCATTAAGAAAGAAAATTGTCTCTCCCTAGACTTGGTACAGTTTCACCAAGAGTAGCGTAGGGAAGAGATGTTTTCCTTCTCATGCCTTGGGGCTCCAGTTGTTGTTTCATTAAATCAGAGTCCTGTCATTGCCTCTGTGAAGAGAGGAGCTGATCCTGGTTTTCATGCTGCTTCACTCCCCTTTTTAAAGCAGTAAAAAGCAAATTTGTGAAAGATAAAGAACAGTCTAAGAACACAAATCCTATTCAGAAATCTCCCTATAACTTAATTAATTTCTCAATTACACTAATTGAAAGGAACAATAATAAGAGATTGTGTATTTTGTGGGAATTGAAAGGAAATGTTTAATTACTGCTTGTAAGTAAAATGACAGTTTAAAGCATTCTTGTAAGCAACAGTGCTCTTTGGGGGGTAATTAGTGAAAAATAGATAGTAAACAGATGATAGCTTTTAGGCTAAACAAATCACTTCAGTTCTGTCTCATGATAAAGACCTATAAAAATTAACTTACCATTAACATACCATTCACTAAGCGTACTTAAATTTTATTTTGATCTGTGTTTGATTATAAACTGTTTTTTCTTTATGTGCAAATATCTGTATGTTAAGTAAAGTAGCAGTAAAGAAAGCAGATTATACAAATATCTCTTGAGCCCTGATAAATTCATCTTCCAGTGGCTGCGGGATAGACATATTTCAGTGCCACATTTCAGTGCCACATCTTATTTCACTTATTTCAGTGAAATAAGATAACCAAATCTTTGACTGGCATGAACATTGTTTGGTGTTCTATGTGAACATAGCCAGATCTCTGTCATTTAAGAGCCATCTGGGCTTACTCATTTGTGAATTATCATCACAGGTAGTCATCCTGTGAGTTTAAGTTAGTGCTGACTTCAGGTCTGACCAAGTATTTGGTTAGAGGGTATCCTTTAGTACCTTGGTAGTCAGGTAAAAAATTCATTTGGCTCATGAAATAGCCGTTGTATGCTGGAGGACCACGCATAAACAAGATGTGTTTCTGAAATGGAAATAGCTTGTTTCTCCAGTGCGGTTGGGGAAGCATGCAAGAGAGAGACAGGAATTGGAGTCTTGTCCCCATTTAAAGCATGGAGATGCTTCAAAATGCAAAACCTTCCTTTCTTTTCCTAATAATAGCAGTCAAAGAAAGGATGAAAAGGAATATAAAAGGATGAACTATGCAAACACCAGAGTTAGAGTAACCCTCACACAGGGGGCACAGCAGTGTTTCCTGATTGAATTTCCATTGGAGACCAAGAGCCCCTATGGCCAAGTGCCCCTGTGGCCAGCTGGCTGAAGCCCTCTGGCACATACAAAGCAGTAGCCTAAAGAGATTATTTTTAATATTAGGACAGAATGAACAAGTCCACTCCAGTAAAGGTGAAAAAACTGTTCTGTGGAAGAGAATGAGCACTCCAAATAGGAAATGCATATTAGCAGCTACTGAAGATCATGTTTTAAATGGCAGGTGAAATTGAACAGACATTGAGCTTAAACACTTCAGGAATATTTATCCAGAAATCTTTCTAGCTTGGGAAGATGTTCTTGGCCTTTCTCTTCTTTCTGTCCCTCGGAAATCTAAAAACCATTCAGATCCTAACCCAAGGGCAGTAGGTCCTTGTGTTTACATAACATGAGGTCCTTGCAGTAATAAGGAGTCCTCATTAGTGAGGCGGGATTCCCTTATGGTGGAAGAGACATGATCAGTGATTATTTTCTCCACTTCTCCAATTCTGGCTGCTGGTAGCTGAGCTCCAGGCTGGAGTCAGCACAGCTAATAGAGAGCAACAGAGCCAGTCTCTTGCTGTGTGGTGCTTTGACTGCAAGTCAAGGCACACGAACAGTTGGTTTGGACTGTCAAGCTGACAATGACTGCAGAGAACAGATAATGACTTTGGAGACCTTATATCATCCAGGGGACAGGCTCATCAAATAACATGGTTTGCAGCAGCAGACAGAGAGGAAGCATGTGACAATATCCTGCAGTGCCTACATGCCCTGCCCAGGTTCCCACAGTCGAACACTGGCAGGGCTGGAAATACGGGTTGCTCATCTTTTTTGATCAGGAGTACCAGTTTTACCTCATTTACACCACTATGTGTCAGGAGTAATGCTTGTAGCTGGTGACATGTTAAAGAAGTTAAAGGAGTCAAAGAAGAGAAAAATACCAGGATCTCAGAATAAATGTGACGAGAAAAATTGAAAATTTGTTAAATAGCCATTAATAAATATAAGCTATACAATTCTCATTCCTCTCCCATTAATCTGCAACTTAATGTCTTTTTATTATCATTTTAACATAGAACCCACTTATGGTGTTAGATTGGAAGTTCCTGCAAACAGAGAAATGTATAGCCTGGTGTCTGATTGTCCTATATTGCTCAAATTCTTCCCGGGAGAAGCCTCAGGGATTTTTCTTCTAGACATTATTTTTACTTATACAGATTCGATTATTCATTTAGCAAACTGAAGCAATATCATGTGATATTCAAACAACCAACTGTGCAGCTAAAGAGTTGGCACTATTGAATACTGGGTTGAGACAATTTTAAAAGATTGTAAACAACCTATATCTAATTTTTCAAATGGTTGAATGAAAAAGCAAATTGATTCACTATTTTATATGAGAGAGAGAGAAAAATACCATACAAAGGGGAAATGTGTCATATGAAATGGCACATTTTTTGGGGGGGGAATAATATAATTTGAATTTACCATTTTAATAGCGTTGCGTAGTAGAATAGAGTTTAATTGAAACAGCTAATAAAACGTTTTAGCAAAATAGCTGCTCTTAAAGTGCACAATGTTTTAATTCAAAATAGTATCTTTAAATGGAAATTATTTAATTCTGGGATCTTTGTACAGTATCTAGCAAATCTTATTCCTTTATTCGCAAAAAGTATATTTTGCTGAAAGATTGTTTTTAAAAAGTGATATTACTTTTTCATATGGAGAAAAACTGTTCTCCTTTATAATTTTGGTAGTTATTCATTGCACTTTGCAGTTATCCTTCTGTGCAGAATGAAATTTCAACAAATGAAATATAGATATGATACTTAAAATTTAATTGCCTGTGAATTTTTGAAGATAAAACTTCAGTTTGCTGTTTTAAAAAATTTCTTCCTCAATGTAATTTGAGGGAAAATTCAACACTCAGCTGAATGCCAAATGAAAATGTTGTAGACATTACTGTCAGTTGTAAACCATAATTATTTTATATGTTTGATGTTTAACTAGAAGTTGAAGTGTCCTGAATATTTATTCGTTTGTGTAATTCCCAATAGTTCACTTTCCAAGTCCACCATGCATTTGAATAACTTTGAGAAAGAGGCAGAAAACCTCTCATGTCTCTAATATGGCAAAGCTTCTCCCCTTGTGCAATTTGCAAATGTGTGATCATCATTCAGTTCTGTCCCTGTCCATGCAGCTCATGCTATCTCCAGAGCTGAGCGTTTGTGCTGCTTGAGAGGGATGCAGATATTTTTAATAACAACCACACTTTCCACAAAGCAAAATTTTCCATGAAAACCATTAACTTTTTTATGGTCCAAAAAAGTTATTTTTCCATTAAAAAAAAAAAACACAAACAAACCAACAAAAAACCCAACCAAACAAAAAAGCCACAAAAACAAACAAACAAACAAAAACAAACAAACAAACAAAAACACCAAAAAAAACCCACAAAAACCCCCAAAACAACAACCAAAAACCCCAGCAAAACAAACAAACAAACAAACTCGAACAAACAAGCAAAAGAACAAACTGCAGCAACAACCCACCATAATGTTATATTTACCTGTTATGTTTGGGGTAGCTTCAATATTACACTGTATTTGGCTACTAAGTTGTTGGAAATGCCATCCTTCCTGTTCTATATCATGGGCTCCTTGTTGAACCTTCCCCATTTTCCTCAAAATTTGTCTGTCTGGTACCTCCTGCAGAGAAATTAGGGGCCTAGAACTCTATGAGTATGCAAATTGTTAAACTGAGTGTTTATATGCTTTGAAACAATTCCCTGGGCCTTTTCCCCCATCCTCCCCTGAGTCCTTCTGAACTACTTCAGAAAGATTTTCTCCCTTTTCTTCACTGGAAAATAAATAAAAATCTGTAATCAGAAAATAAAACCTTGAGCTCAGCAAAGTGAAGGATGAGGCAAGTCAAAGCTCCTCAGTGACTTCAGTTTGTTTCAAGGCCATACAGCACAACAGCATAGAGAAAAAGGACTTCAATGTCAATAATTTCTGAGGTGTAAAGACATCATAGGGATTAAAAAATACTAGAAGATTGGTTTTTAATGTTTTAACTGTGTTTACAGAAACAGTCTAGCACTAAAAAGCTATTTGAATACTGTAAAAATATTTGGGCTGTCTCTTTTATTCAATGCTTGCTTGAAAACCTGTTAAAATCAGCTGGTTTTTGAACTGCTTGGTAACTGTCAGTCACCTGAATCTTGGGTTTAATCAGTAGTAAAAACTTTTAAAGGCAGAAATGTTATAATTTTTATTATTATTTTTTTATTAGAATGCAGTCCATACATCAGACCATTCTGTAGTTTGGTGCATTTTGTCAGCTGTTATTCGTTGATGTGTTGGCATACCAACCACCTTTCCCATACTTCAACCCAGGGACAGCCTTGTTTATTGCCCTTCAATACAGAGCACCCACATGCTTTTTTTCCATTAGAAATCTCAAATACATGGCAGAAGGGGTTGGGACTAGACAATCTTTAAGGTCCCTTCCAACCCAAACCGTTCCATGAATCTATAAAAATCTTCACCTGGCATTTGGTAATCAAAGATTCATCAGTGCCTCCCTGTAACATTTACTTACTTCATTTGATAGCCAAATTTATTAAATTTCTTCTTTAAAGGCTAAAACTTTAAGGGTGAATAATGGAACCTGAAAGTTCAGTTAGATCTATTGGACCATTTATATGTATTGCTATAGAAGAATTCATTTAAATAAATGAATTTTTGAATGAGGTTAATAACCCCTTGATAATCTCCCTTTGTTTATTAGAGACAATCAGGATAAGTGATTTAAATTAGGGACTAAGAGAAAACTGAACTAAGGTATCCAGTTTTTGTTGCCAGTCACAGTTTTCAAGACTGTTCAGCAGAGAAAAAGAACAGTCTTAATTTTATAATTCTAAAAGATTCTGTTCAAAGTCCAGTTTTGGTGATTGTCAAGCTTGCTGCTTTTAGATTTGCTTGATTTTTTTGAATGTAGTAGTTGATGAAGATTTCCAAATATGAAAATCTTATAGGTGTTAGGATGTACAGGATGTTTCTGAGATCTCTTCTATGTAGATATTTGCCATGTAAATCATAACATGTCACCTACACAAAACTGATTTCCTTTAGGTTATATAGACCTCATTCTTCTCTCACAAGCAAATCTGGTGATGGACAGCAATTTTATATCGCTTGTGCTACTGCCAGTCTGTATCTCAGTTTGGTTAATTTGACCAAATTGCAAGTTTTTGAGATACCAAGCTGGAGTGAGAGGACACAGTCTTAGCCTTTGCCAGGAGAGTGTCAGATTGGACTTTAGGAGAAAATTCTTTATAGAAAAGGTGATTAAACATTGGAATGGGCTGGTGCCCAAGGAGGTGGTGGAGTCAGTGTCTGGAGGAGTTTAAGGATGTGGCACTCAGTGCAAAGGTGTGGTTGACATTGTGGTGTTCAGTCATGGGTTGGACTTGATCATCTCAGAGGTCTTTTCCAATCTAACTGATTTGTGATTTTGTGGTAGAAAAATGCTGTGGCACAGCAACTGTAAATGGCAAGGAGAAAATGAGAAATCTGTGTGCAGAAGCTGCTCATAAAACGGCTGCAAACAACATTTTCAACCTGTCTTGGTTTTCCAATAGATGGGAAAGAAATCAGTATGAACTACAAATTAATGATACTTCCTCTTATGTGCTATTCTAGTAATTGTAGCTGGATAAAAATGAACTCAAAGTAGAACAGATCAAAGAGGGCCAGTTCTGAACAGAAATGCTGTGGTCTGAACAAAAAGCGAAATTGACTTACCTGCAGGAGGCTAGGAAGAGACACAATTCACTATAAACTCTCCAGAGAGATATACCAAAAGACAGAATCTTTTGAAACTGCTAGATAATTCTGTACAAACATTAGTTGATTTAAACTCCCTCTGAATATATTTAGACCAAGATTTAAAATAAGATTCAGAACTACATATGAGACCTCTGAACTTCTTGAAACAGTATGTTTGTTAGAAAGGCTTCATTTTGATCAAATTCTCCCTCTTATCTTTCTACTCCTTCTCAGGGAGTTAAATCTTCTGCATATTTCAGTGCTGCATACATTATTCTTTCATACATGGTACGCAAGTATTTTCAAACCATTTAAAGAGTACTGATAGATTTGATGTATGTGAATTGTGGGACAGAACTTCCTTGATTCAGCAGAAGGGTTTCACAAATGATCTTTGCTTTCTGTTACATTTGCAATCAGTATATAAGCCATGTGTACAACATACATTCCAAAAACAAGAGTAAAGTAATTTTGCATTGGACTGTGTAACAATGTATAATGAACATGTTGGAGTGATTTAACCCCTGCACATTTTTTTTTTCCACATTTCATTGAACTTTTGTATTTGTAAAAGTATGACTTTGACTGACTATAAATCTCAATAAAATGCTATTTGTAGTTGCTTAGTTTTGGGAGGATACTTTCTTAGCAGTGAGGATCTATTGCCAAAGACAAAATTATTTTATGAAATGCAAAAAGCCTATTGTTCGAGCTGGACTTTGCACTGATGGTACAGGGACCAAGATTCCTTGAAAAACTAGCCAGTTATGGAAGTTGTTGAGTGTTGACATTTTGGAAAACTCTGACTTTGGCACTTGTGCTTGAAAAGTATTCTGGTAGTTTAGGTGGGACCAGTTCCAAGCCTATGAAGTTATGATTAGTTTCATGGTTTTCAACTGATAAGATTCAAGTTTTTCAAATCTTTCTATCATGTATTATATTAAGGACAGAATGCTGAGCTGTAAAGATTATTAGGACTCCAAGAAATTTTTCAGCTGAAAAGGTCAACTAGTTAGTTATGAAACTTTATGAAGAAAGGATCTGGTAGGCTCAATATATATACTAAAATATCTTGTGAAAGATCAACATTCAGTTTTTTGTTTTACCAGTCTCATTGGGGTTTTTCTCTATGGTGATTTAACATTATATTAATGTTAAAATATCTTCTCTACCTCAGCTGCAAATTTGTATGCACAATACAGCCTTCCTCTCCTTTGCCTTTTTCCATACTTTTTTTTTTAAGGATAACTGTATATTCCTAACCAATTCCATTACAGACCCCATATAATTGATGTCATACTCTTCACCTTTTGCTGGAGGATACCATTAGCAGAAGTTTGCTACATACAAAGAGCCCATGAATAAGATTATGTCTGAAACAACAAGATTCAGTTATTACTGGGTAGTGTTTTGCATTAAAATATGTGGAATGTTACTTTGAAACTTCAAAATACACTCATCTGTTATGTATTTCAGCAATTTTGTAGCATGTGTGGGCATTTTCATTTCAGTGATGAATATAAAACAGATATAAATTACTGAAATTATGGCAGTGCAATACATAAATCACATTAATATATGTATGTATTTTAGGACAAGCAATTCAATATTCATTAAAAAAACATAGTTGGTGGTCAGCAACATAGTATTCACTCAGTTCAATGGTATTGAAAAGATCAGGAATACATATATTAAAAAAAAAAGGAAAACATTTATGGCACATCCCTTTAGATGTGCACATGTGGAGTCCCTTACTAAATAGTTCTTCCTGGAAAATCAAGTGCTAGCTGCAGGAGCAAGGATGGAAAGGCAATTATAACTTAAAAAGCAGAGTCTTTTCTGCTTGAATGTAGTCTGGTGCTTCTCATATTACATACATAAACCCAGAATGAAAAGAAAAAAAAATGAAAGTCAATCATGAGGGGAGTTACCAAGGCTCTGAAAGTTTTTCAAATGTAATAAATACCAGAGGTGTTTTTATGAAAATGGGATTAAGACATCTATTTTCTGAATAAACCAAAGCAAGCAAGGAAGAAAACAAACCAAAAAAAGTAGCAAAAATCCCACCCCAACACAAAACACCAACTAAACCAAAATTTTAAGTCTAGAGGGGAAAAGACAGAGGGTATAGTGTAATGAGAAGAGGTATTTGAATGAAATTATTTTCCTCACTTACAAAAATACAGTTTCAAATATGGGTAGCTCAGGATTGGTTACAAGGATTGGTTAAATATGATTAAAAGATCATTTTTAAACAAAATTTAACTTTACTGACAATTTTGTCCTCTTCAGATCTA
>VWYP01034895.1:0-25339 GCA_013400435.1 Pycnonotus jocosus | reverse complement strand
ACAGAGGTGCCAATCCTAATTAGGACTTAATTGACTTTTCCATTGAAAACAGTTTAAATTCCCTAACTAAGCATGAAATAGCTAATAAAAACATAAATTTAAACTGTTTACATATGTGAATCAAGTTTCTGCCAAGTTTGAACTCACCTTTCAGTTTGAGATGAGATTTATCCTTCTCTGCCTCAGTACCTTATCCTTTTCAGCTGGGGGGACAAGGATGGGGGCTCCGAGGGGCAAAAATCTTATTCTGTTGAACTGGTCCATTTGCACTTTAGACAGTTTGTCAATTTTGTGGGTCTCAGATTGCCGTGTAGTTTAGTACAATACAACTATGACTATGTTGATTCGAGACTTTATTTTCTAAAAATTATGCAATCCAAAAAGGCTTCTGAAAAAGGGAAGCAAAAACCGAAAAAAGAGATCCAAACCCCCAGAATATAGGACAGAGAACTAGTAAAAACAAAGAAACCAAATGTACAGGGTAAATGAAGTGAGGTCTTCTTAGTCTCCTGGGTCCTGGTATCTTTTTCTTCCCTCAGTTTCTATTTCCTGATCCCACACCTGTTTTTCTAGTTTTTCTCTCTCCTTTCCTCATCCCTCCTGAGGAATGTTTTCTATTTCATTATCTCCAGAGGTTTTAACTTCCCAAGCATACACAACATTAATATGTTGCTTAGTAATACAGCATAGCAGTTTCTAAAATTTCACACCTTCAGCTCTCCCCACATGCAGGGCTACAGACTAAACACGGTGTAGAGCTTTCCTGTCTACTGCATGAGCTAAAAATTGTGTTGGTGTATTTTAGCAGCTCCTGTACAGCTGGGAATTTAGGAAACATACAAGAAGTATGAGGGTTTGGCTTCTAAAACTTACATATTCATGTGGATATTAGCATTACTGCTAAAGGTAGTTTCTGTAATTTACAGATACGCTGTCATGTGAGTAATATCAATTAATATTTGTGTGAGGGTTTTCTGACATGTGAAAAAAATGTTATCTTTATAAAATATGTAAAGCTTAAGTGGACACATCAATGAATTTGTATTTTGTAGGTGCTTTTAGATAGCAAAAACTTGAGGCTTTTTTCTGATTCTTCCTTTTTTTTTTTTTTTTTATCCTGACAGTACAAACAAGTGGAACAGTACATGTCATTCCACAAGTTGCCTGCTGAAATGCGCCAGAAGATCCATGATTACTATGAGCATCGCTACCAGGGCAAGATCTTTGATGAAGAAAATATCTTGAATGAGCTCAATGATCCTCTCAGGGAGGTAAGATTAAAGTATTTGAATAGGTCTTCATGCTACGAAAAAATTTCTTGTCTTTGCTGTTTCTGTGTTGAAATGCTCTTTCCATTTTTTAACATTTCATTTTCTTTAACATAGTCAATGAAGGACCACAATAATTAAATTTATGTTAGGTTGACACAAAGAAATAAGCAGATCTACACTGTATTCAGGACCAGTCTGTCAATCACTGCCACACAAGGATGTCAAAGGGTAAAATCAAAGAGTAAAACCCCACCCTTATTGTTGGCTAAAACTCCTGGTTTTCTTCCACTTTTTAAAACAGAGGTTTAAAATGTTCCTGGGTGAAATTCTTTTTCTACTCTCCCTGCCTGATAGCCACACATCTATATAGATAAAACCACTGAAAGTCACCATAAAGGGAGAGTTGCTTTGTTTCATTTTGTAAAGCAACACCCTTGGTAAAGATGGTCTTTACTTGAGATGAGGAAACTGTAATATTATATATACAAGCCATTAAAAAAAATCTCTTTTGTTGAAACTGTAATCTGTATTCCAGTTTTAGGGGTTATGCTGTGCTGTGTTACGTGATGTGTGGAAACAGTTCATTGCTAGTGTGGGAAGAGGGCGGTGCTCATCTTGCAGTAGCAGAAGTAACTGCTTAATGGGAATATAAATCAGACTGTCTTCTGTTGGGTTGTGCTCATGCCTGACCTGCTCAAGGATGTTGGGTATATCCTCTTTTAAAAGGAGAGGAAAAAAACCCAGAGAAGAAGCAAGCTGAAAAACTCAGAGAGAAGAGAGCGTAAGCAGGGAAAGGAGAAAAGAAACAAGAAAAGTAAGACTGTAGCAGTCTAGTATGTGATGAAATCTGTGTAATTTTCAGTGCTACCAAGTAATGCCTTTTAATATTCTGTTTGCTGAGGCATGGTGCTGATTTTGTGCCCATATGTGTGTGTATATATGGCTATGTATAGGGTATATATAACATCCAACAGAGCACAGCATGACATCTGTGCTTTTGGAAAGATAGGTGAAGGTTGGTCAGTTTTTATTTCAAGTTTTGAGGCATAAAGAGAGAATAGGTCTGTGGTGGATTGTCTGTACTACTGAATCCTGCACTTTGCTGGGAAGAGAAAACATATCATATAATCCATTGCCAAAATCAATCCAGTTCCATATTTAAAATAGTCACAAAGAAACAAAGACTTGCCAAGTCAGAGTTTATCCACATCTCTGTTGTGAAAGTCCCATAGTAGCATCCCTCCTACAAACTGCCAAGTGGCAATGGTGAGTGCTGCCCAAAATTGTGGGGTCTTTGCTAGGTGCTTCAGTCAAAATCAGGCCAAACCACAATTGTTCCAACAATTTAATAGACCATGACTGACTTCCAGATCCTGGACCTACTTAATTCCCTCCCACAGGTGTAGTCTGAGGCCTTCCTTTATATTTTGAGTTTGTGTTTTGGAATGCAGGTAGAGGGCCCTGGCTTCTGCATTGCCACTGCCTATTTACACTGTGGGTCCTCTCAGTAGCTTTTGAAATGTCAAGAGGAAAATGCACTACAAAAATCTGCCTAGTGGGACAGGAAAAGTGTGGGAATTATCCCTAGACTACAGTGATAGTCAAAACATGAATCTTGGCCAGTATGGAGCTTGTTTTTTGTTAAGAGAACAGAAGTATAGACACACAAGTCACTGACATCAGAAACAGTTTCATCTGTTTTGACTTCTGAGGAAAGCATTTCTCCAAAAGTAAAGCCTTATACCCTTCCATTGCAAAATAATATTTTACTAACAACAATTTGCAATTGTGGCATCCTAATTACATGTGTTTTCCACTTTTCCTGCCACCCTTTTTTTGTTTCATTCCTTCCACCCTCCCTCCCCTAGCCCCGTCCCCTTCCCCTTCTTTTTTTCTTACAGCTTAGAAGCAGAAAGGCAAATTTGGTCAACTGTAAAAAACAAAAAGCACTTCTGGTGAGAGATCAAGCATGGAAAATTTCAAAAATTAATGAGCCCCTAAAAACATGAAAGAAGAATAGAATTTCATGGAAGGAGTGGCTTCTGATTTTGCTATAGTTAAGCTGTACTTAGCAGGTCTTTTTTGTTCTATTGTGTAACAAAAAGATCAGCTGTAATCAGGTTGCATACTGCCCTGCTGACAACACAGTAGTGTTCCAGAGAAAGGTCAAAACCAGAAAAAGTAAGAACTGGCCACTGGCAGTGCCAGAACAAGTTTCTTAATGAATCTCTCCAAATTTTCATGGCAGCTTATGCACTGTGGCCTGAAAACATCACTTAGGTATTTTGCTTAGTTGATAGTTTCAGATTCTGTTTTAGCTACCACTTCAGTACGTGCAGTTTAGTAGTGCAGGCAGTGGCTCTTTGATGTAAATAATGGATAATAAATTGGAGTCTTTTAAAGGTGGAACACAGCTGTTCATAAATTGGATGGGCTTTACCATCTTACATGCCAATAACTGCAAAAGTCTGTAACAGGTAATAGCACAGATACCCTGGCTGCATCACTGAAGAATAAATATTTACTGCGTTTCTTAAGTTTTTAATTAATCCTACATTTAATTATACTTGGAATTTAGCATAGAGTAAATATTCAGAGTCTCCACAGGACAGACTTAGCTTGATGAAAGTAGTTTCTGACAAAGATATTAATCTGAAACCATTATTTCCTCACTTGGAGTAAGCAGAACAAAAGAAACCCTACTAACTGCTGTGTAATTATGGCATCGTGTAATGTTATTAAAAAAAAATTGCACGGTTTTCACTACTTCTCGTTCTCAGCCATTCAAATTTTCTGTATGGGCTGAAATTTTCTGCAGCTATGCTTTCTTTAAGAGTGATGACCTTCTTTTTGGTCCACGTTTTACTATTTTGGGGATTTTTTTAGCAGGAAAGTAATTATGCATGATATAAATACGATCATTCAACCATTAAAAATAGCTAAATTACATGGAATTAGCGGCAAAAATCTGGTGTAAAAATAATTCTTACATGGTAAATTCTAGTAATAAAGCTGTATATGCTTACAGAATCATAGAATCATGGGATATGCTGAATTGGAAGGGACCCATCAGGGTCATTGAGTCCTGGCCCTGTGCAGCACCATCCCCAAGGGTCACACCGTGTGCCTGAGTGCATTGTCCAAACACTTCTTGAGCTTTGTCAGGCTGGTGCTGTGACCACTGCCCTGGGGAACCTGCTCCAGTGCCCAAACACCCTCTGGGTGAAAAAGTTTTTTCAGATGTCCAACTTAAACCTTCCCTGACAGCTTCAGGCCATTCCCTCGGGTGCTGTCAGTGGTCACCACAGAGAGGAGATCAGCGCCTGCCCCTCTGCTTCCCCTCACAAGGAAGTTGTAACTGCACTGAGGTTTCCTCTCAGTCTGCTCTTGTCCAGGCTGAACAGACCAAGTGACCCCAGCTACTCTTCATTCAGCTTCCCCTCAAGGCCCTTCACCATCCTTATGACCCTCCCTCTAATAGTTTAATGTCTTTTTTATACTGTGGCACCCAAAACTGCACTCAAGGTGAGGTCACACCAGTGCAGAGCAGGACAATCATCTGCCTTGATAGCAGAGGTTAAGATTTTCTTTGTAGAAGAGGATGGATGTTCATTTTAATGAGCTTCTGAACATTTTGTATCAAACATTCATAGTAGATTGGATCATTAAAATCTGAGAAAATCTGATAAAAAATCTGATGCTTGTGTGTGAGTAGCTTGGTTGGATAATAGAAATAGCATCATGTTTATTGTGGGAAAATTAACTAAGGCTTCATTTAAAAAAAGGGAAAAAGGAATCTTGAACCTTTTTAAACTGTACAAGGCTTGGTCTAAGTGTTTCAAAGCTGAGCAAAGCAACGAGTGGCTGACCTGTATCCTTCAAGGATAATCTGGTATTAACAAAGAGATTGCATTTGATGACTGGGCACTAAGGCAACATTTATGAGACTGAAAAGCTCTACATTTTTCCCTGTTTAGTTAATTGCACAATTTGGGTGTATTAGTCCACTAGTAATGCAATTAACTGGATGCTCTTAGCTCTGCACACTCAAACTGAATTAACCATAAATTGCAACATGTTATGTGCATAACTGCTTGTAAGGACACATGCTCTCTGACAAAATAAAGGATAAGGGTTTCTTTTCATTAAATTCAGAAATTTCACTTAAACTGAAAGCATATCCCCTTTTTCACAGTTAGACTTACCTGATAATAAGTGTCCAGTCTTCTCAAGATAATCAAGAGACTTCTGGCAGTTACAGTTTTGGTAGAGATGAAAGATTTTAAATTGCTTGTTACAGGCCATACAGGGCTGGATTCATCAGACCTATCTGTAGCTCCATACAAGTTCTGCAACAAGTCTAAGATAATCATCAGGCTCTCTGCACACACCACCCACACACACATGTTCTCACGGTAAAGAAAACCTAGCTCACTAGCTTAGAGAAAAGGCTGCATCTTCTAACAGCAGTTGACATGTGAAATAAATTCTGTCTTTAATAACATTTGCAATTAACTGTCTCTCTCCCTCATTTCTTGAGGTACTGATTAGAAACAATTAGCCTGTTTCCCTTATATAAATATCATCTCTAGTTCTTCAGCAGACAGAGGTATTAAACTTCACATTTTTTAACTTGTAGTTCTTCCCACCTACAAGGCTTGAATATCCCTTGGCCTCAGAAGGGCTGCTTAACCCCAAAAGTGGTCTTTGTAACTGTCATGGCATGAAATGGAGACACTACAGAAAAGAAGTTTAAAAAAAAAACAAACACAACAAAACCCACACGCACCTAATAGAAATACATTCCAAAAGAACACCTGAATGATAAAAGTTGAAATACATACACATTGCTAGTTTTGTCTTTTAACTGAGTATAAGTCAAAGTGACTCAGCTCTGGCCTTTGTCTAAGCCATCAGTCTCGCCCGCAGTGGCTGTGGGTAGATGCCCATGGAAGAACAAGAACACTGAAAGTCTGGTGTGTCCCTAAATGACTCTCCTAGACCCACAATATTTTCAGGTTGAGGCATGCTCTGAGACCGATGTGGTTTGTCTGCTGGGTAACCCTTGATACACATCTCTTCCAATTACTTACTTAGATTCTTTTTTCAAGGCACTGTCTGCAACCACACCGTTCATTGTCAAAGAGCACAGACCTGACCCCTCCTGCATGAGCAACTACCACCTTCTTTTGGAATTGAACACGGCTCCAAATGGTTTTTTTGTTTCAATGGCCATTAATTCTTGTAGCAAAAATTATATAGCACAATCAGTTTTTACTGACTCTTTGCATGCCAGTTACAATTTTATAGAGTTATATGATAACATTCTTAAACTGTATTTTTAGATAGTAAATAGACATATTCTAGTTAATTCTTTCTTGCATGGAAACTAGATCATTCTTCTTACCATTTTCAGGTGGTTTTTTTTTCCCCCGGGTCTGCTGTAGCCTTTTAGAGGTGAAAGGACCAAGTCTGCAGCAAGAATACTGATGCTATATAAATGCAAATAATTCCTAATGTTAATTTGCTTTTTAATCACTACCAACCATTGGGTTTACTTTTTGTTTTAAATTGAAATGTTAAAAACTAACTCCGATTGGTAACAAATACATTATTTCATGTATTTATTTATGTATATCACTTAATATTGCTCCCCACCAGTAACTTCCAACCAGACCATAAGAAGCTTCTTGGAGTTTCTTTTTAACAAGCTTCTCCAGCTTTCCATGGTGCTGTTTCTGGAACTGAGCAGACCTGTGTGAAGTCCTTGACCTTTGTGGTTCCCATAGGGATAGTGAATGCAGGTACATTGTAGTGTCTATTACAGCCTAATGAGTCAGGTGTGAGGTTTCAAGAAGCATCTTGCACAGTGCTTAGTGCTGCATCAAGAGTGGCATTTTGTGACATGCTTGCAAGGAAAGTACTCTCACAATAAAGTGAAGGAGAGCTTCCATTACTGGATTTATAATTTATATTGTATCTGAGTGAAAATTGGACCCAAACTAGATGGTTTGGTATTTGTAGACAAATGGGGTATTTTTTGTAGAGAAATTATTTTGTGTGTTTAAAGTCAGTTTTAAGATTCGGTTCTTTCCTAATTGTTGACCTTTTCCGTATTTCCTTTTCTCTATTAAAATTTATCTCCTTTTAAAATATCTTTCTTTTAATTTAGTATTTATCTTCAGAAATCACAAAGCAATGTATTCTTGTTTAGACTATACTGTAGTCCTGTGCACAAAAGACAATCTCCAGAGTAATAATATAAGGCCAAAATGGGGTGTGATTAGATGCTTTGGTCTTTATTAATAGTGTATTCATTATGATTTTGGGCTATGGACTTTCAGACATTAAAATTATGGTAGAACTTTATTATTATTATTATTAAAACACAATAAAGTATCATAGAAATATTTGAATTTGGAGATTATGATTCCATAACAACTTATGTCCATAAATTGATCTCATAAAAGGCAGGTAACTAGTTTATTGCAATCCATTATACTTTTCTGCATTTTTGTGTGCAGTGATCCTTAGTATGAAGCTGAAAGAGAGGAACTAAGAAAAATGTGTCCTTATTATAGATGTAGTCACATTGGAAGTCAATTATCTCCTTATCTTTAACTGGTGAATTAAAGGGGGGTTTTGTTTCGTTGGTTGGCTGGTTTTTTATGTTTTTCTCAGAGGCACAGATAAAGTATAACTTTAGTTCATATTCTGGAGTACTGAATCATGAGTGAATTATGCAGCATGTCAATCTTGCAGAATAAATGCTGATATCCCACAGTATGACTTATTTGACTAATGCTGAAAAAGAAAATTGGTGGTTTTCAAATACCTGTGTAAATTATGTCTAAATTGCAGTCCAAGTATACAAGGCTGAAAGAAAACTTCTCAGAAGGAGCTATAATGAAGTTTTTAAAATTGAAAACAGCAGCAAATGGTAGCAAATGGCCATTTTAATGTGGAAATGGGCAGACAATCACCAGGTGATTGGATTATTGTGTTTTAAGATGATTTTCCGCTGCAGGTGTGACATGGTAACAAATGATGTGCACACTCAAGACTGTTTCCCAGGGACCTAAGACAATGTGGTTTGATTTGCTGAGCTCTGGGGAGTGTGTTTGCCCTTTGATCTACGCACATTCACAGTGCACATGCTGCGGCAGGATTGTCAGCCACTGCCACTGCTGTTCCACATGTTCAAGATACTTTGATCACAGTCCTTTCTGTGTTTGACATGCTTTATTAGCAAATCCATCCCGAGCTAAGACATGCTTTGACAAGTTCCAGATCTGACTGCTTCTGATAATACGGATAATAATACACCAATACTTCTCAGTGGTTATGATTTTGAATAGTCATGTTACTGCACCTACAAGATTCCTTTCTTGTAATTGTTTAATAAATATTTCAGACATGACAGTTCTTTCATGAGCTCTTCAAATACACTAATTCAAATAAATGCACAATTCTTAGTGCAGTAGCTGTCTTTCATATAAAGAAAGGCAAGTAGTTTGATAAAAGTTCCAAACTATTTAGATGCAAACTGGATGCTGTGAGAGAGGTAAATTCCCATTACAGGAAAGTAAATCCGGTCTGTACCTGCTCATGTTGGAAGTGCTGTTCAGGCATCTGAAGAGCAGGATCAGAAAGGTTTTTGTGGGCATCAGGTCCAGTGCAATGACAGAATACCTGCTGTCCTGCAGAGACAAAATTCACGCATTGCCTTATTCTGCCCAAGATCACACTTCCAAGTGTCTGTCATGTCCTAGTTTTTAACAGACCAAAGAACTGCTCAGCTGCTTGATACCAAGGTGGTGCTTGGGGCAGTGGATGGAAAGGGTCAAGCACTTTTTTTAAAATCTCCTTGTAGTTTCTGGTGAAAGCCAAGAGAGGTTGCCATAAATTGGCGCCTACCACAAATTGTTCATTCTATCGGATCGGAATATGCTACTGCAATTAGAGATAGCATTGCTGATTTTCAGGAGGTTCAAAATAATAATAGTAACATACTTCAGATAGCTCCTGAGTTAGTTCTTCTTATGTAAACACGTTTTTTTAATACCATGCTTGTTTTGGCTTTACAGGTGTCTTTTTTGGTAGGATGTGGAAAATTTTGGTTTATTTAGCTAAAACCTAAAAATCTTTGGCCCTAAGCCCTGAATTGTGACCATGAATCCATTACAATAAAATGTCAGAACTTAAAATATGTTCATGTGAACCTTTTAGAGAAAAACTGAAGATAAGTGAAAAATAAGTAAATTAAAATTCTTGGAAATTACATTGTCTCTCTTAAGTCAAGATTAGGAGACACAGGATCTGGCACCCTGGTTCCTACCAGGGTTCTCCATTTCTTCTTCATTGGCTTCTGCAATAAAAAATCATGGCATTCCATAATGAAAGCATGAGAAGGGGAAAGGGGAAAGCAGGGAGCAGGATGCACCCAGGACTCCAGTAGAAAATATATTTCAGACAAGACAGGGATGCACAGAAAGGGATGCTCACATCCCTTTCCTGTGAATCTCATTAATGGAAGTGGGTGAGAGTGAACATCTTTTCCTTGAGTTTTCACTGTGGAATTTAAATTCAGAAAGCAGGCCAAAGGCTTTTGAAGCACATTTGTTTGGAACCAGTAAAAATGCTGCGGCGGGTGCATGTAATACAAAAGGTTCTGTGTTGAGGGGGCACCCTTTAAATGTGCCACTGTCCATGAAAATCACCACAAATAAAGATTAGAATGTGACTCACCTCCAGCAAGAGGAGATAAATATGCCATGAACTGTTTGATGCAGAAGCAAATGCATGTGCCTATTTTTATGCACTCAGTTGCACATTATGGTAGTAACAGCACACAGAAGGCTACACAGCACTTCCCATGCATAAATCTGTAGTTGCCTTTTAAAAGCTTGTGATCTCAAAGGCAAAGGCAAGGACAGCAAAAAACAACAGAGCACAAGATCTGTTCTGAATGCACATTTATGAACCTAATTTCTCGTTGATACACCAATGATTTAGGAAGGTTAACCTAGTTAAAGCTGTGGGAGATAATCCATGTTAAATTTTGCACCTCAAGGTAATGTTAAATCATTGGTTTACTTTCATCCTAGTGTTACTTAAGCAAAAAAAAAAAAAAAAAAAGTTGTACATTACTTTGAAACCTGCACAAAACTCTGCCTAATCTGTAATTTTGTATTGTTTGTGTTACCTAGAAGATGCAACAAGCAAATCCCTAAAATCTTTTCTTCAGAAATTTTATTGCCAGTGAGTCAAATTTGAAAGAATCCATTTTTTTGGTACCAAAAAAATCTAGAGTGTCCTCTACAGCTCCAAAATAATCTGTTGAAAATCTAATCTGTGTGATGAATAATTTTTATGTAAGGGATTAAATGGAAATGGAAATTTAATTAAAAAAATATGAAATTATTATAAATGGACAGATAATGAAATATAGCATAGATATGGATGCACAAGGTGTTGAATTACACTTGTTTCATTTAAAGATAAGTGTCTAACACTGAAAGAACTTAATATGCGATACTCCTAGTTATTAATGAGAGTCTCAGAGATGACTGAAATTAAAAGCTGGAGCAAAATGTGGAGTCTGACACTGTGAGTACAGGTACAGACTTCCTGGTAGCTCCTGGACTGAGTCCAAGGCAGTATTTTTATCTGTCCCCACTGCCTCTCTCACAATACATTTGCACAGTCCTGGCTCAGTGGTAGCACTGGATCCTAAGCCAGCCTTGGTAGCAGTAGAGCACTGACGGGCAAGGAGTTCCCTGCAAAGGATTTTAATCTGCTAGCTTGTTCTGTGCAGTCTATGTTAATTTTCTTCCCAATAAATCCATTTTTCTTTTCTCTCACTTGTGAAAAGCAAAAAAAAAAAAATCTGTGTTTGGTTGAAAGGATACAAATGATGTGCCCTAAAACATGAACAGCTGCAAGTTTATGAACTGATCATTGCATGTTTGTACACTCACTGAAGCAATGGATGATGCCTTGCGAGATGACTAAAATATTTTGCAGATAAAATAAATACCTGAGTGGTAAATATATCAAGATATATCAGTATATCTTTAAAGAAAAGCCACATTATTTGTAATTAGCAGTTCTCACTTTAGCCTACTATGGCCATTATTAGGTCACTGAGCAACTGAAAACTATTATTTTTGTGATCTCATGAATATCCATTACATGTATTAAAAATTTAAGTTTACGTCATAGTGAGGATTTTCTTTTACTAAATTGAAAATCAGGAAGCAACAGTATATCTGTGTCTACTAAAAAGTAAGAAAAGAGCAGAATTATTGAGAATCATTTGAAAAAATTGCATTATGCTATGGGGGTTGTAACAAATGATTTAGGAAATGCAGCTGATACAGATATCCACAATCCCCAATACAAAAATCCAGCAACTTCATGTACCAATCTTAGCCACACACTGAATAACTCTTGCGTATTTATGAAAATATGAATTTTCACAAACATCCATATTTCACCAAGAGTAGAACATCTCCCACCCTGCAGGGTTGGAAATGAAATAATTCATGCTTTTTAACACCTGGCATTAAATAGATTCACTACTTACAGGAAGAGAAATGTTGTCAATATTGTGTTTGGACAGCTTGATTTGTATAACAGACCTTGAAGGGAATTAAGAGGCAAAGACATCTGTAGAGAAGCAGAAATGGAGTATTTGCAGCTTGCTTTGTCATTCTCTAACACCAGATACGTTCTTCATAATATTGATACTTACAGCAATGGGACAAACTTAGAATGTGAGAAGGAGGTTAATACCCTTCCTGAGCCATTATTTAAAGTTCATGGCTGGCCTATTTTTAGGCCACCATGTGAGAAGATGTTCACTGAAAATAGATACAGATCATGTGTCCTTGCAGAATATAGAACATCAGGACATTTCATTTCCAAAGAACATAATTGGGACTTGGAGCAGAATCTTCTTTCCCCTCACCTCTTTGCTTGGAGATTATAACTTGGGTTATAAAAGCACCCACTCTTTCGTGAGTTGTATCAACCTCTAAATAACATAACTAAATCTACTTTGAAATACAGATCTGATGGGACACATTAATTAGTTATACTTTGATGTTTTTTAGTTTAATGTACAAATATGTGCATCTGTAGACATACAGGTATGTCCATGTACACATATAAATATATGTGTGGGAGAGCACATATATGCATGTGTATATATGTATATACATGTGCATATAATATTTCTGTATGTGTATAGATATATAGATAGAAATATATCTACACATACACACTTATATACATATATTCTGACACATGCATGCAAACATGTGTCCACGATGTCTGTGTGAGAAGAATGCTGTGTAAAACTCTGTTGATATCTTTGCAAAGTACTAAGTGCATATATGGTATTGGGTATTCTGATACGGTCTTTCTTTTTCCACTATTGCCATATATCTCAGCACAGATCTCCTATGCCATCAGACTATATTTATAAAATATTACCTTAGAATGAATTGTAGTTACAAGGAGTTTAGGGGTCCTTGTATGATATAAAATCAATATATATAAATTTATTCATAAAGGTAGAGATTAAAATAGAGTCTAAAAATAATTTGGAGAACTTTCTGAACAAATTATAGGAATATATTTTTTTATGGAAATAAACCTCAGCCTATATTTAATTCACTAAGTGAGTAATTTAATTATAAACATATATAATTTAATTAAGTGCTACTAACAGTTAAATAAATTTTAAACTGGGCAAGCAAATGAACTGAAATTATTTTGAAAAAGAATATTAAAATTATGTAAAGCACTGCATCCTGTGGCTGACTGGGCTCATGCACAGATGCTAATGGCAGTTCCTGAGTGTCCTGCTGTCATCAGGCCCCTTTGCTTTTAGTTCATGTCCAGTCCTGGAGTGGAAGCACAAGCATATGTATTTAAGGCCTCAGTGATGGCATTCAGAGAGCAAATAGAGCAACAGTAGTAAATGTGGACAGCAGAAGGCTGTAGGTATCTCCCTTGGTTTCTTGTTTATTATTTACATAGCTGCTTCTTCTCCATGTTTGTTATTCTACAGAATGAGAGTTTTCAGGATGTAAAAATGCTGAGGATGTCCTTGTGGGTCATTGATCTGTCAAGTCTTGACCATGATTTGGCTCCTAGTTGTAAAGTCACTCTGTTACTCCAGTGCCATGCCATTCTTTAGTGTGTCTGCCTACTGAATGTTTAAAGTCTGATGCATTACTTTTACTCTAGCTGTTATTACTAATACACATTGTCTACTCCTGCCAGATTGCTTCTCTTTGCTCCACATGATTTGCTATTGAGGCTGTTTTTGCTGTCACCATTTGCCCTCCTCAGAATTTTTTCCACTCTTTACAACTCCCTTACCATTTATTCATCTCTTTACCCTGCAGCTACCAATATTAGCCAAAGTGGTACTCTCAAGCAAATTCTGTCTTGAGGGCTGTCTGGCTGACACTCTACTAAATTATTTCTAGAAACTTCATCTTCATTTTTATGACCTGCTGATAACTTTCCTGGAGCCGGCTCTCTATATCTCACCCTTACAACTGAGCATCGTTCTCATGTTTCACTGTAAACCAGGGCTCTAAAATCAGCACTTTCAGTATTTTTCTACTTCTGCATGCTTGGGCTCTGGTGCAGTGGCCTGAATGTGGGTCATGGGCTTCTTACACCTGTATTACAAGTTGCTACTCACCACGTAAGATCGCTGAGCCGCTGCACCTGATCCCGCTCCAGCATCCTTGTCAGTAGTTTCCTTAGAAGGCAAATTCAAATGGTATTACAATTAGCTTGGCCCAGTCCACATTGCAAAGCAGTGACGAAGGTGGAGTTCAGAATTAGAAAGGGATTGTGCATCCTCCTTATCTTTCTTTTTATATCCTCTGCTATATATAGATGTGCACCTCTATGGCTGGCATTGTAAATATTCTAGCACATACACATACAGGCATTCAGGGTCCTGTCACACATTTACCTGAGAAATGTAAATAATTCTCATTGATTATAAAAGCTCTTTTTTACCACTTTAAAATGTGGAATATACATTGCCTAACAATGGCTAAATTTGTTAGGTAGAGTTAAGAGTTTGATGTTTCTTGCACACAGCATAGAGTAGGCCTTCTTTGAATAGTTACTAATCAAATTAAATGCAAACTGAAACATACTTAAAAAACACTAAACATAATTTCATTGTGAATATTTCAAGTTCAGCTAACTAGGAATTATCCAGTATAATCAGTAAGATTTCATTTAAGCCACTTAATAAATTTATAGAGAGAGCCTTTGAACCAATGGGCTTTTAATTCATTATAAGAAGAGTAAGTGTTAACCTAACAATTAACAAGATAATAGTGTTTCTCATCCAGAGGTGCACAAGAGCTGTAAAATAACTCATTTAACAAATCACCACTGATCTTTAAATAACTGTTTTCCTGGTTGTTGTTGCTACTGTTTCAACTAAACCAAACACATAGGGTGTAGGTAAAGCACATTCTCTTGCGAACTTTGTTCTTGCTCANCGTGGGGGACAGAAGAAGGGAGGAGGGGCCAAAGAGGGAGAGTTGGAGAGGGAGACAGGCAGAAGGAATTCTGTGCTACACATAATAAACTTTTCATGAAGCATTCACAGCTTCAGTTTCTGATCTTGATCAAACAAGTGCACATCAGAAAAAAAACACAAAAAAATTTGTATCCAAACCATAGCTTTCCTTTTCTTCTAAGACATTTTTATGTTTTTCCACCACCTAGTTCTTTGCTTCAAACTTTGTTTTAGCCCCCAGTCACCCCTGATACCTTCAAACACAGATTTTTTTTCCTCCCTGCTTTCATCCACACATTATTCTATTCATGGCCTTCCCGTTNTCCTAACTGTGTGTTTCAAACAATAAAGCACCCCAATCAATATATTTTTCGTAATAATTCACACAAATGTAACTCAGGCTGCCTTTGTGAAACTCCACTGTCTCCTTTTTTTCTTTCTCTCACACACAATTACCATCCCTTGCTATCAGGTGAATTGAGCACTGTCCTGAGCAGAGCAGCACTCTTTCCAGCACTGCTCTAAAACAAACACCTTTTTCTTTTGATGGTCAGGTTAAATCTTACTGATTTTGGTGGATATAAGAGGTAGCTTTCATTTAGCAAAGCTGTAAGTAGCAATTGAACTGGGTTTTTTGGAGGGTATAATATTAAAAAATAGTAGCTGCCACACAGATTACATACAAGGTCAACACATATTGATTGGTGATGGCAAGTGGAGTTTCATTGCAAATGCAGAGTAGTGAAAATTGGTTTCCAGAACCAGCAGATCACCAGCTGGAGCAGGTGACTGGAGGCTCCAGTGGAAAAGACAGTGGAAAAGCAGTGCTGCAGTAGAGCCTAACCTGTGAGCAAGGAGACTGGACAAAGTTTTGTGATTATTAGCAAAACTCTCTCCTCTTTCTTAATCACTGAAAGTGATGTTTAGAAAAACATAAGAGGTGGTTCATTCATTGTCAAGCAAACATAAAGTCTAACTCGTGCCACTTTTCTGTGCACTAACACAAAATATGGATAATCATATGGGTACCAATAGGATATCAGTGCTGATAGGATTTTTTCAAGGATTCATTTTCTGCTACAGTTTTAAGTACATGTGTTTAAATGTATATTCTCACTGGCATAATGGGCAACTTCAATATTTAAAATGCCTGCTAGACAAAGATTTCAGCCTTAATTATTCCCGCTCCCCAATATATTATTTTTTAAATACTGTATAGGATCAACAAATATAATACTCCAGTGTACACACACACAAATGGGAATGAAGATATTTAGTTACTCCAGGGCAGAAAACTGAAATAGTGATTGTTAGATACTTTTGCAAATTGCAGTTTATTTATTCAGTTAGTAAGACAGAAGAGTCTCTAAGCAACAGCTGTTATGATACAGTACTAATTCCACATTACCTTCTGTCATAAGCTATGGGTGTTTTTTTCCAAAAAGTATACATAGAGAAAATTTGTTCAGCAGAACAATTCAAAGGGTAAAACCTTCAAGAAGTGGAGACTGGTCAGATGGCCCAGACTTTGAGTACTTACCTGAATTATCAGGACTTCTCAGGGTTTTGAAATTAGGTGGGCTATCTCTCTTTTACAGACTACCTTAAAACATTGGCTGTATTGCTGCTACCATTCTAAAGCCTCTCATGCTCTTTCGAGCTGCAAAACAAACTTAAGCAACATTTAACATTTCAGAACATTGAAGAAGACGAAAGTTAAGTTCCTTTTTAAAATAGTTAGAAAGTGGAAAAGCGGTGGATAGATAATGTATGTTTTCTTTCTTTTTCTCTTTTTTAGTCTTCTAAATGTAATGGAAAATTCAAAGAGGAGCTTGAGATGCACAGAACTGCTTTCTCTTGAGCTCCATTAAATCAATTAACAAGCTGGGAAAAAGATGGCAATCTTTAATCAGAATGCCTTTATTGGAGGTTTGGTTTGAACCATATTGCCTCAAAAGGATTATTTTGTCTGCATTTGAACTTAATGCAATAATAATTCTGAAGTATAAAAAAAACGCATATAAGGAATTGAATAGAAAATTCTAATCAAGAAAGGAACGACAGAAAAGTATGCAGAAGGCCAACATTTAATCAGCTAAGCCAAGAAAATATAATTGGTCAAATCTTTTTCCCTCCTGATTGCAAATGCATGAAAAAGATTGCTTTCTCTTAGAAGACAGCAATACCAGCTACCATATGCTCTGTTTAGGGTTGACTTGTCTTAATCTGAGTTGAACAGAGCTAGACAGAAAAAAACCCCTGCTTTAACTCAGTCCTGTCAGTCCTGGTAGAATTGGAATTTCATTCATTGTTTTGCTGCAAAGCCTATGTATTCCTTGCTTCATTTTGCCTAAGTTTATCTCACAGCTGGATGGCAAATTGTCTGCATGTGGATATGCTTTATCCACATATAGTGGGGATCTTGGGAACTGGAGGGCTTTGAAAAGGTAAACAGGCTGGTCACTGGTTTTCAAGGCAATTGAGATCCCATGGACTCTCTTTGCCTAAGAGATGAGAAGTTTTCTCCAGGTTTTCTGCTTTGTCTGTAGGGCAGATATGTTGGCTACTTCAGACCAGAGCATTCTTGGGCTTTAAAATATATAACCAAAGGGGCTAAACAGGCATCTTTTCTAAAACAAACACAAGAAATATCCAGTTATAGTGACAAAATGACAAAATATCAAGTCCTGAAAAAAAAGAATAGTGTTTCTTGACACAGTTCTAGACATAATATGGAAGAGTTACCATTTTTTAAGTCAAATGTAAGCAGACTCTCTATGTGGAAACTGATTAATGTAGTTGAAAAATGGAAAATTGTGGGAATACTATTCAAAGAGAAAAAACGTACATAGTTTTTGTTTGGTCTTACATGAAAGGCCTCTGAGCAAAATTTATTTTTAAGTCATACACTCTGTAGAGATGATTAAACAGAATGTGTCAAAGCAATTTGAACAATTTCAGGTGCACCAGAAATAAAGAATATGGCATCTCATTGCCACATGTAGATTTTCTGGCATTTAACAAGTTGTTAGATAATGATGTAGTCATTCCCTCAGTGGGGTACTAATCCTAGTCCTCCTGACTGCCTGCTGTCATAAAACCTGTGAGAACTTAGTATCAGTGAGATGCCTCCTTTCTGCCAAACTTGACTATAATTGACCAATGGGTTAAAAAATTACAGGAAATCATGAACACATACAGAATATAGCTCCTTAAAGCCACTTTTAAATATATCTAACCTGCTCAAACAACTCCAAATCCCTAAATATAATGCCTTTTCCTATAGTTTTCTCTTAATGAAGTCAGTAATTTTTCATTTGTGAGTTATTTCTAAGAGAAAAAGTTATTTCTTCCTTTCAATGATCAGGAAAATAAGACTGATTCAGTTTCACATCCTTTGAAAACAAAATGTAAAGGTACACGCAGAAAAGAATGTGCACTGTTACAGTTATACACTAGGTTTTTGCAATAGTATGTAAAACTCTCCTAACAAAGCTAAGCTATTTTTATAAATGGCCTACCCATAAGAAAAACATGGTTTGTAGATGAGCTTTTATTAGCTCAACTGGATTACTAAGAAAAAGTAAAGAACTTTACAGGCAAACAGATCTTTCAAGAACTTTTCCTTTTTTATGACAACAGGATTTTCCAGTCAGTCTAGCTAAAACCACTACAATCCATCTAAAAATCATCTGGAAAAGAGGTCCTAAAAACTTTTGGAGTTGCCATCAGAGTACTCCAGTCACAGCTGGGACAGCCTTGTGACTGCTTCTCTGATGTCTTCAGATGCTTCAGGGAAGCCATCAAGAAATATTGAACCCACACAAAATGATAATATGTGATGCTTTAACATCAGTTTGAAAAAAAATCCAGGAAGGTCAAGATGAGTAATAAATCCAAAAGAGCAGAAGCCAGTGTAATTACCTAACCAATCTCTTATATAAAAACAGACCATTGTGTCTCTGACTTAATTCTTGTGTAAGAGACCAACAATTGGAATAGATCTACACTTGTTCCATCTAGGTCTGATTCATTCTTGCTCTTTAACCATTTCAGCTGTATAATGCACTCCTAATCCCTTCTTCTGGCTTCATTCGGTATTTTCTCCCCTGATCCTTTCCTCAGGCTTCATTTGTTTCTTCAAGTAGAGGTGAGACAAAATCTCATTTAATGAAGGTACCGTATCAGGCAGCATAGTCTGGTTCCAGTCTAGCTCCAAAGAATTATAAGAAAAATATGAGTGAAAGATTTTTCTCTGTGCAAAGTGTCAACTCTTAATTTGTCAGTTTGTTCTTTTGTTGCCTCTCTTTTAAAACACAGAACTTTTTCTCCTTGCACTTTCTGAGTTATATAAAACCCTTTCATAATCTTTACTGTTTCTTTCTCCCCAGGATGATATTTAAAGTAATACACAAGAACCTGAAATTGCAGAACTGCCTGTGATTAAGACTCAGGAAAATGTATTTTACTTGCTCTGAATGATCTCATATTTAAATAAAAGAACACTTTAAAGAAAAACAAAGCACTTAAAAATGACACATTTCTTTCTCCCTCAGTAATTTTCCACCTTCTAACATTTTAAATAAGGGAAGTTTGTACTTCAGCACAAACTTTCACAGAAAACTAATCAACAAAATGAATGCATTACTAGGAATAACAGCTGAAATTACCTCAGCAGGGTGGTTTTGTAGCTATGTTGGTACCTTCATTAGGCAACTCAGGCTGAGCAGGATAATGTGTGTGTATACATGGGTATATCTAGATACAGATTACATAATGTCAGAGAAAAGTGGGCAGAAGATTGAGCCAGAAGAGGACATGAGATTCCAAGGGTGAAAATCCTTCCAAGGGTATGTTTTGTTGGGATTCCCAAGATGGGATGAATTCCTGTCTGGTGGGTAGGACTGGGTCTGCACAAAGGAGTCATCCAGGACTGAATTCTCTCCTCTCTATATATCATAATCTCTCCTATCATACTTTTAAAGATATGTTTTAGGTAACTTCTCATTTTTCTTTCAATTTCCCTTTTGTTTAAAAAAACACTTACTGCCCTACTTCTCAGCTTTCACTCCAGGCACCTGTTCTCTAGGTTTTGTGTTCCTGTGCTCTCAGTTTTCACCAGTTTCCATTCTCAATCTGTTTTTAAAGTCAAGCTTCCTTGGCCTTCTAGCAAAACCTTTTTTTTTTCTTTTTTCTTTTTTTTTTCTATTTTTTTGTTTCAAGGTCTTCGTGTTCCTTCTTTTTGTTTTCCTCCCATTCTCTCTTTTGTAGTACTACTCCACCTAAGCCTATTTTACTCTTTCTTCCTAATCTTGACTGGAGCTGAACTTTCTACTCTCCCAGCCTTTTCTGTGCTCACCCACCAGCTTCTATATAATTTCCAGTCAATTTTTGCTTTCTTTAGTAATTTCTTTTCTCTGCCTCCTGGGCATGCAAGACAAGCTATTCACTTTCAGAAGCAGAAAACAAGCAGCAAGCCTACTGAAAAGTCCCTAAGCAAGACAAGACAAGTAATAGTTGTTGCCAGCATCAGTGGGGACAGCAGCAAGGCAGTCTCACAGGGAATGGAGGATGCAGTCTGGGGCTCCTCATGGGATGCCACCATGCTACCAGCAGTGGGAGAAGCAAATAACTTTCCTTTGGGAGGGAGGTGATGGCTGGAGCTTTACTAAGAAATGTAGAATTTAAACAAAAAGGAAAACAAGCTTCTCCTCATGCTTTAGAAAGACAGACAGTTGGAATCTCATTATGATACTTCTTGCCTCATAAAGAATATACCTAGAGTATCTTGGCATTACCTCATTAACCAGTCATTACTACTGACGCAGCAGTATTCACAGATTTGAATGTCACCTTTCTAGCAGTTCACATGCTGTTACTTGAAATAATTTTTGAATTCAGGCAAACAGAAAATATCTTGCATCAAATTTACCGTGTTTTTTTACATGGGAGACTAGTTTGTAGGGTGCCTGGTGAGACATTTTGTTCCGATTTACTTCTCTAAATCCACTAGATTTATTTGGAGAGGATGTGATTTCTCAGGGAAAGGTGGTTGTTTCTTCACTCTCCTCACTCCTAATGCACTTGCCTGTTAGTTGATTCAGTAGCAAATGGCTTCCCTTCAGAGGGGGATTCCCACTTCTTTCCCAGATGCAAGGGAAGTGATTTGAGATATGTGAAAAAGCAGATGCATGGGAAGTTGAAAGAGCCACTTCCAGCAGGAGTGCAGTCATGGGAATGAGAGCACTGGTAGGTGGAATTCCTCCTTTACATCAATCTTGAAGCCTTAGATTAGTGTAAGAAATGCTAGGGGTACTCCACTGACAATAAAGGTATATTTAATTTTGCAAAGCAGTTATTGCTGGCTGTATTTTTCTTTTATTTGCTCTGTTTGTATTTATATACAGATGATTATATTTGCTCTTCCTGTCATGTTGGGTTTGCTGCCTCAGTAGATATTGCCTGTCTGAGCTGCTCTTCATGTGTAATAGTGATTAGTCTCAGGTTTTCAATACAATGTTAAATCTTTAATGGCAAATGACCATCTTAATTTCCCAAGACAATGTAAGGTCTGCAAGAATGAGCTTGAAAATATTTCATGAATTGTTCATAGTGTTTTGTTTTGGTTTTATTTATTTAAAGCAGTTACGAAATTTACAGCTTTTTCTGGTACTAATCTTTTCATGTAGATGTGCTCAGAGTGTGCTTTGTAAATATGAATGTAGTTTCTCCTTGGTAGGAGAAATCCTTAAAGCCCTAGGAAAACAGTAGTGCTTTCTGCATACAGGGGTCTACATTATACACATCTATTTAAATGACAGAAATGTATGCCTCTGTGTTTATAAAATTAATTGGAAACTGTGCAAGAAATTTTCCTGTTGATTTCAACTAGCTAGCTGTAATATATATTTATATTACCACTGAATATGTTCTAAACAGAAAGATGTTACTAGTGTAATATTTGGAAACACAGGGCTTGCGTAATTTCATCACTTAATATAGTTATTGCAACAGCCAATCTGGTTGTCAAGCAGTGTAAGTCCTGTTTAATTTTTACCTTTCTGTCACAGTATCCCCTTAAATTCCAATGGGAATAATAAATAACATGTGAAAAGTCACCAGAAGAGGACAACCTTTAAACCTAGACTGAAGTCAGACTATCCTTTTGTTTCAATCGCTTCACTAGAATAGGTGAAAATATGTTATAAAGTAAGACCAGAGACACAGAAAAGTCCAATATGAGCATAAAAAATTATTTATTAAGAAAGCAGAATGTCTTTTTTTAATGCCCATCATATTGAACATATTTATTGACCATTTTAATCATGATGTTTCCTTCCCATTTAGGAGATTGTCAACTTCAACTGCCGGAAGCTGGTGGCTACAATGCCTCTTTTTGCTAATGCAGACCCGAATTTTGTGACTGCCATGCTAAGCAAACTGAGATTTGAGGTGTTCCAACCTGGAGATTATATTATCCGAGAAGGGGCTGTGGGTAAGAAGATGTATTTCATTCAACATGGTGTTGCTGGTGTCATCACCAAGTCCAACAAGGAGCTGAAGCTGACAGATGGCTCTTATTTTGGAGGTGAGTAGGAAAAAAATGAATGGTAACACTGGAACGAATGCACTAGAACAAAACATGTACAGATAACAGACAAAGACTTCTGAATAAGTTAGCTAAGAGTCACTTGCCTAGACAATTCAAACTGCAGTGAAGAGTGTGCAAAATATTTCTGAATAAAACATTCAGAGTCTGCTTACTCTTGTGAGGACAGCTATTACGAATGCAGAATGACCTTCCAGAATTTTGAAGTTAGTTTGAAGTAAGATCACTGTTATTTAACAGAAAATATTTAAATAAAAATACAATAATTTGCATAGTAATTTTATAGCTTTTTAAAGGTAAAATTGACAGGATTACTCTTTAAGAAAGAACACTATTTTTTGAGTCATAAATCTAAAAATCATATTAAGAATTGCAAAATTAGAAATTAATAGAACAGCGTTATTTACATGGGATATTTTGTAATTCATTTATACTTCAAGATGTTATTAGTGCTTTTTCACGGAATTTTAACACACATCAGTGTTTATCCTTCCAATATATACTGTGATAAACTGGACTTCCTATCTGACTAGGTAGCTCTCTAACAGATGTATATTAATAAAAATCAGGCATTAATTTTAATCCTAATTAAATTAATCTGGTAATCGTAATGAAAAATAGTTATTTGATAAGATGAAGGCATATAAATACGTATATTTTGATGAAAGCAATTGCTTTTCTTATATATATAACAATTGATGATATAAAATAGTTGTTCCCTGTGGTTGTAAATTGTCTTTGTGCAATAGGTGTCCACTTCCATAAGCAGCAGACAGGCTGGATTTCAGAAGCTGCTTGAATATTTGTGTATGTACCACTGCTGCCTATGAGAGTTACAGTTAGCTGGTCATTGTATTAATTTGCTGTTGAATTCCAGGAATGATCCCATAACTGACCTGAACGCCTTTTGGAAAATGCTCAATTGAAAGCCTAATCAGTGCCATTTAGTTGGTGTACAGAAGGGGGGAGCTAAGAAAAGTGAATTGGGCTCAGCATTTCAGTTGGGCTATAGAGTTACTTAACTAATCCCATTTCAGAATAATACGCTAAAGCAACTCCTGCTGATCTGGCCAGAAGACCTTGTCACTCTGGAGTAGCCTCTGCAAGGTGATTTGTATCACCAGTATTTGTAGAAGCACTTCAGTAAAGAGGTCTTGTGCTTATCCCACAGGATTAAATTGTAGATGCTGAAGACAGGCGATTAAGCAGAAAGAAAAGGTAAATGCTGAGGATGAAGAAACAGAGCAACCTTGGTCTTGGTCTCCTCTATGCTTAGCAGTGCCCTAGTTTATGAAAATGAGTTTGCGAGAGCCTGCGTGCTGAATCTGGCCATAATACTCCTCTGAACCAGCAGAGGATCAGAGGAGATTGCACATGAAAGTATTTTACATAACTGTCAGCCTGTTGTTGCAGTGCAAACAACTATTTAGCTCATCCTGTTCGACTGCTACCCTTCTTAACAGGAATGCAGAAAAAAAAAAGCTACTTGCAATATCAGACACTACAGGAACTTACTACACTGCATACTAAAGCACTTTTCCTCATCCAAACTGCAGCTGGGATGAGACAGGTGTCTCAAAAATGGGTGGTAATGCATCCAAAGCCTGCTGGGGTAAACAGAAGATAATAGCTGCTGCTGCAGGTTGCAGGGATGAGGAGAGGTGAAAAAAGGCAAGTGCACAGGGAGAGAGAACCTGAGAGAGGAAATGCCCCAAGATCCAAAGTGGTGTGGCTCAGATCTGTTGTAGCAAAACACCATATACTGTGAATTCCCACAGCTGTATTTCCAGCTGGGGAGAAGAAAGATCTATCTGGATCAGAGAAGCTCTGGATGCCCTATCCACAGACGTGTTTGAGGCCAGTCTGGATTGGGCTGTCTGATCTGGGGAATGGCATCCCAGCCCACGGCAAGAGCATTGGAACTAGACGATCCTTAAGGCCCCTTATAACTCAAACTATTCTATGATGTTATAATTCTGCAGCTGAAAAGAGAGAAAACAAACTGCAAATCACGTATCTGTGAATTGAAAAGGTTTGGATTGTCAAAGCAGAAAAAGCAGTTCTAAAATTCTCATGTCTCTGGAGAACACCCCCTTTCCCTGAAGCGTGTATCAGAATCTGAGTAAAGCTTCCTGACCAAAGCAGACACAAGGAATATTGTGTAGTGATAAAATAATAAACTGGAAGATCAAGGCTGCATTCAAATCCTAAAACCAATAACCCCTTTTTTGCTTCATGGACACATGAAAAATCTGAGGCTGACAGTATGTTTTAAGATGCTACTTGTAACATGAGATCTGTATAGCTCCCAGGTCTGACACAATACATCAGTTTTAACACCTGAGGGCACACATGTGACAGGGTGCCATGCCTAAACAAATCCTTTTTCAGTTTTTAAATGTGTTATGTTTTGGAAGTTCCTTATCCCAGCTCAGAGATGCTAACTTCTGTCTGTCAGGTATGTCCCAGAGCTGAGTTACTTGGGGACCTTGGCTGTGGGGAGATTTGTAGACTCACCTCCAGAACAGTGGAGGGTTTCACCAGCATCCTGCCTTGGATCTGGCAAACCAAACGCTTAATATGTAAAATATTTTTGTGCTAACAACATTATATCAGGAAAAAAAATAGGTAGAAAAACTTAACAATAAAAATCAGCAATCCTTAAGTTGTGGGAGAACTGGAGATTGGTGTGAAAGCCAGGATTTAAGAGGAACCATAGTAGACTCACAAGTATTTGTGGTACTTGAATGGAGACTGTTGAGAGAATGAAAGCCTGGAAAACCAAAAGTTGCAGTAATGAAGAGGAGGTATCTTGAGGTTTGAGGACTGATGTTGAACATTTAAATTATCTTGTCTGATCTTTGTTTTTAATTAAAAACAGGCTTAGATCTG
>VWYP01034890.1:0-11990 GCA_013400435.1 Pycnonotus jocosus | reverse complement strand
GGGATGGATGCTCCTGCTGGGAATGTGCTGGCCCCGCCGTCTGCCTGTGCCGCTGGTGGGTGCTCGGCCCTGGAGCCTCCTCTCACCTGCTCCAGGAGAAGGCAGCACCCAATTTGCCAGGGGTGGGAAAGGAGGGGGGGATGGAGAGAGAGATGCTTTATTTTCCGCCCCATGCAATAAAGTGTGATTATAAAGAATATAACAGGGAGCACAGCTTGAATTCCAATTGGTGGAGGGCCTGTTGTTAACCATCAGGGAACTATTTATTCTCCAGCCTTACTGGTGCTCCTTGGTCAATAATGATAAAGGGGGGAAAGGAGAAGAAGTTGAGGCCATTATAAAGCAGCAATCCCATTACAGAGGAGCAGCAGCAACAGCCCCCCCAGAATCTATGATTCCCTCAGGTCATGTCTCATGTGCTCAGACCACTGGCCACTGTCAGGATTTACCCTGCATCATTAACCCACCAAAGAGGGTTTTTTTTCCTTGCCAGAGATGACTGATTTCCCCAGCCTGATGGCAGTCATCGTTTGGGAGACAGAGCAGCACTCCCCTGCTGCTGAACCATCTCCAGCGACATTTAATAAATAAATAAAATAGCTGGATGCTCGACCAGCTCCTCAGGAAAAGGGAAGACAATGTGGCTGTTTATTGGGATTAAATATTTGCTGCTCCCTAATTCTGACACTCACAGACAGGGAGCACCCGTGTGTGCTCGCCCGAGCCCTGATCAACTCCCCAAACGTTATTTTTATCATTTGCATTGCTCTGCCACCCAGGATTGTCCCAGGCTGTCCAAAGGAGCAGAGACAGCCCCTGTCCCACAGCTGCTGTTGCCCTCCCAGACTCTGCTCTTTTTCTGCATGACTGGATTCCACGTGAGCTTTGCCAATGTTTCAGACAGGATCAGAGTCACTCCGGGCCAGCTTTAGAAACTTCTGGCATCCAAACCATGCCAGATCAAAACCCCCAACCGCGGCACAGAAACCCAAGCCCGGAGTTTGTTTCCTTTGCTGTGCCACAGGGGCAGGGGGGTGGGTTGGAAGGTTTTGGTTCACTGGCTCTGCTCCATCCCAGGGGCTCCACGAGCTGCTCTGGCTGCACACCCAGAGCTGAACACCCAGCAAAGGGGGCCTGAGCCTCCTTCCACTGCACAGCCCACGAAAAACTGAGCTGTCCTGGCATCAACCCACACCTCACTCCTCTCACTGCTGCATTCCCGACCCCAGGAAAATTCTCACAAGCTTTTCCCAACTCAGATCCATTTCCCCAGTGGAGATTATCCCGGCTGTGTCCATCAGCAGCATCTGAGCCGTGCCCATGAGGGAGGGGCAGGCTGGGCTGGGGCTGTTTTTATGGTTGTCATGGGTTTTGTCATGGGTTTCCCAGAACTCACAAACCCTGACCCTCCTTGCCATGAGCAGCAGAGCTCCAGGAAATCCCTGGGTGGCAGCTTTGCCACTCCCCGTGTGCAGCCAGGGAAAAGCCCTCGAAGCACAGGAGTGGAAAAGGGGTGAGAGAGGAGGAGGAGGAGGAGGCTGAGGGGAGGGTGGCTCTGGCAGAGGATGGGATTTTGGGGGGGATGAGCTTCAGCCTCCTTTCCATTCCTTTGAAGATTCTGCCCTTAACCTGCAGAGCCGGTTCCTTCTTCCAGCTGAGTTCCCCTGTTACCAAAACAGGACCTTTTGGCTCAAGACCTGTCACTTCCAGGCTGAGGCTCCTCCAGGCAAACACTGAAACATTACTGGCAGCTCAGAAAGCGTTTTGCACTCGATCGTTGTTATTTACACACAAGGACCCAGGTGTAAAGCTCCCACTCTTGTTTTGAGCATTGGAAATGTCCCTCAATTGTGGCTGATTTTAGGAGCAGCACGGAGTGAAGCTGCTCTAAAGCAACCAAGGAAGTTCCTCCCCAAAGAAAACAAAGATTGCTTCAAGGGCAATCATGAAATGAAATCTCTTTTAATAGGCAAGAGGAAAATGAGGAACCAGAAGAAGCAGGAGAAGGAAGGACAGCAGCAAAGGAACTGGGGACCATGGGTTTAGATAAAAGCTTGACTTGAAGCCTTGGTACAACTACACCCAAATGGTTCTGTGGGAGCCCAGGAATGGGGTTCTAAATGGCTCAGAAGGAGCACCAGAGCTGCTGCTTGGGGACAAAGCCATGTTTCTTCCCCTGAACAGAGCTGCTGTCTTTTTGCTGTGTGATGCCTTCCATAAGCTCTTCTGGGGATGGGGGTATAAATCATAATAAAGCCATGGCATGGCATATAAATCATAATAAAGAATAATGATACGTAATAAGGATGAATAATATTAAGGGGAGGATGGTGTGAGCGAGCCTGCACACACACACACACACACACACACACACAGAGAGCTGTGCAAACACACACAGGAGACCTGGCTGTCACTGTCAACACATTGACCCCAACACACTGCGCCACCCTGGAAAGGCAGGGAATGACCATGAGCAGGAATTTCAGTGCCCAGAGGGTCCTAGAAGGGATCACAGTGAGAATTTAACCCCCCCAGCTCCTGGCCCTGCCTGCACACAAAGCTTCCCCTCTGCCAAATTGCAGATTTAGCCCCACCACGTCCTGCCTGTCTCAGGGTGTCACTCCTGAGGGGAGCAGGGACACTGCTCCTGTCACCCACCCCTGCACCCTCCAGTGAGGCAGAGGATGGAAGGGGGAGCTCTAATTCCCAACTGTGCTGATTGCAGCCCTGGATTAGCACTCCAGCTCCCCCCGTACAGATGTGTTTGTCGATGGGCAGCGAGGGAGGGGAATAAATCCTGGGTTGAGATCTTCAGGGCTGGATGCAAAGAGCAGCTGAAGTCGATCCCCAGGGCTTGGAGAGCACAGGAGTCCAGGTTCCACATCCCCCTGCTCCCAGGGAGATCTGGCCTGCTCAGCTCCTTGCACAAATTGATTCATCCCCTGCCTGCAGATCAGTCTGAATTTGGGGGGGTTTGGTGTGTTTGGGCCAACAGATTCTCCACAAGAGCTTGACTGGAAAACCTCAGGGATCACGAGATTCCAGGATATCTGATCAGCCAAGGAGCAGGGAGGGTGGGTTGGTGTAACTTTACAGAGCTGGCTAAATTTGGGCTACTGGTCAAGATCCATCCAAAATTATCTGCTGGCTGAGTTAGGCAGTTCCATTTTGGGCAGGAGGAAACAGCTTCCCAGGCACTGAGCATCAGCAGCAGAAACAGCACAGGGGGAAGATTGCCTCCCTGGTTAAATGTGTATTTAAAATGCTGATAGCCCACACTGAGACCCCAGAAAAAAATGTATTTATCATTGTTATTAACAGTAATAGAAATAAAACCAGTTCTAATAGCATGCAGGGTTTGATGCATTTCCCAAATAAAAGGATTTATTAGTTTAAAGCCTGGGTATTTATTTGTTTCTCTCTCCCCAGTCCTGCCCCCCCCCAACCCTGCTGAATTTTTAATGCCCCCTGTTTCTAATGTCAGCCGTTTTTCTTGTAAAGGTTTTTTGACATAACTTTATATTGCTGCATCCTTTTGTTGTTGCCATTCCCCATCCTTGTTAGAGACTCCACTCCCCTAATGAAGCTCGGCTCCTGCCAGGATCATAAAAGGAAATAGATCCGGGGCTGAGGAGAGCCAGGGAGAGGGGACTGCCTGTGAGTGTGAGAACAGAAATGAGGGGGACACAACATTAAAGAAAAGTGGGGACTGCCAAGGCTGTCCCTGGGACCTGAGTGTGTGTGAAATGCACAGACACACAGATACACAAAGTTTGTGTGGATCTGTGTGCACACTGAATATGCACTGACGTGATTTTATACACTCACACTGATGCTGTGCAGGGAGACATTGGGAAAATGTGCCCTGCAGGTGCCAGAAGTTGGGGACATTCTACCAAATAAAAAAAGAATAGGATTCAAAATATCCCTAATGCGCTTTTGGGGGAGGGAGGCAACTCATGGTCTTGATGTAAATTGTGAAAAAAAAAAAAATTTACCAAACTCTACAAAGCTTCTTTCTCTTTGGTCCATTAAGAATGAGAAACTTCTCCACATTTCTGTGAGTTTCCTCCAGTACCAGGCAGGTCTGGTGCTTCAGAAATAACAGAAAACCAGAGCCAGCCAAGCAGTTCCAGCAGGCAGGAGCCTTTCAGAACTGCTCTGGACACTGCAGCAGCACAAGCCCTGCTGGGTCTGTCTGGGACAGCAGCAATGCTTGGAGTGCCTTTGGTCCCTGTCCCTGTCCTTGTCCTTCCCCCACAGCAGGGAAAAGCAGCACCAGGTGAGCCCTGGCTCCTCTGCAGGAAATGTCTCCAAAACCATTAGCCAGAAAGTCTGAAAAGGGCCCAGCAGTGCACAAATCCATCCCTGAGCCCCAGCACAGCCTCCTGGATCCTTCAGGGCCCCAGACATTCATCAGCCCCACGTGCAGCAGAATTACCTCTGGGACAGTTCACAGAAAGCTCCAGCTGGAACAACAGGGCCTGAAGGATCTGTTCTGACTTGTTTCCAGTGGGATCTCGGGCTTTTAAACCCATCAGACACATTAACATGAGGAGAACCTCTACATATTTGTGGCTTTCAGCCTCTGAAATATTTAGGGCCATGCACAGCCCCACTCAGCTGTCGGCAGCAGTGCCACAGGCTCGAGAGAAAACTCTATTTCTCCCCACCAGACCAATTCTAAAATTCAAACCCCAGAGTCATCATGTCTAGGCTTGGCTTACACGCTAATTCTACCCTGAAAAGCTTAATTGAAATTTCAGGTGGAAATTAATCTGGCCACCCCTTGTTCCCTAATGGATTTTGATCTACTTCTCCACACTGTGACAATTCCTGGCATGGTAAGTGATGTCTGTTTTGAAGAAGGCTGTAATTATGAAGTCTGCAGGGAACTGTAGGTCAAGCCAGAGATGCAATGACATAGCTCTTACTAGACCAGAAAAACAGGAATGACGAGGACTCCTGACACTGCAGGAACAGTGACAGAGCAGGAAGGAAAATCCTTGCTGCAGATCTGGCTCTATTTTGTTCTTTTTGAGCTGTATTTTCAGAGCTATGGGAAAAAAATTGGATTAATTTTTATAACTAGAACATCATTTACTGCCCCCCTTCCAAAATTCTGTGACACAGCTGCAGCTGTGCTGTCCCTGAGGACAGGACACACCATCATCTCCTGGTGACAGCGATCAGCCCCAGCTGCCCTCAAGGTGTGTGTGATCCTGGAAAGCTTTTCTTGACCTCAAAGAGCTCCAGAGACTTCTTCCAAATCAACCCTGAAACACCAAGACCCAAAGCAATTCAAACCAAGACGAACCCATTGGTCTCACTCAGGGTGCCAGGATGAAGCCAAGAAAAGGAAGAATTGGGGATGGATGGATGGATGGATGGATGGATGATGGATGGATCACACAAGGAGAATATGCTCCACAGCCAGCAGTTCCTCAAGGAAAGATGATCATTTTCCCTTTGGGATTTAAGGCAGACCATGGACACAACAGGCAGAGGCCCAGTGGCTGCACAGCAGTTCTTTAAATGGGGACGATCCATACAAATGCGTTTTTTGGGAGGGGGAATTTGTTGTGGTTGTCGATTTGAATTGAATTTCATTGACAGAGCTGCTGAAGGACCCCAGCACGTTCCCAGCCACTGTGAAACACAGAAACACATCCCAGCCCCAGTAAAACACATCCCAGCCATGGGGAAATACAGAAACACATCCCAGCCATGAGGAAATATAGAAACACATCCCAGCCCCAGTAAAACACATCCCAGCCATGGGGAAATACAGAAACACATCCCAGCCACGGGGAAATGCAGAAATACATCCCAGCCACGGCTGCAGTGCTCAGGAGGTGCAGGCTGTGCTGTATTAATATGCAAAGTGTGCCTGCCTTCCCAATTAAATGGAAAATGCTATGATTAAAGGCAGTCAGAAGATATTAGATGGATAGTGCTGAACCACGGGCTTTATTTCCTGCACGCAGGAGCCCCACAGGAGCACAGGGGGAGAAACCGAGCTGGGAAAGGGAAAATGCCTGAACCCGTGGAAGGGGGAAAAGGAGGGAGCTGTTCACGGGAGGGCTGAATGAACACAGTGCCTCATCCTGGGCTCTCAGACACCAGCCCTGCAGGGAAGCCGAGCACCGCTGCTCACAGCAGCCCAATTCTGGCCCATCATTTTGGAGGCAGGAGGTGTGAATCACAGCAAAAAGCCCAAAGAGCGTCACAGTTCAGAGCTGCAGAGCCCAGAGGCAAAGCTCAGAGGGGACAGACCCTTCCTAGACCCCCCCTTTTCCTTGTTAGCATCAGCAGTTTCTCTTTTACCACCTCCCTGGGCTGGGAGAAGCAAACACGGCGGAGAAGTGCAGCGTGCTGGATAATTTACAATTAAAGCCGTGAAGATGAGAAGATAAAACAGGAAACATTAATAACGGAGTGCAGGGTTCCCTTTGCCTGCCTGCTCTAAATCAGCCCCGATGCTTTAACCCTCCTGGCTGTGCTCTGAGCCCTGGGCCAGGCTGGCAGTCCCCACTCAGTCCTGCTGCTGTCTCTGAGCTCCGCTGTCACCAGCGCACTCCCCGCCCGTGTTTCACGGCTTGCATTTAATTAAAAGAGATGGCAAAGTCAGGTATATTTATGGGGGCTTCTAATCCTCACACTCACATCTGCAGTTGCCATGGGTTTCCTTCCTCCCCCACCCCCGGCACGGAACGTGCTCCGGGATAAAGCCCAATAAATTCTGCTCCGTAATTGGCTCTGTGGTTTAGGGGTCCATCCATCCCAGCGCTGGGGAAACAGAGCCCTCCAGAAAATGACTGTGAGGACAGCAAAGCCCGGGGGAAGGGCTCCAGAGTGCCTCATCTCCTGCTGTGGCAGCTGCTGAGCTGGCACAGGTACGAGCTGGGAGCAGAGCCCAGCCAGGGCCACCTACGGACCCCGGGCTGGAGCTGCCCCTCTGTCCCAAGCCAGGCTTTGCTGCCCTGCTGGGCCTCCCTGAGAGCTGGCTGTGCTCTGAGCCCTGGGCAGGGGGCTCTCCCTGCCTGCCCAGGGTGCAGGCACAGCTGCCTGAGCTATCCATGCAATAACTCTGCGGGTTCTAGAGCTGCTCTCAGCTGCCTGCACTCCATGGGCCCTGGGACACTCCTGAAATGAGCCTCTTCCACCACAGGAATACAGAATTGGAGCTGTTCTTTGTCTTTAGGCAGGGATTTCAGCAGCACTGTGCCCCAGGTGAAGCCATGCAGAGCAGAGGTGCCCTTCTCTGCAGAGCCAGAAGTTCTCCCACCTGTGCTCAGCATTTCGGATGTCACCTCTCTGCTGGGGACAACAGGAATGTCCCTGTGCAATGCCAGCACTCCCAGGGCCCTGCTGGACATCCTGAGCAGGATTTAGTGGCTGGAAACTTCCATCACTCAAGGAAACCCACAGCTGATACCAGCACAGCAAAGCCTCCCTTCACATCCAAATTGCCCTGGAACACCAAATCCACATTCACTGCTCAATGCAGTCACACACAGCAGAACAAGGAGGAGAAATCAGATTTCCTCCGAGTTATTCACTTAAGTAAAAGAACAAAAAAGACACAAGGAAAGAGGAAGGAATTCTCTGACCCTGTCACATATGTGCCTGCCCCAAAAGCACAGAGTTATGGCCAAAGCTGTCAGCCTGCCTGGCACTGCTCAGCCTGTGCTCCTTTCCTCTCCTTTGTCCGTGTGTTAGCAGGAGTTAACATCCCTTAACTCACAGCTTTCCACTTGCTGGCTTTATGTCTAATGTTAACGTTATTTAAACATCACCTTATTTTTTTTTTTTTCACTGTGAATTTCATGATGGGTTTCTTATTTCCCTCCATTTTTTAAAAGGAATAGTTTATTAAGAAAAGCTGAATGCACCCCCAGCCCGTCTCCTGGAACAGCACTGATGAATAAAAACCCCCCTCACAGGAGACAGTTTTATTCTGTTGATCGGAAGTCTGCCAGCCCAATTTATGATTGGACATAAGATCTCCAAATCTGGATTTATGTGTTGTAGTATAACGACAGGTCAATGAGATTAAAACTATGTTCATGAGAGAGCTGTGAGGCAATTTGAGTTTCATGGTTCTGTGGTGATTGGGCATTCAGTCTAAGAAAACCTGCCTTAATAAAACACTCCCAGCCCGGGAACAATCTGCACATTATTCATTATTGCAGCCTCCCCAGCACCCCCTCACCATAAAAACAGAGCAGGGGGAGCAGCTCTCCCCCTCCTCCCGTGCAGATGAAGCCATCAGGGAGATGGTGCCACTGATAACGAATGGGCTGAATTAACAATAGGAACACTTTTCTTCCTTATCATATGGTTCACATAATCAAAACAGGGCAGGGGAGTGGGAGGGGAGAGGAAAAGTCTCAGCCTCTCCAAAGTCTCCTCCACCAGCTGAAAAACAGAGAGAGTAAAGGCAGCAGCTCCTGATCCCATCCAGAGGAGTCCCTTGCCTTCAAGTTCCTGTTTATTGAAGAAGCATCACCCTGCAAACCTTAAACCTTAACCATGGGGCTGAGCTGAGCCTTAGCCAGGTCCTGGACTTGCAGAGCTCACCTGGACCAGAGCAAACCTGTGGGAATCAGAGCCAGGGGCTCCCAGGGCCAGCCAGCCTCGTGTGCCCATCACAGCCTGGGGCTGCCACACTGGGCTTTTCTCTTCAGGGTGTTTCATTCTTCATCAAAGCTTCTTTTCCTCACCATCCTAATAAAGACTTTAACTCAAAAGAGATCACAGTGCCGTGATAGGAAAGGGTTCCATGCTTTGTTTCCATGTGGACTCTGCCCAAATAAACAACTCCTCGTGCTCCTTTCCCCATCCAAGTACAAGGGCCAAATTCTTCTTGGCCTGAGGATTCCCAGTTCCAGTACATCTGGTAATTGCTGAAGGTGCTCAGCACTTTTGAATATTGAGCACAAATGCTGAAAAACCAGAGCAGGAGCACATGGAAAGCAACAGCAGCAGCCCAAGGACAAAGGAAGGACGTGAAGAAAGGAGCCTGAAAAGGGCCAGGGCCCAGAGGAGGCACTGGGAGCTGTTATTTGTGCTGTTCTTTGGTTGTTCCAGTCACTCTGCACTGGAGACCCAAAGCAGGGAGCCCCCTGCACCTACAGAGCTGCCACTGCTGCTGCTGAAGGGGCCAGAAATGTTTGTGGAGCAAACCCATCTCAGATAGGCAGAGAGATACCAGGACGTTCCTGTTCCATCCTTGTTTAATCTGCTCTGTTGTCAGGCAGGGCACTGGGCCAGTGCAAATTCCCACTGCCTCGGCTTCAGGGGGGGACTGGCTGTAGAATTTACACAAATAAAAGGAGAAGCGAAAAGCGCCGGCAGCACCAATCTGATTACAGAGTCATTTATTTTCTGGTCGTTAATAATTTGTGCAATAAAAGATCGCGTGCCTTTCTGAGTTAGTAGGAGTTATTGGCATGAATTTCCCTCCACACTGGTGTGAGTCTGTGCTTGGAACATAAATTATTAGTTTCTTATCGCACTCCTCCTCATTTTTCATGCTGCCACAGCCGGATCGCCAGGAGCCAACCCCTCAGCCTCGCTCTTATTTTATGCTGCACGGCAAAGGCAGCAGAGATGGCTTTTCCATCTTTAATTACACAGCTCCCTCCTGCTTTCCTCCCTCCCAGTGTCCCCACCTGAGCTGGGCCGTGGCTCCTGTGCAGTCACAGCTGGGGCAGGAGGGTCCTGTGGCATTTGCCAGCGAGGGTTTGGTGAAAACCCCATTCTTTGACAACAGCCAGAGAGAGGCAATGACAGCCCCAGCACCCTGCCAGCTCCTGTCACGGAGCTGTTTGGAAGCAAATTGTGTGTGTGGATAAAAGGAGGCTGGAATTCAGACCATCCTGGAAAGAGGAGGAGGAAAGTCCTGGCGGGGAGTCTGGCCCTGCACAGGATGGTTGTGGCTCCAGTGGAAGATGAGGAGTTGGAGGCCTGGCTGTAGCCGTGGCAATGCCTGGGCTTTCTCTTCCTAAGCAGGTGAGTGATAAGAACTGTCCCCTATAAAACAGAGACTTCACATTTCCAGAGTATTTGAAGTTGGGTGAGGAAAATACACAGAGAATTAAAACTGATTTAAAAGCCATCAGAAGAGCCTCCTTGTTCCTCTGAGGGAAGGAGGCAGCACTGAAATGCTGTTTAATGATGCTGATTGCCCTGTGGGTCAGCAGCGTGCACAGAAACCACCCCAAAACCCTCAGCCCTGCCACGTGTCAGCCTCGTGGTGCTCCCCACTCCACATCCCTTCCAGGGTGAGGAACATCTGCACCCACATCTGCTTCTCTTCCAGGGAGCCCTGGCAGGCTGGGGCACAGCTGGAGCTGCAGATGAACTTGCCAAGGGCTGAGCAGGCCAGGAGGTGCAGCTTTGCCTTCCCTGCCTTGAAAGAGGAAGCTGAGGGATCCAGCACCATTCCCAGTCCTGCATCCACATTCCCCAGCTCTGCCCTGCCTCTCCACTGCCACTGCAGACACTCTGTCCCTCCCAGAGCCCTGACAAAGAACCCTGGGAATGGGGGTTCTGTTTGGAATTGGTGCCCACAAATGGAATTGGTGCCCACAAATGTCACAAGGATGGTTCCCATTCCAAGGGGATTGACAAACACATCGTTCCCAGGTTTGAGATCACGGCTGGAAGCAGACACTGAAGAAAAGGTTGAGCAGGAAGGGACCTGGCAGCAGAAGGACCCAGAGGCAAGGAGGAAATGGAGCCACCAGGTTCAAACCCAGAGCAGCTGAGAAGGGACCCCAAATCAGGGCTTCATTCACTGCATTTAGAACAAAGGTCCCAAAATGGCGCAAAATTTATTGTAACTCCTTGGGGTAGACAAATGTCTATCCTTCCAGAGGAAAATACTGGAAACAAACTTAACTGAAATCTTAGGCTTTCATCAGGCCCTCAGATGAAACATTTGATGCATTGGAGGACAGTCCCCAAGTGCTCCAACAAACACATCCTCACTCTTCCTGTGATCCAACAGTTCCAAGATATTTATCGCTGCTTTTTCCACTTCCCAGGAGAACTCCCTTTATCACAACCTGTTCCACATTTGTTTTGCTGCCATCAACACCTGCCAGGGCCATGCTTTCTGCAGAATAAGCTGGAATGGTGCCACGGGCAGGATTTGTCAAACAGGGTCTCCAGGCTGCCTCTTGGGGAATCCCCGGACCTGGGGCCAATTCCTCACCCTCCCAATCCCTCCACCCCATTCTTTACATTTGATATTTGACCCCAGTGTTTTGGGAAGGGGAACGGTTCCCCTCATTTCTGAATCCTTCCACGATGCCCTTCCTGCAGATCTGTCACCCCTTGGGGTAAAGGCTCTCTTTTAATTTTTGTGGCAACTACACACCAAAAACGGGGGGAAACGACTAAAAAACCCCATGCTACAGACACGTAACGTTTCCAGGTGTGTCTTTGGCAGGGTGTGGGAATCCACGGGGAGGCAAAACAATAAAGTGTTGTACTTCCCGTGTACGGCTCGGCATCAGAGCGACTTTGTGAGTAATCCGATTATCTCCCCTCCGGAATCAAAACAGCGAGGGAGAGAGGTTTTCCCCTAATCCTAGCGCCATCTCGGGGAACGCTTCATCGCGCAGAATTACTTTCACAGTGGGGACGGGAATTAGGGGAGAATTTTCCTGCTCCCCGACATGAGCAGCTGTGGGGACTCCCCCCAGCCGGGGCAGCATCCCGGAGCCGGGGCAGCATCCAGGAGATGGGACAGCATCCAAGAGCCATCCCAGAGCCGGGGCAGTATCCCAGAGCCGGGGCAGTATCCAGGAGCCAACCCAGAGATGGGGCAGCATCCCAAAGCCGGAGCAGCATCCCAAAGCCATCCCGAAGCCATCCCGGAGCCACCCCCGAGCCGCCCCGGAGCCATCCCGGCGGGATGCGGAGCGGGAGGGCTGGCTCAGCCCCGGGGGCTCGGCCGGGGGCCGGCCCGGGCTGGC
>VWYP01034873.1:0-23654 GCA_013400435.1 Pycnonotus jocosus | reverse complement strand
GGCGCGGCGCCGGGTGCTCGGCCCTGCCGGGCGGAGACCGGGAGCCGGGGCGGGCACAGCCGCCCGTCACAGGCCCGGCCCCCCCGCCCCGGCTGCCTTTCCATCGCGGGTTCGAGCTCCGCAGGGCGGGCGTGCGGCGGAAATCCGGCACATGGGGGCACAGCCAGGGCTTCCATCCATCCATCCCTTGTTGGGAAGGGGGCTGTGGGGCCCGGGAGCGGGGCCCGCTCCCCCCGAGGGTCGCGCTGTCCCGCTCGCCTTCAGCCGGCGGGGAGGATGCTTTGCTAAAATAGTGCCCTAGAATTTATTTGTAGGGGGTTTTAAAAATGTATTTCTCACCCGGATACAGTACCGTATATGTGTGATTTTAAAATTTAAATTATAGCTGCATGTTCTGTTCAGCGCCTTGTAAGCTCCACTGTATTTCTTGCTTAACTGCACCATAAACGTTTAAAGGGGGAAAAGACCTTTTGTAGCTGGAAGATAACGGCAATACCAGACTTTATTCTACTTAATGGGTGCAACCTACCCCTGCAATAAGTCTTTATTGTAAGTTTTATTTGCACTGTCTTCGGTAATTGTAGAAAAACCCATGCCCCATGAAGCCATAACCAACAAACCGACTTCCTATCACAGAAGGCTGATTTCCCAATAATCCATACAAATTCTGTGGAATTGTCAAGGGACAGAGTTCACTTCTTCAGGAAAATATTTAGTTGATTTTCCATCACAATTTTATAGTATAGCAATACTTTTCCTTTTTTTCTCTCTCATTCCACAATCTTGGTTCGTTGAAAAACTTAGTATTTTGAGCAGGAAGAGCCATGAAATTCATAGAAAGCATGCTCAGAGACACCAAGAAAATTATGTAGTAATCATCCTGGTCATTCTGAACGTCAAAGCCATTGACACTAGAAATGAAGAAATTCTTCAGTATCTGCTCTGCATGCTTATTTTGTTTTGTAGGTATTTTTTAAACCCAACAGAATTATCTTACTTCCTCTGATGAAGCCCTCCAAATAGTTAAACATTTCTACTGTAAGTCAATTTACAGCCATACTTTTGGTTTGAGGTTTGGGGTTTTTTCGAGCAATAAGGCAGATATACATTTGTGAGAAATGCTTAAACTAAGAATGAAACCTGAATAAATATAGGCATTAGATTTACCTTCCTTTTACCACTGCCACATCAGAGATGTCATGTGTTTGTTGAAATGAGCACATTGTATTCAGACAAGAAATTTTACAGTGTAGATAAACACCTTGAGTGCATGCAGGTTTTTGTGTAAAGCAGATAATGTACTTATATTTCTAAGAAAGGGGATGCTGTGGAAGGTATTTCCTAGAATAAAAGTTCTACTTATCCACTACTTGTAAAGAGGCCAATGCAAAGTAAGTTCTACAAGAGGAAGCAGTTACAGACATGGTTTAGAAAACATCATCAGTGAAGAGCTTTAGAAATCCCTGAAAAGAGGGGAGCTGTCTTAATTCTCCTGTGTTTTAGACCCCATGCATGGATGCAATGGATTTGTATGTGATAAGTCACTGTGCTCAGCTGAAGTTTTCCATTTTGTGGGGAATGATTGCACAGGACCAGCAGTACAAATCTCACTGACATTCCTGAAGTACCAACACAGCCTACACTGCAGAACTGTGTAATTAGAACTAAAAAGTTTCTGTAATATAAAAGTGCTACATAGCCTTACACAGCTGTTAATGTATTTAAATGCTCAGCTATCACTTTCTTTCTGAAATACTAAACAAACACTGACTGTTCAAGTTTCACATAGCAGAAGATTAGATAGTAGGGGAAATAAAAAAATGCATTTTTTCCTCAATTCTGTATATTTTAACAAGTAATTTCCTGTTGCAATAACTGTTTTAAGTACGGCACTAGGGGAAAAATGGAAATATTATTTAACATATTCTCACTGAAACAATTTATTATTTAGGCAACATGTCTATTGATAAAAAATTAATGTTTCAAGCTATGAGAATGCAGAACTAAAGAGCTTCCAGATGGTATTAATATCTGAAAATTGTATTCTGAAATGTAAATTAAAAGTCACCAAACTGTAGCTTGCAATCAGTAATACTGATGATTATATCATTACTGTATTGTTACAATACTGTTGCAATGCTGGCTTCTTACTTGCCAAAATAACAAAAGGATATTTAACAATATTCTGTTTGCTCATTCTGTTCCAACAAGATGGAAGTTGCAGAGTGTTCATGTTAGTACCAAGTTACCCATGATCCAGCAAATGCCAAACATCTACAAACTATTGCATGCAGGAAATGGTTGGAAGAAACTTTAAATTCCATTTATTTGTGTTTTCTCTTGGATTGTCCCGTTCAGGACTGTAGAAAGAGCTACCATGAACTAGAAAAGCAGGAGGACTCAAGTTCTGCCCCAGTAAATTTTAAGTCTAAACCTGCAATGTTTTGTTGTTCAGCAGCCTTGAGGTAGATGGCAAACATACCAAATTTCTGGGTTCTCACTTTCCTCAACTTTTAAAGCTTTTCAGGGTCCTGAAGCATTTGTTTTTGGGAAAAAACCCCCTTGGTTTTACCAACTGTGCATTTCATCACCTAGCTAATCTTGGGTCCGTTCTAATGGTGTCTCCCTTCCCGAGTGGCTCCCTGTGACAGCTCTTCTCCAAACATGCCTGGAAGGGATGCAAATCAGCAGCTCACTGTGGTGCATCAGCGTTCTGCAGCAATTCCAATCCTAAGGACTTCCCAAAGATGTAGGACAGAGTGATTGAATCCCACTGCTGTGTGGCAGGGCTCTTCTCCTTTTCCCCCAGGTCCCAGGGGTGTTTCAATCATCACAGGAGCCCTGGGTGCTGCTCTGCCCCTGCCCTGTCCTGTTTGTGATCACACATGACCTGGTTATTTATGGGGGGAAGGAGCTGCTGCTGAGGCTCTTGTGCTTTATTCAGCTGAAGTGAGGAAGGTGTTTTAGCCCAGTGAACAGGCTAACACTTGGATGTCACATCCTACTACAAAGAGCTTTTCTCCCAGGTTCTGCATTAGAGAAAATGTGAAAAAGCTGCATGACAGTGTTCTGTAGTGTTGCATCTAAACCCATTTGTAGTTCCAGCTTTTATTTCAACATATTTGGCCCAGGGCCCTAATAATAACACAAAAATGGCAAAAGATTGCTTGTTTATGTAACTGCAAACCATGCTGATAGCAGCAGTGGGTATCCTGGCCATACTCTCTCTTTTCTCCCCAGCAACACCAACTTAATTTAATTTTTTCCTGAGAAAGATGGGAAGAAAAGCTCCAGCAAGGCCAAGAAAGATGCTGTATATTTAAAAATAGGTTTCAAGATATGTTTTAGCTTATGTGATGGGAAAGCAAAAGTCAGTCACCTGAAATAAAGCTGTTTAAAGCTTTCAGTCTTATTTAAATTAGAGAAAAAATTCCTACTAGTTTTGTTATGGAATTTGAATTTGCAGCTCTTTCCTTCAGCATGGTGCCACCCTAGCTGCATGCAGGCTTACAAATATTTTGACTTAATAGTTTCATATTTCTTAAAAGAACTTTTATTAGCAGTATTTAAACTGGTAGTAACAGCTAATACTAATAATTTCATACAAGAGTAGGAAATGAGAGTAAAGTATTTCAAATACTTTTTGACTCAAACAGATTTCCCTCTCTCTAAACACTGGTTCAGTGTTTGGATTTTCCATATTCATATTTCACAGAGGCCAAATAAAAGTGACTAAAGCGTTTAACAAAAAAAAGTTTATTACCAAAATACAATATTAAAGTCAATACGTGACAAACTCCTGTAAAGCAAAATAAATTATTCTACCATTGTACAGTATTCCAGAAGGTAGTTAAAGTAGTACTACAGACTTTGCTTCATCCTTCCAAAGAGTCGCCTATCAGGAACACAATCCTAGAGAGAGCTTAAGGCATGCAGCTTAATGTGCTGGGTAACTTTATAAAACAAAACTCATCCTATTTAATAAGATACAGTATCAGAATTAACTGCAGTCTTTACATGTCAGTTTTCTAAATTTTTTTTTATACTTTGGCTATAAAAGCAGTGCCATAGTGTTACAATACCTTTTCTTAAAAAAATACATGTACCCATGTCCATGAATATCAAATGCAAATGTAAATTTCTATTAAATATATCTTAACAAATGTTACTTTGAGCACCAACTGTACATTTCTTCAAATGATTAAATAAGTGCTTATGAAAGAGGAAAATACAATAACTCCAACTGAATCCCACTCTATTTTTCCAGGTCAAGCATAAATCAGGAAGATGAAATATGCACCCATTTTTCAGTACAGCCAAGTATGAATGAAGTTTGCTCTTTAGTGGCAGTACAGGCATTGCAAACAAAGCTCCAAGTTACAGTTTGTATCACAGAATAAAATCTGATTTAAACAAACAGCACGTGAATAGCTGATCACCTGGTAGTGCTGTGACCGAAGAGACAAAAATAGTTTAAAAGCTTAAAAAAGGGGGAAATTTGCAATGTTAGTTGACTTTGAAATGTACTTAAAAGCCCTTACAAAACATGCAGCCAAGCCAGCCATACGCTTTCAAAAGCAGATAACCTGAGAAACAATGTGCTTCCAGAAAAACTAAGTTTATAATTATTTCACATGCAGGACTTCTGACAAGTCCCTGGGAATTGTGAGTGGGTAACTAATTGCAAGCAGCATGGAGACAGCTAAAAAAAGTAAAAGTAAATGTCTGTGCATATGGGAAAGAACTCTTTGCTGGCATTTGTCAGGACTGGTAATGGTTTTTAGAGGCAAGTAGCTTTCCTTGTTTTACAGGAACACATGGTCAAAAAGAACAAAGCAACAAGATGGCAAAGAACAACTGTGAACAGACACATCCTGCTCAGGAATCCCGTGACACTGACTCCTGGTGCACTGCACAGAACGCTGCAGGCGTGGCTTCCACACACACCAGAGCTCTCATTTTGATTCAAGGTTATTGGCTTTTGACATTTTGGTTCACTGCCATCTCCTTCTTAGCTTATGAATGCAAGTTCTACCTTTTTTTAATCTTACACTAGCTGAGCAACTTTAACATAATTACACAAAAATAACAGTGTGGTAAATATTGTTTCTGTGAATACTGACCGGTACTTTAGCATTACTAGGGACCTCACTGTCCTTTAATTTTTCCAACAAATGGGATTTCTGAGTGAAAAAGCTGAGATACATTCCAGATGATGTAGTATTTTCACATTAATTCTATACTGAAGGTGAAATAGCACTGTCAGTAAGACAATATGAATATCCCATTAAAAGTTCATTATCTCCATTGGAACTTGGGATCATGTAAATAAATAATGTGTTTTTCAAATGTAAAATCCATCTGTAGGAATATAAAAAAATAACTATTAACTAAAAATAATGTATAATTAACTTCACATATGTATTTAAGGTATCTCAAAAGTTCAACACAAAAACATTTTGACCTTATATCTTGACCAATTCTTCAAGTTGAATGTGTACTTTCTGCTATCTAATTTATAAACAAAATCATATCTATTTAACCCCAAAGTCAGATTGAGGAAATCTCTTGGAAACAATTATCAAATATATTTGAAGTCTTAGTGCTTTTACCTTGGCCTTTACATTTCATGCTGCTTCATGAAGCTGTGACTTCTGTTACTGTTTTCTACTCCTGGTTGCCACTTCCAGGCAGTGCTAGCACAATACAGACACTCCATGTGCCAGCCTCTCACTTTTACAGCTGCAGCTGATTTCTACTGCCAGAAGGGTGTAAATAAAGGAAGGAGAAACCACTGTTTTGCTAAGAGTAAGAACTTTGTAAGTACTGAGCTACTAAAAATCAGGTCACTGCATGCCCGTGTCAGCACTAGGCAAGCTGCTGTGCATCTGCCACTCATGAAAAGCAGGAATAAACACATGCCTGAACTAGGAAGTTTAAATCTGGCTGCCAAAAGGCTTCTTTGGAAGTGATACTACACTTAATGAATCTTTCAAAAAATTAAGTAACTTAATCAGTAGCCTCAACACAGTTGCCAGGTAAGGAGCCAGTATAATAATATTCCACACTGATATAGAGGAGTATGTTCTACTGCCAACTGCTGTAACTGTAAAAAGAACAAACAAAAAACCCCTCACACTGTGATTTTAGAAACTGAAGGTTTTAAAAGGGTGAGATTTCTATGTGTTTCTTAGACAACAAAATCTCTAATTCCCTTTGTCAATCCATACTATAAGCACTAATAAAATTTATTCAGTAAGTGACTGGATACAGTTTTGGCTTAATACATTGTTTGCCATTTCTTTTTTTAAATATGATTTTCTACAAGATTATCTTTCAGCTCATTATTTCTACAGATACAGCTCTGACAGACAAGTAGGAAATTTGGCCAGTCAGTGGCATTTCAAAGATTGCCAAAGCACGTAGGTGTTTCTGAAAATTCCAATTTGTACTCACCTACATCTTTTGGAATCTAGATAGATTTAATCTACATCACTTAGTGGCAATTACTGTTAATATCTTGTTCTCACTAAAAACATTGCTCATCCATACTGCAAAGTAATCATCACAAATAGAAAGTGACATTATAAGCTTTTTTAAAATAATTTGTCTGAATGTGTCAAGGAAACCATGAAGAAACAACAGGTTATTGTTATAAAAAATAATGTTACACACTATGAGTTGAAAAGACAGGAGTTTTGTAATTGGGATCCAGCCAAAAAAATCGTTATTAACAAAATGCTTCTAGGCCCTTCACCTCTTGCTGCTCTAAATCAATGGAAAGGATGGCAGTCTTTGTTGGAAAATGACTTGGGAGCTTGTAAAGCCTTCAAAACAGACTGGGACAAACGGAACTCCAGTGTGTGCATACAGCACACCCATGCCCTGGCCCACCTCCCCTCTCCCCAGCTTCCAGAAGCCAGGCAGGGGGGTTTACCAGATCATGTTGTAACAGTTTTATCTGATCTGTTGCCAGATCATCTTTCAAACAAGAGAGTAAAAACCTTCTTTGCCGAATTCTTGGAAAACAACAAAGAAGGAGGAAGAAAAAAAGCTTTTCAAGTGATTCAAAGCTTTCACACCTTTGGGTTTTAAAGTACTGTGCTAATGCATTATCACTAGTACCCGACAGGAAAAGAAAAAAACAACAATCCTACAATCTTGGCACCATATAAAGAAGTAACAGGTTAAAATGAATGGTTCTATTCTCCACACCTTGTGTTTATCTCTTAACTGATTCATCGGTCCCTGGTTAAAACACTGTACTCCTACTGAAACAAGAATTCAGGATGGGAAATCAAGTTTTGCTTGCAATTCTTCTCTTTAACAAGTTTCTCAGGCAAAAAATAGCAAAGAAAGAAAATATTCACTTTAGGAAATCCTCTCTTAACTTACTGCTTCACCTAGTTTGTATTCTGAGCCGTGCTGTGCTCTTTGTTTAGAATGATGTTTATGATTTCACCCTCATGTTCTTTCATGTGATCCAGCAGATTTTCTTTGTTGGTAGACTCAAAACCACAAATGCAGCAGCAGAAGAGAAGAACACAGTATTCTGTGCCAAGGTGGGGTAGAGTGGAGTTCTTTTCTAAACTGCATGAGGTATTCATCAAGGTAGATTTTTCATTTTCATCAGAACCTGAAATTTCATTTGTAGTCTGATTAATTGACTCTGTAAAAGACACCAAGTTGTCTGAACTTCCTAGTATAGGTACTGTACTTTCATCTGTACCTTCTAATAAGGTTTTGTCAGTGAGCTGTCCTTGAAACCTGAAAAAAATAATAAAAATCAAAATAAATATTAAAATATACAGCTGTTGTTTTTTGATAGGAACTTTATTTTGGGTCAGGGTTGGGTTTTTTGAAAGATAACAGGGCTTGACAGTAAATGAGACATACCTACTGCTTTGTGAAATTGCATCATTAATAGCCTTGTTCACTTGTTCATAGTTGTAATTTTGGTCACTTGCATGTTTCCACATGTGGGACTTCAGGGATGGAGGATGGCTACATACATATCCACAGAGAGAACACCTGGGGGAAAAATGGAGAAGGAAAAAGAAAAACATTTAAAAGTTAAATTCTATAAGTTTAGTAACAGTTTAGTTCTTCCAAAAGGATGGGTAAGCAGAGAGATCCATATGATCCTTCTTGGTCCCCCTTTTCAGTTTCGTAACTGGGTCAAGTGAGTTTGCAAAGTTTCATCCTGAAATGTAAGGCTATTTTTAGGGTCTGACAACATTTTAACCTAATTCTTTTCATTTCCTAAACAACTGAATTGAAATCTTATCTGTTTAGCCTGATAAAACTGTTTCTAACACTGCAGAAATGCAATATTTCTGCTGAGTGCAAAAACATGGCATCTGGCAGGGAGGCAGTGAGCTTTCTCTGCCATTGCTCTGAACCAAGCAGGGACCAGGTAATTAGCACTAATTATGTCAATTGAACTAAATAAGTCCTTCCTTGTGTAGCAGGTATTAGTTTATTAAGGATCACAGAGTTGTTGAAGTTGGAAGGGACCTTTTGAGGTCACACAGTCCAATCCAGCCCCTCAAGCAGGATCAGCAGGTTGCTGAGGGTAGTGTCAGATTATGAATAGATCAAGATTCAAGATCAAGACAGATGATCATTTTCTCCATAGAGTTTTCCATCAGCTCTAGTACCACAAGACTGAATTTTCTATTTCCCTGTAAAACACCATCTTATACAGTAAAGAACAAAACCTTGAAGAATAAATCCTATTTACAGGAGGTGTAGTGTATATTTATGGACAGGAATAACCCAAGACTGATCAAATCCTGTATAACCCTTTTCATGCAGGAATAAACAGCAGAGGAGGGTTTTTTACATGTTTTTTATGATGATAAATTAGTCACCTCAGCATGAAGGAGATGAGTGATAATGCATGACATCACTTCAGAGCAGGATCTGTCTTTTTGTCTTTTGGATAAAAAAGCTATTTTGGTCAGCCGCCTGCTACTTTGGAAGTCTTTAGTTCCCCAAATCCCATGGAAAAGATCAGAATCAATCAAAGGTGACCTTGTGCTAATAAATTGGGATGCATCTCTACTCAAGCAGTGGGATCCCAGTGTGTTACTATGATGAGTCTGTTAAAATTACTACATGCAAGTCAGTTTTTGTAAATTTTTAAGACTTTATCAGAAATGTAACCTGGAAACACAGGAAGGCCTACATAAAACCACATTATACACCACAATTCAGTCAGGTTTTATGACTTTCCTTAATGACAGTAGGGTATAGTCTAAAATGCCCTGCAAATAATCACACACAGGAAACTATTTCTGCTCAGCAGAAGATTGCAGAGAACAGCAAAAACCCCCAAGTTAGGTAAAAGCACAGTACATTATATCTTGCTTGTGTAGCAGGGTAATTCTGTCCTGCTAGGGAACAACAGGTGTATCCACTTTACTGATTTGGAATGTAGGATCCTATTTGTCTCTTTTCCTTCTAATTTGGAGCCTTACAAAGAGAATGGATGTTTTCAAAGAAAGTTGAGTGTATTCTCAGATTGGGAATCTTAAGATCTCTAATAAGGCTGTTACAAAATACATAATTCAATAAAAGGCAGATCTTGTAGTTAATTTATAGCTAAAATTAGGCCAAAATAATTTTTTGTAAAACACAAAGATGAACAAGTAATTCTAATTTCATTTCATGTGCCTACTAGTCTCACCATATATATGATTTTCTGTGCCACTTACACTGCTTGGTCAGTGGTTTAGGAATGCAATCAATGAAGCCATAGCCCAGTGTCCATTTTTAGCCCTTTTAAAATACTTTCATTTTTTGAGGCTCATTAATTTGTTCAGGTGATTTACTAATAAAATTCACTTCGTTGAGAACAGTATCTTTTGAGCCAAATACTAGTGACTATTTTAGCATACAATTCAAATCAGCCACAGAGACTCCAACAGCTTTTAACATGCTGCACCAAAGTTAATGATCATATACTTACAGTATATGCAACACTTCTCAGAGAAACAAAATTATTTACCACTGAGTTTAGTAGCAGAAGCCTTTCAATTCCATAGCATGACCTGCCCTACTGCTTTATTTGTGCTGAATTATTAAACTTCACTGTTCAGGAGTACTCTACATTGATATACTGAGGAAATAATTATCTTGCAGCTTTGGATAGACTAATTCCTTGGGGATCAGAGACCAGAGTGTGGAGGTTTCCAGTAATCTGTGGTAATACCAAGAGCACTCAGCAATACTGTGGGAAGTATGACAGCTGAGCAAATAGAACTCAATGCTTCTAGGAACATTTTGGGGAGTAATGCAGTGGAAGTACTTTTAAGTTGTAGAAGCAGCTTTTCTCAAGAAAAAAACCTCTATGTGAGTGTGCTTTATTTGGATTCTTCATATTGCCCTTAAAATCTTCCACTAAAAAATATTCAGAATATTCACGATATTCTTTCCCTTCCCAACTTCTTTTTTTTGTTGCAAATTAGTAGTAGACAATTACACATATATGTGCCAACTTTCTCATATTATCTATAAACCACCCATATCTATGGACAAACTAAAAGGGACACTCATCACTTAATGACTATTCATACTAAATCTTAAATAGGTGATGCCAACCTGGAATCCAACTGACATGTACATGAAAAGGCTATGCCTAGACTGGGGTATGAAACAAAGCCAGGGAACATTCCTAGATATGAATTTACCCATCTATAATGTTAAATGTTAGAAGTGCCGTGGCATGGGTTTGGCTCATACAATCTCCTAAACAATTCCAGGCATGCTTAGGTAATTAACACGGCCCAGAAACTACTTGCAGTAGTTTCAGTTTGTGTGCAACCACCACATTCTGGAAAGAAAAGCTGAACACTGTCCCTGTGGGAAGTCATGGACATGTTTAATCAGCCAGCAATCCACTTACCTGGCAATGCCATGGTAAATCCATCCAAAAAACCCAAACAACCCCAAACAACTCTCTGGAACAAAGAATGACTCTAGGAGGGAAGGGAGCAGAATCTGAACCCTGCTTTAATGTAACAAAACCCCCTTTGGCAGAGCTGTTTGCCACTTGAGCCCCGTTACATACTTGTACTGTTCCAAGAGCTGCACTGCCTGATGCTCCTGGGGGTGCCGCCTCATGTGGCACTTCAAGCTATTCATATTTGTGGTGGCGAAGTCACACACGCGACATCTGAAGAGACAACAACAAGTGAACTAATCTGACAATTGACTGCTGACACTCTTCCAAACCCCAACAGCCACGAGAATTACCTAGAAACACTTCAGCTGGGGACTAACAATATTTACAGAACTCCAAGTTATGAGTTAACCTGTTGTTGAACACTGAGAACCTTTTGCAGCCCAAAAAAGCCTCCACCTTTCAGCAAAGACCACTGGGCATACAGATTGTGTTTCTTCCTGAAATTCTCTTGTGCCCATGTCCTGATGTGGATAAGCATCACTAAGTGCAAGGGAGGTGAGGATGCAGGTGGCTGGGTGCAGCCCTTGCAAAAGCATAGTGCTCCCCTACGAGCTGCAGGAGAGAATATGTGCTCTACTTAATGCACCAGCCATGTTCTTATGACATTTTAAAAGCCAAACCAGTAATAAAACACCAAGTTCCAGGGCTTTATTGCTGAAAAAGAAGTCAGTGACAAGATCGACATATTCAGATTTAAGTGCCCTAAGCATGTCATATCATGCCATTCAAATTTTTTTTTTTTTTACTTGTCACAATATCTTTGAATAAAACCAATACCTAAAGCAGTCTGGATCTAAATTCAGATCCATGGATTTAGATCCCAAAGTATTACACAAATTCCTTGTTATTCATAAATGTCAATATACTACCACACAGCCCTTCCTCTATCTACCATATTAAAACAGAAACTGTCAAGTTCAGCTAAAACTCTTATGTAAATCCATCCACTTTAGGTGTTGGGGTTTTTTTTGTTTTTTTTTTTTTTTTTTAAATGGTAAAATGTCAAGTTATAAAGTCTGTCCATAGTGTGAAACAGTTTGAGACTACAGGATACTTAGCCTGAGAATACTCACTGTATTTTTGAAAGGATTTAATTGTGCAGTATTGAAATCCAGAACATATCTAACATACAAAAACATGGCATTTAAGGCCCTACGGCTTAGTTTCCAGCACGGTTTGTCAAACAAAAAATAAAATATGTTTACAGCTCTCAAAATGGCAGCAATATAGTAGATTACTGTTTGATACTATGGAAGGCTTGAAGAATTCATGTTTCAGAAGGAGAAATGCCATAAATACTGGATCATTATGGTTTTCAGACTGTGGCTTAAGTATCCTGCCAAGTTTTCAGATTTGTCTAAGGGGTTTATGAAAAAATAATAAGAGAAGCAAGGCAGATGGGTCGGTTTGTATTTAGTATGCAGCAGTCTGTATGGAATATTTCCAAGGGTTCCTAAATCAAAACAGGCTGCTAACACCAATTTGAAAACTACCACGTACAAGATACTCTACAGTATCTGCTGCTCCAACCTCACTAAGTCATAAATAATGGTAATAGTGAAGGTTCTGAGGAGAAAACAATCTATTTGTATTCCACACTTGCTCTCTGAGTAAACATCTTGTGATTTTTTGCTGGTGTTATGGGATATCATTATAATGCACAAATCAAAATACGTCCTCAGGGTTTGTTTATCCAAAAGAGAAAGTCCCTGGCTTAGCTCAGCAGTTCAAGGTGTTGAGTTTCCAGAATTTACATTAAAGATAGAAGGTTACATTAGGGATCAGCTCAAAAAATCTATGACTCAGATCTATTTTCTAGCCACTAGAGTGGGACAGAGATCCACATTGAATGAGCACACATTGAATTTGGGGGAATTCATGCAGCAACCAATAGAAAAATGCAGTATTTATTTTTTTGCTGGGGACCCCAGCTATAGTATTACATGTGATTTTAGATTCTCAAGTTCCTATATAAATCCATATGATACCCTTGCAGAAAACTTATAAAATATGATCCTAAGTGAGTATGTTACTATTGTTAGAAACCGGGGAAAAAGATGAGGCACTTGGTGTCAAGGAGAGAATTTTTCCATACTCTGTAGCAGCCAATGTATAAAGCAGTAATATGACAATGGAGAAGATTTTGCAATAAAGCAAATCCAAAATGAAGTTAGGTGTGCAAGGGTTTTGAGAAATATATTACTGTTAGCTAAAGTCCAATATTATAATAGAATTATCTTCCTCTCCACATGTGAACGCTTTAAACTGGAAACAAGCAGCAGACTGCCACAGCCAAAGATGCATTCTGGAAAAATTAGCAAATCTTAATTATGTAGTTTGAGTTTGGCAGCAAGTGTGGCTCCTTCAGTAATCTGCAATAAAATACTGTAATTGCAGTTCTTTACCAGCACCTTTGCCAAGTGCAGGAGCAGTTCAGTGACCCTGCCAGGGTCAGGTCTCACCTGTATGGCTTATCCGAGTTGTGGATGCGGCGGTGATTCCGGACACCCACGTAGGTTGTGCTGGTGTAGTCACACACATCACACCTGAACAGCTTCTGCACTGAAGACTTGCTTCCTGTGGAAACAAAACCCATTGTTTTACAGAGCCTTGTAAGGAATTCTCAGAGTACAATTTCATCACAACTGAATTATGAAACACGAATGAACATTTTAAAGTAGTTTTGAATGTCCGTAAATATTCGATACTTGTAAAGTATTAAACAGACAATGGACATAGAGGTAATAAAGGTACAGTTTATTTTACCATACTGTTCTGCATTTGCCCTGCCATTTACAGGAATTATTACGATTTTAGGAAAACATCTTCTTTTTCTCTATGTGGGCACTTCCCTTCTCCCTGCAGTTGGGTAAAATCCTGTGTTACAGCAGGTGATAAAAGGTGGGACTGCTGAACCCAGCAGTTTCACTGCTTTGCAGAATGCAAAGGAATCAAAGGAAAAGATGGGGGTTGAGAATGGATGAGTTTCAAACTGCCAAACACAGAAAAGAAAAGCGCCTCTAAATCCTCTTTATCATCCAAATACACTCGCACTTTCTGAAAGAAATGAGAGGATAAAAAAATAGCTGTTGACCAGATGTCTTAATAAATAATTTGGAACTTCTCCAAATTACTAAAAAGCAATTGTAACAAAAGTATTTTTTTCCTTCCAGAATGAAAAAGACTCTTGAAGAATTAATGGTTGCAGAGACAAAGGCTAATGACTCCTTAAACACAGGAAAATGTGTGCCCATGAGAGCACAGTTGCAATATTTTTGAGAAGTAAGTGTGTACCCTTGAACAGCCCTGTTCCTGCTCCCTCACTGAATAATGGCACTGATCTGGGTTAAGATATTAACATTTGGGAAGAGGGATGGCATTTTTTATGCAGGTAATTTTCCCATTCCAGCCTATCATGCTGTACCTCATGCACTTTTTTTTTAGGCTGAATATTCTCATTATCAAAACAATTCAGAGTCATGATGGTAAAACTCTTTTAAGGAGACATTTCTTTTCCCACAGGCAGGCACTGAATTATGCCAAAAAGGGTTCTGGATGTATTATTCTGATGAATACAGTCAGACAGCTAACTTCAACAGTAAAGGAAAATTACAACTAATTAAACTTTCACTCCAAAATTTAGCACTTTTGGTTCAAGATGCAAAGTAATTAGGTAAGGCTGATAATCCCAGAGGGTTATTGTTAAGAATATATGGTATATCATATAAAATAGCAGTCTGAATGCAAAGACAGTGAAATAAAATTGGAGTATTTCTGTGTGTATTCATGCACCTGAAAATATATTTCCTATATTTCATTTTAAAACATGACACAATGCTCACTCTTTAGCATTCTTATAAGAAATAATATGGAAGAAATATACAACAGACACTCTTTGCAAGTCAACCTTAAAGCAAAATATATTGGATTTTTTCCTACAATGTGCTCATAGAGTAAAATTTATTAGTTTTGTTTTTCCTTTAATGTAAAAATTATCAAAACAATCCTAATTATTTACTTGAAGACTTTGGAATTTATATTTCTGCATTATTCTTTTATGAAAACACATTCATGTAGGAGACCTTAAATGGATCAAGGACACTCACTGGGCCACAGATCCATGGGAGAGAAGGGGCTGTGCTCTGCTTGAAGGGGTTTTCCATCTTAAATTCTGCAGCTTTAGAATAAACTGCTTCCAAATGCATTTTCTGTTATGAATTTGGTATTTCAGTGGGCAGGCAGTTTAAAACCAACAGTATCTAATGAGATTTTTAAAGCATTATGCAAACATATTAGCTACAGCACAGTTCTCAGAGGCTCACGCCCAGCAGCACACACTTAGGAGCAATTATTTATACCAATCACTACTTTATATTTATTCCATCCACAAAATGCACATAAATTATAATACATCACATAATCTCTTGCTGCTACAAAATAGCACTCGTGTCCCTCACTCCCTCCACTGGCTTATTCCTTGTGGTTTTGGGGCTTGTTTTGCTTTCTGGATGGAGAATATCAGGTCTCTACAAGTGAATATGGAAATGACAGATCCTTGTTGCAGCAGCAGTAACAGGTGCTCCTGTAATGCTGCTTATTACCCTATTCCTTCATTATTAGACATTTACAATCCAATCATACCCAGTGTCATAATGCTCCTTTTAATTTATTGTACAACCATGATGAATAAAGAGACTTTTAGGACTAACTATTTCATAAACAAGAAATGAAACTGTTCCAGCTCAGGCATCTTTCACATAAACAGATGCTATGCCATAAACTTCTTTGTTTTGTGTTGCTTTATGGGGATGAGATCTGTTTGACAAGAGACTGCTGTACTGCAGTGGTGCTGCAATTTGATTATAAATTGGTTCTGAAATAATTTAAGCATTCCACACTATGAGTTAATAAAAGTTTAAAAGGAGAACTGTTTTTATTCAAGCCACATTACTATATTTCATGTGGGGTAAACAATCAATTAAAGTGCATGGCTGGAACACTTGTATAGGACAATAATGAGAAAAATATTTATAAAAACATCTCTAAATTAATTGAAAGCAGGCAGATTTCTTGAACAGGGCCTTCCCTTTCATGCAAGCTAAATTACAAAAACAGGATATAAATTGTAAAACAACCTCATTAAACATACTAATTTCAAAAGCAGATGATTTTCCTATTGCCAGTCACGTGACCAGGACTTGAACTCAAAAAGTACAGTATTTCTCCAAACTTGACATGTTTCAGGCACTGCAATGCATCCCTGTATCACAGCATCTTTAGGAACACTGGTTTGCAGCAAACAAAACGCTGTCAGAATAGTCCAAGCTGTGCTTGGAAATATTTGTAACTTGTTAAAATAACAATGCTTTATTTCCTATCACTTCCATTAAAACATTTATGCTATTGCTTCTGCAGAAAAGCCCCACAATGCAACAGGAAACATTCCCATTCCCAGCAGACTCTCCCAGGCCATTTCCCTGTCTCCCCCTGGCTTTGAATGGCTCTCTCAGGCTTAGGTCCTGGGGATGTACTGAGCACTACAGCTCAATTTCCTGAATTTAAACACCTTCTGCACTGATAAGAGCAAAAAGGAGCTGGGAAGGGTCATTCTACCTGCGGTTGATAAGGTAATTAACTTTTAACTTGTTTACTGAAAGCCAGAAAAAGAGGCAGTGTGAGCTAAAAGAGCAGAAGGCAAAGTTGGGAACTCATTTTGTTCTGACATGAGCCAAGTTGTTCTGGGCAAACCACTGCCCATCCACCCTGGCTTGTGCTACTCAGTGCCTTGTTTCACAAGAAATTGCATCCATTTCAGCAACTTTTGCACTCACTGAGCAGCTGTAGAGGAAAGAGTAGAACCCAGAAATTTCCATTGCAACCTAAGTACTATTAGAGTGCACATTTTGCTGTCTAAACAAACCAGAGAGCACAGTTAGGACAGAAAAGAGCTTTGTGCACAAAATGGAAATACTTCAGCTCACAGTTGTTCAGAGACTATCTAATTACTGGTATTTATCCATAATGCTCTAAAATTGCAAGATGCTAATAATTACAGTGTTGCCTTCAAAATAAAAATGCTGTAAATATTTTCAGTAGCTGTAACTCACCAGTGAAGAGGATGCATTCACACTGCAATGATACATAGTGGCTCTCCAGGACACACAAAGGATTTTAAGGCCACATTTCTTCCTAAACTTCAAAATTTGTTTATTTTTTCCCCCATTTGATTATCTTAATACATCAAGGGTAGTTCTTTTTTTCTTTTGTTTCTGTTTATGTTTTGCAAACAAACACTATTGAATTAGAAGCAGATACACAGTTAAACAAACACGAGGCTCTAAGCAACCTGGTCTAGTGGGAGCTGTCCCTGCCCATGGCAGGGCTTGGAAAGAGAGGAGCTTGAAAGTCCCTTCCAGCCCAAACCATTCTCTGTCTCTATGAAAATGCACACCTACTGTTACCCTGGCAACTCTTACAGATACAGGTTGCATATTTAGAATGTCTTCCATTTGCCTCACTAGGGCTTAAATAAATGACTCGTTTTGGACATTACCATAATTAAACAGAAATTTCTAAACTCAGAAGGGATGGCATTGTATGCATATGCTGACAGCAAACTACATCACCATGGTGACTTTCAAAAAAAGGCCTTCTTTTGTTTAGGTAATTTGGAAAATACTGTAGCTGCTGAAGGAAGTAAGGAAGGGAAAAAAAGATTTTCTTCTTAAAAATCCAGAATAATATTGCATATTAGTTGTTTTTCACAAGAAGAAATGCAGGGTTTAATTACTGGGGCTAAAAATATATCACCTAACAATAAATGCCACCTCAAGACTGACTATAGTAAATTTTGCCCTCTGGAAAGAACACACATTTAAGGTTATGAACAGGCATGAAAACATTTCAGCACAAGAGATCTTAAAACCAGTTACACAAAACAGCAAACAAGTAATGTTATGAGTGACTTTTTGCAATTTCACATGTAAATATAAAGAGTACCTTCTCTATCATCTGCTTCACTGGAAACGATTAGTTTGTTAGCTGTAGCTGTAGAGAAGAGATCTGGAAGACTGTGTTGTTCTCTTTCATGATTTCGCAGCTGGCTCTGAAAAAACATTCCCAATGTTTAAATATGCACTACAAACATACAGTGATCACTTGGAATATTGCAATCATCTGTGACATTGTTACTCAAGCTTTAATGCCAACTGATATGAAATGTATGTTAGCATATATACAGATTATCCCTTAGGTAATTTTACTACAAACAAAACAAGTAAATATTATGAATTAGTAACATAAAGGACTGATGCGAGTGACTGAGAGGATTCTATGATTTGTGTTTATTTAGAAAATAGATTTCCTTCTTTTCCCAGTCCCACAGTTCTTCCTCCAAAATTACTGTACTCCAAAAGCAGTATGAGATTAGAGGCTTGTGTGAAAATTAAGTCAATTTTCGTATTTCCTACTGAGTTAAGAATACACCAGTCCTGTTTTGACTTGCTTAGGGAGGAGAAAAAAAGAGAGAGCCTTTTGCTACCCTACCTGGATAGTTTTTCAAACTAGGGCTAAATGACAATAACTATGGGAAAATTTGCACAACCACTGCTTCCAAGAGGTTCAGCTGTACAGCTGGATACTGATGCAATCTGTTCTGTATTCCTGAGTACTGAGCCGAGTACATAGGAACTCACTCACTAATGCTTAAAATAGCAATTAGGAAAATGGCAGAAGTGTACTATTCTGCTCTGCTATGTAATCTTTTAAATCTAAGTTCTGCAGAACATCCAGAGCAACACAACAGTGGAAAAAAGAAAAAAAAATTCTACTCCAATGTGTCTCATGTTACCCCCAAGTGCCACACTCCCAACAGGAAGGCATGTTTGAGCATTCTTTTAAAGTTTCAGCTATTAAGTTCTTCGATGTTTCCATTTCTTCCTGCAGTTGCTATGTGTGGGCAGAAAAATAACATGATATTATGATGTCCCTAAGATAATTTGCAGGAAAAAAAGTTATGTGAGGAAGCAAGGTTATTTCAGTGAGTAAAGCAGAATAATTACAGCTGAACTGTATATTCAGCACGTGCTGCTGGCAATAATCCCTGATGATAATTACAACGAAGCTGGGATGTCAGACAGAATTAAGTTAGAAAGAGGGATCACCAGTTATTAGAAAAGCAGCAGAAGAGGTTACTGAGCGATCCTGGGCAGGGCTTTACCTTGTAGTGGAAGGACTCCTCGCACTGCTTGCACTGGTACATGCGGGCCTTGCAGTGGTTGATCATGTGGCTCTCCAGGCCCTTGCTGTCGCCGGCGATGTGCTCGCAGATGGGGCACTGGTAGGGCTGGCGCTGGCGGTGCACGCGCAGGTGCTGCTTGATGTAGCCCTTGTTGCCGCTGCTGTAGTGGCACAGGCGGCAGCGGTACGGCCGCTCGGCGCTGGGGATGAACTCCACCAGGTTACTGCCCGCCACGGCCGCCTCGCCCGCGTTCTGGCACTGCGCGTTGTCCTGTAACTCCTTCAGGATGTCATCGTCTGAAGCGTTCTGGTCTGTCCTCTCCTTCAGTTTTTCGATGACGGTGAGCAGTGACATGCTGATGCCCATTTTAATCGGTGCTTCTGATAACTCTGGTCTGTCTTTCTTTATCTCAACTATTGCACATTCACTTTGGTTTAAGCCATTGAACTCTTCTGAAGGATCCTTATGTGAGGACACCACTTTAGAATGAGCCATGCATGGACTGTCAGCTTCTCCCTGTCCTGCACCTGCATCCACAGTATGTTCTCCAGTCAGAGCCCTGAGGCTGGACCGTGTCAGCTCTGCAGCTCTAATTGGCATTGTAACAAGAGCTTCTGCTGCTAAGGAGTGCAGTCTCAAAGACTCTGAATTTGTCCTCCTTCGTGCAGGAGGCACATTTTCGTCAGCTGTTACATTTTTATTAGTGCTTAATTCATTATCCTTCTTCTCGGTGTTATTCCATTCTATTATTACTTCTTGAATTGCATCTGAATGATAAACTTCATCAGGTTCTTCACAGGTAACAGAGGACTCCTCTGAGATCAATTTTTTTTCTGTTTCAATGTCAGTGTTCATTGAGAATGGCTTTTGTAAAACACTTTCTTCGGCACCTGGCAAACGCTCCACTATGACATTAACGTGACCCTTTCTATTTGGACTACAACTGATGATTTTCTGTGCTGATGACAGCAGGCTGTCAGTTATCAAATTGTCTGGTTCTGTGTCTGATACAGTCTCCTCTACAACCTCTGTAGTAGGAGAATGCACCACGGACTCACTTAATATCTCTTCCTCTTTTACATTTGTTCCTACGGGTGATTTACACGACAGTTGCTCAGAATTGCAAATCTGAAGCTGAAGCGAGGGCTCACTATGGATATCAAGTTCATTGTTTTCCAAAGAAAGGACAACTGTATCCACACTGTGAGGTGTGTGAGCTACAACTGTCTCTGACAAGCTGGTGGTTTCATTTTCTTCCTCAAAGATGGGGTAGGAGCAATCAACCTCCCCTGCGTGTTTCCAAGCGTGTGTTTTCAACATCCTCTGCTGACCACAGGTGTACCTGCAAATTAAACACCTGTACATGCCATACTGCTCATAGGTGTACCATTTCCTCCTACCCATTTCAGGCACAGGAGCAGACTGGGTTGTATCCTTACATTCCAGATTTCCTGTCTGATCAGTCCCTGATTTGACACTTCCTTCCACTGGCCCTTGCAGAAATGAACTGGTGACATTGACACACTGCTGCACTTTTGTCTGGATGCTGTTTTTACCACCATTCTCGTGGTGATTTTGGAAGTGGGATTCAAGTTCTTCTTGGCTTTTGGAGGCAAAATGACATTCTGAGCACATTAATATCACTTCATTTTTCTGCCCATGTTGTTTTATATGTTCTTGCAGAGTTAAGAGCGAAGGCGACAGAAATTTACAGAGACCACATTGGTAGCACGTCACCTTTTTTTTGCTTTGTGGAAGACATTCAGTCACAAAATAATCTGCTTGTAACTCTTCAGTCTTTTGGGTAGCAATCACTGAGAGCTCAATGGCTTTAGCTGGGATTTCACAAAGCTCCTCTGCATCCAAGGACTGCGCAGAAGCATCGGCATGGGAACGTTTCTTTCCTATTAAAAGGCATCTTTGTGACTTCTCACTTTCAACTATTTTGCTCAGCTTCTGGATGACGTGGATCAGGGGGTCAGTTTTACATTTTCTCTGGTCTTCGCTGCTCTGCAGTGTTGGGCCAATGACTGTTTCAGAAATCAGCACAGCCTCCTGCTCCCCAATATTTGGCATCAATACTGCAATGCTGCTTCCTTCTTCCATAATACCTAGGAGAATGGAGGTTATAAAAAAATAAAGATTTATATCTGCACAATAAGGAAAATACAGCCCAGTGCTATTTACATTGCTCTCTACTAAACACAAAAGCCCAATTTCAGTAATCTTGTAAAAAATCTTTAGAATGGCTACAGAAATAGCCAAAGATATTGGGCACATTTAGTAGATATTGTGGCTGCTATCCAGTACAGCTGGAGAAAATAATTCCAAGAGAGCCTCCAACAAGCTGCCTTCAAGTTGTACAAGAGCAAGACAAGTATTTTTAAGTGTGAGCTGAAGAACACTGCTATTCTCTTTTTCTTTACAAGCACTACCCATTTGAATGCTAAACATTAAAATATCAATTGACAGTAACTGGCATATTGATATTTAAAAGCACGGTATGACATGAAAATATATTCCTAATGTACTTTGATACACTGATGCTCCTAAAGAAAGTGACAATTTCCAACAATATAATTTACAAAAATAAGCAGTTTTTTCCTTGAAATGTTAGAAGAAAGTAATTCTGGCATTTACTTACATTAGTCATTTCACTATGACTATTTTAAAGACCATTCAAATGTCAAATCATACTTCTCTTTATAAATGTCATTTTCTAGAAAACTTACTAATTGCAGCTGTTTCTACAATTTCTTAATTGTAGGGAAAAATCAAGTGGTACTAAAGTTATAAAGAGCAATTTTTTTATGTTTTGAGGGAAAGCTACAGGCAGTTACTATTTCCAATTACCCCTCCTTTAAAAATACCAAACCATAAACCACAGGCAATAATGTGACAGTGTTGGAGGTCAAATTAGAAGCCAATATACAAAAATTTACATGAAAACATACCTTGTGATGTGGGCAGAGCTGTGGGGTGGGGGTGAAGGAGCTAGACAAAGGTCTTACAGTTAAATTTACTTCTGATAAAATACCTAGAAATAACCTATTCAAGTGCCACTACATATACACACACACATATTTCATACAAAGTTTTTATATACTATGTATAAAATTGAGAACATAAAGAGATAAGGGATATTTATCAGCCATCCTTGAAAAAGTATGCCAAGTTAATTCATGTGGATTTTTAATTTTTTTTTCTTTTCAAGAAAGATACGAGGCCAAAAACTAATTTCCAGAACTGGTCCCAAAAACCCATGAACTCCTTTCTAGTTATGGATTTGTGTATAGCATTATAATGTACAGACACATGAGAGCAGAGTCTGTGGTGACCCTTTCCCATTACAGAAAAATTCTGGGCAGAACTACTCAAACTACCTTCATCTGCCATTCAACTTACAATTCAGGTTATCTTCAGAACTACCGATACAAGCAATGTTAATGTTTTAGTATCATCTGCACTTCATGTTAAATATTTCAAGTTGAAAATTATTATTTGAAAACCACCCCGTTTCAGTTATATAATAAGACTTTGCTGCTTGTTTCAAAACATCTGTAACATGTTTCAAAACCATTATGAAAAGTGAACAAACCTGCTTTTTCCCCTGAAAGCAGATTTAATGGAACGCTCAAAGGAGTAATGTCTACTTGAAATAGTCTCAATTTGAAAATAAGTTAAGGAAGATTGGTGCTACCTAAATTATCCTTGGTACTTTTAAAACTTTGTAAGTAATGCTAAATAGGCAAATATGTTCCCTACCTGAAAACACCTGAAAGTAGCACAACAACTAAGAGGAAAAATCCTTGACAAAAGATCATGAAAGAAATATGCTGCCATATACTGTTGCTATGTCAAAAAGGCAGAGAGAGAGAGTACCTCCACCTGTATTGATTGGGGATGCTTGGAGCTGATGCATAGCTGTGGTATATACGTGTTAGATCACGCTTTGCTTACAGTTTAATGCTTGCTCTTGCAGACTTTTATTTTTAGAGGGATGGTAAGACCTGTGCACAAAGTATCATAGAATAACTTGGAAGGGAGCCACAAGGATCATCGAGTCCAGCTCCTGTCCCTGCACAGGACCATCCCCAGAGTCACACGTGCCCGAGAGCGTTGTCCAGGAGAGCTACAGAGTAATTAAAATTCAGTGTCTGGAGATGCCAGAAGGACGCGGAGGGGAAGCTGCAGCCCCGAGGAAAAGCCTCCGAGCTGCCCATTCCATGCGTGTCCAACACCCGCCGGACCAGCGCGGCCAGGCAGGCGAAAGGCCCCCAGGGCAAGGAAAGCCAAGCACGCTTTGCACAACCTGCCTCGCAGATCGCGGTGTGCTGGTATCGCGGCCCCCGAGGGCAGGGAAACTCCCCGGCCAGGCACGCTCCGCTGCCCGCCCAGAGCCCCGCGGGCCGCCCCGAGCCCCGCTGCCCGCCCCGCTCCGTACCC